>CAUYUJ010012836.1:144905-169905 GCA_963575745.1 Prorocentrum cordatum
GAAGGAACGAAGTACTCTGCATGGAGCTTGCTCGCGTACCCACTTGCAGCCAAGTGGGCTTAGCTTCACCCTGGCCCCGACGAGCATGCCTTGACCAAGGACTCCCTTCCCTCCGTCCCCTGTTCGCCTATTTCTCACATGAGTATAGCTTTCACACAGGAATTCGAGAGTCTTTTAGTTGGTCCCCTGAGTTTTTCCGATCAGAACGCTATCGGGTCTTCAACATTGTGTTCTTGTAACAGCTTTGGCTACACCTGCTGATTGGTGCTTTGCTTCCGTCGTTCAGAATTGTGATTCCGCCTCAGCGCGGGCCTCATTTATGGATCCGATTCCTTTCTCGTCGATGCCGACGCCCTCCGCCTGTCCTGGATCCTCATGCTCCTCCTGCGTCTTCTGCCTCGCTGTCGCCCACCCAGCGTGATTAGTCACTTTGTACACGCACGCTCGCTGTGTAACCGTGGCTGGGTGAGGACGATTCGGGACGCCCCGTCAGGGTGACGGCTCACTCGAAGCTCGCACATTTCCAAAAAGACACTTCTGTGAGTGGTAAGTGTCGTTGGATCGACTTTGGACCGTTACCGTTCCGGTGCATTATCTTGCTACGGTTTCTCATCCTGAACCTCCTCTTTCCTGATCTTTCTCCTCGTCCTCCTCGCGGCGCCTTCTGGTTTCTGGAGCTCTGGAGTAGTTGCCCAGTTCCTAGCAAGCTGTGGCGGACAGATACCTCCCAGGTAGCAAGGCCTTCATGTAAAAAGCCCCGCCCCTCCCGAGTGTGCAGCAAGCGAGGCGTTATATCTTCCAATTGCCATTTGGACACCAAGGTCCTTCAGGACACCCCAGTCGGCGGATATAATAGAACATGACTCGACGCAAGTGGAGGGGATGGGTGGGAGGGAGAGGGTATCAAATGTGGCGCGAGCGCGCGTGGCTTGTCTCCTTCCCTCCCCTCCTTCCCCTCTCCTCCCTCTCCTCCATCCTTCCTCTCGCTCCTTCCCCTGCCTCTTTCCCTTCTCTCATGCCTCTTTCCCCTCTCCCTCCCTCCTCCTGCCTGTTCTTCCAGGCGGCGACCCGATTCGGAACCCTGACGTGCTCCCGACCGGCAAGAACATGCACGCCCTCGACCCCCAGTCCATCCCCACCAAGGCCGCGGTCGACACGGGCCTCGTCGTCGTCGACAGGCACCCCCCCCCACGCGCCCTTGCGCGCGGTGCCCGTGCTCGCGGTGAGGCGCCTGCCACTCTCGGGGTGGACGACAGGGTGGATTGATGAAGGGCGGAAGGGCAAGCAAGCAAGCACGCCGTGCATCCATCACAGAGCGTGTCCACTACTCGCAGAGTGCCCACTCGCAAGCGTTTCAAAAAACAGATGTTTTCCTCCTCTATGTAATGGATCGCAAATCCCCCACGGCGGATCCAGGCCATTTGCGAGTAGCTACTTTGCGAGTAGTGGAGCGCGCTTGCCGAATCCAGAGGACCCGTAGGCAACGCAATTACTGAAAAGTGCTGGTGGTGCGCCAAACGCGCCCCAGAGGCAGCCCCAAGCCACGCGCTGCGATGGTGAGCGTCGTTTCATTCATCCTTTTGCCGATCGGCGCGGGCCCCCCCCCCTGGAGTAGATCTTGGCTGTCTTGGGCGCCTGTTTCGAGCAGGTGGAGTCTTCCCTCGTGGGACCCAGTGCTGCAAACAGCCGCACGAAGCAGAGGTCCGGAGCCAGACCCCCCCCCGCTTCTCCTCCCCCCACTTCCGCCCAGTGTCGAAGCGCCGACTCAGCAAACGCTCACAAGGCGACGCTGGGCCTGCGAGGGCGGCCGCGTTCAGCCCCGGCCTGGGCTCCGCCGCCAGGAGGCACTTCCCTCCTCGGCACACGGCCGCCTCCTGGCGCACCGCGAGGCGCCCGAGAAGTCAGCGACGCACATGCCGGTGATCCCTTTTCCCCCCCCTTTTGCTAAGTTCAAGCAGGGGCGAAGCGTCCTGGCGTGCTATAGGCCTACCAAACACTGTTGTAAGAGCCTTTGAGTGGTTTCCACGGAGTGTTCTTAGAACATTTCTAGCTGGGACTGTCTTGTTTCAACACATCAGCTTTATGTTCTAAGAACACTGTTCCCCAATCAGAGCTTGCCTCTGTAGGG
Source organism: Prorocentrum cordatum (assembly GCA_963575745.1). NCBI lineage: Eukaryota > Dinophyceae > Prorocentrales > Prorocentraceae > Prorocentrum > Prorocentrum cordatum. The sequence goes on from CAUYUJ010012836.1 coordinate 147,034, forward strand.
GTCCTAGCGGATATAAAGCTGAGGTGAGGTGAGCGGCCGATTTCGGTGGCCAGGGCCGGGTGCCCGGGTGCCCAGGGGTTCCCGGGGGTGCCCGGATGCCCAGGTGTGTGGCCGATTTCGGTGGCCGGGGCCGGGTGCCCGGGTGCCCGGGGGAGCCCGGGGGTGCCCGGGTGCCCAGGGGTGCCCGGGTGCCCGGGGTGCCCAGAAGTGCCCGGGGGTGCCTAGCCCAATAGCCCTATATCCCTATAGCCCAATAGCCCAATCGCCATACTTCCCTATAGCACTATAACCCTATAGCCCTATAGCCGTATCTATACGACCACCCTTCGGGTGATAAGGAGGTTCGGGTGGGGGGGGGGGAACCAACGTCTCACTCGATCGGTCTCACTATCGATCTCAGTATCGATCTCACTATCGGTCTCGCTCGATCGATCTCACTCAATCGATCTCTCACAATCGATCTCACTCGATCTATCTCATTCAATCGATCTCACAATTGATCTCACAATCGATCTCACAATCGATCACACGATCGATCTCACATTCTGTCTCAATATCGATCTCACTCTCGATATCACAATCGCTCTCACAATCAACGTCATCATCATCATCATCATCATCATCATCAACATCATCAACATCAACATCATCACCAACATCGTCATCATCATGAGGACACCGTCATCATCATCATCATCATCATCATCATCATCATCATCATCATCATCATCATCATCATCATCATCCGTAGCCATTTTGGCTCAAGCCATTTTGGCTCAAGTTCGAAACCTTGCCGCGAGGCTTCGAGCTTGTCCGCAGCCGTGCGGCAGGCTCGGGTGTTTTTGGCGTGTGTTCCCTGGTGTGCTGCCCTGTCACCAGGTGCTTCTATTAGCCCTGTCAGATCCAACTTTCTAGTAGGTGATCCTCAGGGCGATTCTTCACTCGGCACAGCATTTTGCCTGCCAACAGGCTGCCGCGATGGCCGCCACTCTCTCCATGGACCAGAAGATGGATCAGCTGCTGGCATCAATGTCCACCGTCGTAGCCACCGTCAATGCCCACGACGCTAAGTTTGCCAACCTCGCCAAAGACATGGAGAGCATGAAGACCGACATGCGCAATGAGATGGACATCAAATTCGAGCACATGCAGAACCAGATCATCGCCCTGCAGCAGCGCCACGGCAACATCACGGGCGGCGAAGCCTCTGACGAGATGGTCGACACATGCCTGACGGTTTCACTACTTAGCGCTCAGACCGACCAGAAGATCAGCGTCATCAATGCCGCACTCGAGGAGCTGAAGACCTCTGTCGCTACGATTTCACGACCACCTTCGACGGCGTCTGGCATCGCCAGCACATGGGGGACCGTGGCCACGCCCCGTGGAGCTAGCGCCGCGCCTGCTGACAGGCGAAAGCTCTGGGTGCGAGGGTTCCCTGTCAAGCTGATGGCTTCTGCATTCGACAAGCACTTCGAGTTCCTGAAGACACTTCTCTCGCCCACCTACCGCGACAAGTGCAGCGCAATCACCAAGAGCTGCAAGTACGCTTACGTCATCATCTTCGAAGACGCCGGCGACGCCAAGAATGCCCTGTTGCACCTGCGTGCCATGACGCTAGAATGGGGAGATGGCAGTGGATTTCGGCATCGGCTTCGGGTCGGCACCGACGAACCCATCGACATCCGCAAGAAAGGTTGGGTGCTGGGCCAGGTCTGGCAACACATCAAGCAGGTCATGACCGACGCTGGCACATGGCGTCCTGACTCGCAGCTCCGATGCAACAAGTACATGGGCCTCTGCTTCTTGGTCAACGGCGACCTCGTTGACGAGCTCGTCGTGTTGCAGAATGTCCTCGAGACCGACAACCCGAACGTCGAGCCCAACCGCGGCAACTTGAAGCGCTACGGCTTCACCGACGAGCAAGTAGACAAGCTGCCCGAGCTGGTCACTGCTGCGCTTCGCCGCGAATAGGGGCGGAGTGAGCCAGTATCTGGGAGCGATAGTGACGATGAATTCGATCCTGAACGGTTGCGAGCCCTGCTGCGAGAACGGGGGGAGGCCACCTCGACACCGCCTGACTCTCTTCCTCCTGAGAATGCTCCAGCTATTCATGATCCCTACCTTCCTGATCCACACTCTCCTGGGGGAGGTGAAGCTGCTCTTGCTGAGCAGCGGCATCCATTTGTTATTTCTCGTACTATGGGTCTTGCTTCTTGGAATACTCGTGCATTTTTTGGCAGTGTTTACGGCGATCCACAGAGACAGCATCGGAAACAGCAGATTTTCAGAAGTCTTGTACAACGCTTTCAAGTAGTATTTTTGCAGGAAACCCACGGGACCGAAGAAGATCTTTCCTCGCTGGATCGTGACGTGCCAGCACACACGCACCTTGGCTCTTTTTGCTCTTCTGCGGCTGCGGGAGGCGTTACCATGTCTATTGATCCTTCCTTGCTCCAGCTCTTTCAGGACATCCACGTAGTTAACATTATCGATGGACGATGCATAGCAGTTACACTGACAGGCGAGAAAGGCACGCTGCAATTGATTAACTTTCACCTCGACCCTACCCTCTCCGACGTTGAGAAGGATCGTGTGATCCGCGCGGTTGCTGCTCACGCTCTGCCTGCTGATCAGGCCACAGTCATCTTGGGAGGCGATTTTAACTTCTTGGAGGAGGGGGAGATGAGGACGTTCACAGACGGAAGGGAACCCACCCCTGAGAGGACCGCTATTCTACACATGTTTTCTCGGGCTTTCGGACACTTTGCTGAAGTTGCCCAACAGGAGCCCACTCATCGGACTGGGAGGAGGGAGGACGGTGCTCTCAGCCTTGGTCGCCTGGATAGGTTCTACATCTCTTCTGCCACCACCGACATTCTTGATGCGACACCAAGAAGCGGTGTCATAGGCCTTGCTCATGATGTCGCCCAGCCGAGCGACCATATCCCTGTTTGGCTTCAGTTTTCGCCTGGCGGCAGAACTGCCCCGACGATCCCCTCCTGGATTGCCAAACATCCTGATTTTGGTTCTGAGGTTGATACTGCCATAAGTTCGGTTGAAATGCCCCGGGACCCGTTCGAGTACCTCCTGTCCGTCAAAGACGCGATGTATGTTGCCAAGGATGCTCTGATGACTCGCATGTTCTTCCGAGGCCCCAACAATGATGCGCAGAAGTTGTCGGTTTACCTGAAGTTTCTACGGGCTGTTCGGGATGGCAAGTCTTGGGGCGTTCGGAGGTGTATCCAGGCTATTCCTCATCTTAGTCTACATGTTCATGCTGATGAATGTTGTTTTAGAGATTCTGTGGCTTTTTATCGGGAAATGGCCGAGCTCCAGCATTCTCTGCTTCAGCGAGAAATTCGCGAACACGTCGAAGGCGGCGGAGCCCCTGACGACGATCGAGGCCTCAGGTTGCACCAGCTTCTGCGACAGTGGTCTCCCAAAAGGCGCCGAATCGTTTTGGTTTCGGTCCCCGACCCCACCGGGAACCCCTCGCCTGATCTCGAAGTCAGTGCTCAGAACCTTGCGTCCCACTGGGGGCGGGTCCATGCCGCGAAGCCTCAGGACAGGGGATACCACTTCCAGAAGACACTGTTGAGCAGTTAGATTCAGCAGGTTGCCCCAGGTATCGAGTGGACGCTCGACCTGCATAGCTTCATAGGTAAGCTCGTCAGCCGCAAGGACAGCGCGACTGGCCCTGACGGAATTCCCTACAGTGCCTGGCGGTTCGCTGGAGACGCTGCTCACAATGCCTTGTATCAAGTTTATCTCGCTATATTGGACAATCCTACATATGGGCCCCCGCATAAAGGCTTCAACGAGTCTCTCACGGTATACCTCCCTAAGGCCATCTGCCCTCACGAAGCTGGAACCTCTGAGATCTCTCGGGAAGCGTCTATGGTTCGCCCTATTGCTCTCAGCAACACTGATAACAAAATAGTATCATTGGCCATATGTGAACCATTTAGCCAGCAATGCCAGTACAGCGTCTTAGGCTCCCAGACGGGCTTCGTGCGCAAGAGGTCTACGCTCGACAACTTACTCTGCCTTGAGGCAGACATTCTTGAATACGCCTGCTATCGCGGCATGCCGCACGCTGGGCTACTCCTCTTGGATTTCCGCGCCGCGTTCCCGTCGCTGCGCCACGACTGGATCATAGATGTGCTAATCATGATGAACATACCCATGTATATCGTGAATGCCATTCGGTTCCTATACACCGGTATTTACACACACATATGCCTAGCAGGAAAGAAGTTTCCAGGCTACTCGATCACCCAAGGCATTAAACAAGGATGTCCGCTGTCGGGTGCTTTATTTGCGTTATGCATCGACCCGCTGCTGCGCCGATTATCTAACTTGCTAGCTCCTGTTTGTGCTACCCCTCGTGCCTTTGCAGATGACATCCAGATCTCGGCATCCAACCTGTTGCTCGCTGTTCCGATTGTGCTGAAGAATGTTATTAGGTCCAGCCGTTGCACTGGCCTGCTCTTGAACCTTGCCAAGTGTATGATCGTGCACGTGCAAGAGATGCCAGACGACCAGCATTTCGCCCTGTTCGAGTCCGTTCGCACCAACGTTCGCTCGCTTATGCACGGCACTAGTGGCAAAGTCTTGGGTGTCTTTCTGGGCCCTGGAGGTTACAAGCAATCCTGGTCCGCTCCGCTTCAGAAATATATTAATCGTGTCCGTCATGTTCGATCGCTTCGTCTTGGGCTTACTCAAAGTATATATGCATATAACTCCTTGGCCTTCTCGGTTCTCACCTTCGTGATGCAGCTATGTTACATATCGCAGGACGCTCTTCGCATGGAAACCAAAGGTTTGCAGACTCTCACCGCATGCCCCTTCTACAGCATCCCTACTGATCTTCTCCGCAATCTCTCGTCTGCGTTGCATTGGCCCATTGCCCCGCGCAACCTAGTGCTGGAGAATCAGGCTGCCATGTATCGGGTCGCTGTTCGGTCTAAGGTTTTTGATAGCATTCGGAAGCGCTTTCATGAGCTTGAGGAAGAGGACTTGGATGTTCTGATGGTCAAGCGATACCCGGCATGGCGTGCCGAGTCCATTGTTTTCCACCTGATTCACAATTACGAGCGACTAACTGCCCTGCCGTGGAACCACTTCGATGAGGACACTCACGAGTTGCAGAGACAGATTTTGAAGAAATTGATTTCTGAGGCCCCTTGTAGCTCCGCGAGTTTTCTCCTGGGCAATCGAATTCGGTTCGCTTTTCCCTTTGCTGATGCCTCTAGTATCGACCTTGCGGTGCTCAGGCTCCAAACTGCCTGCACGCGCGTCGGCCCATTTGTGGCTGCGGCCATTCTCAAAACCTTCTGCAACGCGTGGGCGACCTCTGCCAGGTATAGGCAAGGCCGTCTTACCTGCCGTTTCGGTTGCCTGGCCACAGGCGGCGACCACGTCCAGCATTACTTCGATTGCCCTCATGTCCTGAGCTTGCTCCATTCTGTTTTGCCCTTCCTGCCAGTCGAATATTTGAATCAGAGCCTCGATGCGCGTATGCTGTGCACTATGCCATGCCAGTCTAGTCAGCAGTTGTTCTCTTTGTTTCTTTTTTCTACCTTTAACTCTTTGAGGAGCTCGCACAGGTACGGGCCCGAATGCCTGCTGCCTCTCCTGCGCGCGCGTGCCCGCCACATTGCCAAGAAGGGGCGCGGCGTGCGGAGCCTGCTCATCAGGAGGCCCGCGGCAGAGGGCAGCTGAACTGCCCCCCTCTCTGGCGCGCTCAGGGGAGTGCGATCATCATCATCATCATCATCATCATAAACATCATCATCAACGTCATAATCATCATCGGGACAACATCATCATCACCATCATCATCTCACCATCAACATCATCATCATCATCATCGGGACACAGTCATCGTCAGTATCATCAGCAGCATCATCAGAATCATCATCATAATCGGGACACCATCATGATCACCATCGTTCTCATCATCAACATTATCATCAACATCGTCATCATCCTTGGGACACCATCATCATTATCATCGCATCATCATCATCATCATCGACATCATCATCATCAACAACATCATCATCATCACCATCATTGGGGCACCATCGTTATCATGAGGAACATCATCATCAGCATCGTCATTATTATTATCATCGGGACACCATCAGCATCACCATCATCATCATCACCATCATCATCATCAGCATCATCATCGGGACACCATAATCATCATCAACATCATCATCATCATCAACATCATTATCGCCGGGACACCATTTCCATCAACATCATCATCACCAACATCATCGGAATCATCATCATCATCATCACCATCATCATCATCATCATCATCATCGGGACACCATCATCGGCATCATCATCATCAACATAATCATCATGAGCATCATCGTCCTCATCATCGGGACACTATCATCATCGACACCATCATCAGCATCATCATCATCATCTTCATCGGGACACCATCATCATCATCATCATCATCATCTCATCATCTCATCATCATCATCATCATCATCATCATCATCATCATCATCATCATCATCATCTCATCATCATCATCCTCGCGGGACACCGCAGGACACTGGCGGGGCACCGCGGGACACCGCGGGACACCGCGGGACACCGCGGGACACCGGCGGGACACCGCGGGGCCCCGCGCCCCGGATGAGAAACATTTGGTCCGGCCGCGCCTCAGCCACAGGAGGACACCGCGGGGCGCCGGCGGGACACCGCGGGGCCCCGCGCCCCGGAAGAGAAACATTTGGTCCGGCCGCGCCTCAGCCACAGGAGATTTTTTCTCGCCCGCCCACGCAGCTTCGCCTCGCACGCACGGCACGCACGAACACGAAACCGAAACCGATTTCCCGGTGGGAGGCTCGCCGTTCCACTTCGATCTCACCCCCTCACCTCCGATAGCCCTATAGCCCAATAGCCCAATAGCCCAATAGCCCCATAGCCCCATAGCCCCATAGCCTTATAGCCCTATAGCCCTATGGCCCTATAGCCCTATAGCCCTATAGCCCTATGGTCCTAAAGCCCTATAGCCGTATATAGCCCTATAGCCCGAATAGCCTTACAGCCCTTAGCCCTATAGCCCTATAGCCCCATAGCCCTAAAGGCTTCTAGCCCTATATCCCTATGGCCACATCGCCCTATAGCCCTATAGCCCCAATAGCCCTAAAGCCCTAAAGCCCCATAGCCCCCCCAAATTCTGATTGGGTTTTTTCTCTGGTATCATTTTGGTTCTTCGAACATTTTTGGGTTCTAAGAGCATTTCGAGGCAAGCCTATAGGAATGGCGGGACGGTCGTCCCGGCTCAATACTATTGTAGGCCTCCTACTACCCTCCTTAAAAGTAGGGGCGGCGCATGCAAGTATCTCGCAGTCATCGCCACTCTGTCCAAGACATCTCCCAACAAACAGTGCAGCCAAGGACGACTTTTTTGAGGTACTTTTGACGAGGTTTGTAGATGGGGTTGGAGTAGATGGGGTCGGAGCTTCGTGCCGCATTGCCGATGCATCGGCGATGCATCGGCGATGCGGCTCGATGCGGGGTGCGATTTTCTCCACGCCGACGAGGCCGATGCATCGCCGACGTCGCCAGTGCATCGCCGATGCATCGGCGATGCATCGCCGATGTATCAGCGATGCGGCGAGATCCTCCGACCCCATCTACTCGGACCTCATCTAGGATGCCTCTAACTGCCCTCCTCTGTTTTTCCCCCCCCGATCCTGCTCTTGCCCTCCATGCGCGGGCGGCAGAGAGGGGGGGTGATGACCAGGGGGGGGAATCTCGTTGCGGGGGCCATGAGATCTCCCCCCAGATTTCTTGGCGCCTCTTCTTATTTCAATACGTCCCCGGCCCCCCCTGGGCCGCGCACATGCCGCCGGCCATGATTTGCGCTCCCCCTCTTGGACGCCCTCCTCTTGGACGCCCCCGATCCATCTCCGCTCCCAGGCACTGCCTGCCTCCGTCCAGATCATCAGCCCTTCCTCATTGCCGTCCCCCCAGGCTTTCGCCTCTGCACTCCCATTCTGGCGCCGTGGCCCCTACAAAGTCGCCCACTTTGACCCCCCGCGCCCTCCAGAACCCCTGTGCCACCAGAATCTGCGTGGAGGTCCGAATAACCCTTCCCGGTTCCCTCCCTCTTCCTCTATTCTCTCTTCCGCTCCTCGCCTCGCCTTTCCACCGTGTTCCCCCTTGCCTTGCATGTGTGGGGGAAGGAGTCGTCGGGCACCCACCCGCGTAGGTCCTGGGCTCCGCGCCATAACTGGCGAGGTGTTGCCTATTGGCCAGATCTCCAGCGCCCGATGTCGACTACGACCAGCACCTCCTTCGGGGAGAGTGGGAGACGGATGTGGACAAGGAAGAGGAGGAAGGGAGGAGGAGGAGGAGGAGAAGGAGGAGGAGGAGGAAGAGGAGGAGCAGGAGGAGGAGGGCGGAGGAGGAGGAGGAGGAGGATCATAGGAACAGGAGGGGGCTGGGGATGGGGAGGCAATGGACAGGGGGAAGGGTGAGGATGTGCTCCGCTTCCCCGCGCCTAGAGGCTGCTGGAGAGCCTGCAGAAGCAGAACGGCGAGTACCCAGAGTCGATCGCGTTCACTCTGTGGGGCGCGTCCCCCCGCTTCCCCCACACTTTTCATTCATTTTAAATCGGCGTCCCAAGCTACCAGATGGCGGCACATTGTCAGGTGGCAGGTTGTGCTCATATGCGTTTGCGCCTTAGGCCTGCTGGGCGCCAGTAGCGCGCGGCGCTTGCGCAGTGCAGTACATATGGTTGTAAGCCGTGAGGGCCTCTGGCCACGGAGCGGAAGAAGGATGAGGAGGAGGGGGTGAGATGAGGAGACGGGATGACGTGGAGAAGGAGGAAGACGAGGGAACGTGATGATTTCCAGACCTCGAAGAGTTCAAGCGCCATTGAGACCGATGCCCATCGAAGGCGTCGATGACCAGAAGGCAATCCGTCCCCTGCATGTAGTGGTCGGAGGGAACGTGTCTGGTCATGATACCCCTCCTGCTCCTCCCTGCTCATGAGGGCTGGTTTTGGCAGAGGGGCGCTGACGATGTTGCTAGAAGCCTGGCTGGATCCTGCGCCCTTTACGCCCGGAGCTAGCTCGCTGTGCTCGGAACGCCGAGGAAGCCTCGGGATGGTAATGGCGGCACCAGCGACTCGATGCGATAGGGAGGATGGCTGCTTCGACAAACCACGAGAAGCTCGATGCAGAGCGCGTGCCGCGCTCGTGTCCCGAGCACCCCCCGCCCCCCCGTCATGGGGCCGGAGGATCGCCGACGCACCGCCGAAGCATCGGCGAGGCGGCGCGACCTGGAGCCCCCGCGGTCTCCTGCTCGGCGTCTTTGGTCCAAGGGGGGGGTCCAGCTGCAAGGGGATGGTGCAACAGGTTTGGGGCAATCGCATTGCAAGTGTACTGCGCCATGTGTGCATTGCACTGCAATGCAATGCAATTGCATCGTATTGCATTGCGATGCAATGCAATGCAATTGCATTGCATTGAACTTTCGTATTGCACGCGAAAGCCCAGCGATACATTTGCGCACCGGAATGTCCTGCACGCCCAGAATCTGTTGCAACCCCCAAAATCAATTGCACTAGATCCATTGCACCACCTCCTTGTCGCTGTGCCCCCTTTTGGGGTCAACCAACACGTCGCCGATGCATCGTGGGTGCATCGGCGATGCGGTGCGCCCCTCCGACTGCATGCGGGCAGTCTCCACAGAGGATTCGCTCGCACTCTCCGCGTGCCCCTGCGAGCGGGGGCGGAGCAGACGTGGTGGGCCCTCTGGATCGCACTGCGCCGCCGCTGCGCCGGCAGTGAAGGGGGCGATCGGGGCGCCAGGTCTGTCCGTCGCGAGATTGCCGATGCGCCGTCGATGCGTCGGCGGTCTCGGTCAACATGTGGGCCGCTCGCTGACAATAGCGCTGTTTGAAATCCAAAGGTCGCCATCTCCCATACGCGATCTCCTACCTGAACAAAACCCATGTTTTTCTGCTTTGACTGCCTCCTACTCTGCTGTAACCGCCTTTCTTCTTCATCATGCTTCTACCAGCTTCTTCCGAACGGCCTGTACTTCGTTGACCCGTCGTGCCCAACGTCAGGCCCCTGGACATTCTGGGAAGCGACATCTTATCGTAGGCCAGTGTTGGGGGTCTCCCGGCGTGGCAACGTCCCCTGGACACCTAACATGGCGAAGCTCTTCGGCGTGCTTTCGTTTCCGAGACGTTGAGCATCCTGTCCCGGCTCAGGAGGCTTGCACATCGGGAGGTCGGCCCAGTCAGCGGGAACCAGGGCCACCCACGACATTCTGCAGTCCGTGCCCGCGAGAATCGCACCAGCCCTGTAAGGCGTATAGGTGGTTTAGGGCGTTTCTTCTTCCACCCCTACTTCTTCCCCTTCGGGGAGGGGTTTACCCTTCCCCCTTAACTACTCCCCTGGACCTTGACGGGGGGTTCAGCGGTTAGTTGGAGCGTCCAAAACGGCCTCGGCGAGGAAGCCAACATCATTGATTTTACTAAGGTTTTGGTCCAATGTTGGCCTCCTGGAGGGGGGACCCTAAGTAAGGACCCCCCTTTCTTTGATCGATCTCCTCCGAGAGTGCCCCAAGAGCGCTCCCAAGGCTCCCAAGGGTGCCCAAAGAGGGTTCCAAGAGGCGGCCAGGAGGCCCCAAGGGGCCCCCAAGAGGACCCCAGGATGCCCCCAGGATGCTCCTAAGAGACCCCCGAGAGGCCCAAGAGGCCCCCCAGGGGCACCCAAGACGCTCCAAGAGGCCCTGGCGAGAATACCAAACTCATTTATTTTATCCAGGTTTTGGCCACATGTTTTGGCCTCCTGGGGGGCACTGATTAAGATGACTCCAAGAGCGCCTGGGAGAGCCTAAGATCACCTCCAAGATGGCTTAAGATAGCCCAAGATGCCTCTAGATGGCTCCCACGATGCTCCAAGAGGCCTCACGACCGCTCCAAGACGGCTCCAAGTGGCCAAAGAGCTCCCCCAGGAGGCCCCGAAGAGGCCAACATCCTTCCAAAACTCTGGGGACATCAATGTTTTTGGCTTTCTCGCCTTTTCGCTTCCGACGGCCATCCGAGGCCTCAAGATGGCTCCAAGATGGCCCAAGAGGGCTCCAATAGAGGCTCAAGAGAGCCCCAAGGCGGCCCCAAGAGCGCACAAAAGCGCTTCAAGAGCGCCCCCAAAACGCCCCGAGAGGCGACTTTTGGGGCTCCCGATGGGGCAACGCTAATTGATGCTCCCCTCTTGTTTGATCGATGTCCTCCAAGATGGCCCCAAGAGCGCTCCCAAGAGCGCTGCAAGAGGGCCCCAAGAGGCGCCCAGGAGGCCCCAGGAGCCCCCAACAGGCGCCCAGACGGCCTCCAAGAGGCTCCCAAGAGACCCCCAAGAGGCCCCAAGAATCTCTCCGAAGCACCCAAGACGCTCTAAGAGGCGTCCGGGACCGCCAAGAGGCCCCCAAGACGCTCCAAGAGGCCTCCACCGTGGGACCCTTCCTCTGTGTGCTGCCCGCTTCCCTGATCGAGGCAATTCCTGGGCATCGTTTCTGGATGGGCTGGTGGGCTTACTTTTTTTTTTGGTTCGCGACTCCAAGGCGAGGGACAGCGAGCGGGCACAACGTCCGGGGCGCGGTACGATGTAAATTGGCGCGAGATTGCCGCAGACTCCAGCGGCCAACACACGTAGTGGCGCATGCACATGCCAGGGACAAAAAGACCCTCATTGAGACGCAAACCAGCGTCGGCAGGTGACCGGCCCAGACATCCCGGCAGGTGGGGAAGCGAAGGCGCGGCGACCGGCAGCGGAACGGGGGGGAGAAGTCGCCCTTGCGGCGCCAAGCTCCAGCCGAACCGCATTCGTAAGCGAGGCCAAGACGGACAGCGGGGCGCTGTGAAAGCCGCAGGCAGAACGCGGATCCGAATGGCCAATGACCAGGCGAAGCCCACGTGAGTGCACACAGGGACAGGCCGTCCAAGACCACGGAAAAGAGAGGGGGGTGAGTGCGAGCGCGAGCGACTAACTCAGACTCACTGCGGCACCCCGGGTAAACGATGGTGCGGCGAAAGAGGCCTGACTCACCAAGGCTGACTGAAGCTGAGGTGTGGCTGATCCGCGTCAGAGCGCCATCCAGTAGAGGAAGACCACTGGTGTGCGTTCACGAGGCTGGCTGGTGGGCTTACGCGAAGCGTCTAGAATTTCACAAGAGCCTCGCAGTATCTGCTTTCGTCTTCGGGAGTGCTTCAGGATAGAGGCGAGAGGGGGAGGACTGAGGGAGGAGTGAGGAGGGGGGATGACGAGGACGACGGAGGAAGGGGGATGTGGGGAAAGGGAGGAGGAGGGGAGGAGGACGAGGAGAAGGAGAAGGAAGGATGAAGCGGCGGTATGAGGGAGTAGGAAGAAGATGAGGAGGGAGGAGGGGGGAGGGAGGAGGGGGGAGGATTGGGGATCAGTAGGGGAAGTAGGAAAAGAAGGAGGATGAGTTCGAGGGCGGAGACAGGCTGGAGGAGGGAATAAGCTTGACGGAGGGAGTTATTGAGGAGTGAGCGGAGGAAGGAGGAAGGAGGAAGGGCAGGGATGTGAGTCGTGTGTGTGTGTGTGCGTGTGCGTGTGCGTGTGCGTGTGTGTGTGTGTGTGTGTGTGTCTGTCTGTGTGTCTGTCTGTGTGTCTGTCTGTGTGTGTGTGTGTCTGTGTGTCTGTGTGTCTGTGTGTCTGTGGAAGGGCTTGCCGTCGTCTTCGGCGGGCTAGCGAGCCTCTCGTGCGGTCTCTCCCCTAGGCACCGACAATATCAAGACCTACGGCGAGAGCCTGGCACAGGTCGGGGGGCGAGGAATATCACACGGAGGAGGAGGAGGAGGAGGAGGAGGAGGAGGAGGAGGAGGAGGAGGACAGGTCAAAGTGATTGTGCAGTAGCAGGCATGTTTGGCTATATGACCAGGTGCGGGCCCCGCAGCGCGCTTCCAACCAAGACGAATGCCGCGAGGCCACGACGCGAGCTGCGAGGAATATCAACACAGGCCGCAACGAGTTGGACGGCCATAGCAGCAGTAGGAGCAACAGCAGCAGCTGCATCGGCGCTCCCTCACGTCTAAAAGCACGTTGGAGATACTTACCCGTGCATGGTGGCCTGTGCCACACAGGTGCCGTCCTTGGCAGGATGATGATGATGATGATGATGATGATGATGATGATGATGATGATGATGAGGAGGAGGAGGAGGAGGAGGAGGAGGAGGAGGAGGAGGAGGAGGAGGAGGAGGAGAGAGCGAAGACAAGAAAGACGTCCAGCGGAGCAGCACATCGGTCTGCCAATCGACGGCAAGCGACATCTACAAGAGCCATGCGTATCATGCAGGCCTGCAGCGTCAGGGCAGGAGCTCCAGAGCCTGCGGGTGGGCGCGCGCGCGGCCTCCCCCAAATCCCTGCAGCAAGGCGTCAGAGGTCGCCGTCGTCGGGTGGTTGGAAGAAGAGAAGGGGAGACGTAGACGAAGGAGCACCTCTCCGATTGTGGTTGCTGGCGTTCACGGCGTGCATGACGTCATAGTGCTGCAGCGCAGTCTTGCTTTCGTGCTTTGGGCCTCGCGAGGGCTTCTTGTGCGAGCACCGTCCACCCAGAACTGTCCGCGCACGCGCTCCTAGCTGCGGCCCCTTCATCCTCCTCCTCCTTGCTCGCTTTTTTTTGTTCGCCCCAGCGGGCCCTGACGCCCTAGATGCCGCCACTCAGCACGTGAGCTGCTCAGGACCAATGAATGACATGGTTTTTCAGGGAACACAGGCTCCAATGATTCTGAATGTTTTTCCCCAAACCCTTTGGTATTATGTTTGTGCTTCCCTTGTACTTTTCCGTACGATCGTGCGTGCGAGAGATTCTGCAGCGCAATCAGGCCGTCAGGAATTTGTTGGCCGTGATGTCTGCATGACCTGCGAGGCGTGCTTGCTTGCTATATGCGCGAACCACCAACGACCTCTCGTGCAAAATGTGAAGCAGCCAGACTTCGGGGTCGTCCTTCTCCTGCCAGTGCCCAGACCCTTGAGACCTGGTCGCCGCGTGCACACACTCGCCGTTCACGAGCTCGACCATGCATCCGCTGACCGCGGCATGCCCTGGCAGAGGTGAAAGAAAAGCCGCGGGAGCCCACAGGAGGCGCCCCCCGCGGCCCGCGGCTCCTCCACGCCCAGCGCCGCCCTCCCCTCCTGCCCGCCGGTCTCCTCTGCGTGCGAGGCGGGGCAGCCTCGACCGTCGCCCCTGCTGCTGGCCCCCCCCGCCTCGCCCCTGCAGCCTGCGCCCCACGGCCTGGAGCTCCGCCGCCCGCAAGAGGCGCGGACGCACTCCACCTGCGCCCGGTGACCTTGGCGGCTTTACGGGCGGCGCCAGTCGGGGGCCATCGGCCACCGCCCGAGCCGCTTTCCTGGAGGGGCCAGTGGTGGCTCTGCCGGTCCCTGTTGCTCGTCTCTCATCCCCGTACACCCCCCCGTCGGGCCCCCTTCCCCTTCCCTGTCATCTCTACCAGCAGGGGGCGGGCATGCTTCCGTTTCGCCCGCCCCCTGAGATCTCGTGTGACCTTCCATGGCTTGCGTTCCGTTGCGCGCATGCGCGGAGGGTGGTCTATGGAGAGGGGTTCCCGCAAGGATCGCCCACATCTGAGCCTCTGCTCACATGCTCGATGTGGTCGATATTGTAATGGCCTCCGGCCAGTGCCGCCGATCCGGGGCGCTCCCGATGCGTGTGGGAACGGACGATGACGACGACGACGACCGACGACCGGGTCAACGACGGACGATGATGACGACGACGACCGACGACGACGACGACGACGACGACGACGACGACGACGACGACGACGACGACGACGACGAGATGGACGCTCTCCCGTCCTCGCTCGAGCTCCCCCCCCTCCCTCGATTCTTGGACCCCCCCCTTCGCGCTGGAGCGTTCAGTGAATTGCGTGGATAATTCGCCGGATCCCGAACCCCCTGTCCCCGCTCGAGCTTCCTCCTTGGACCCCCCCCCTCCCCGCTCGAGCTCGACCCCCCCCCTCCCCGCTCGAGCTCGACCCCCCCCCGTCCTGCTCGCTCGAGCTCCCCTCCCCCCCCCCCCCCCCCCTCGATTCTTGGACCCCCCCCCCCCCGCTGCCACTCGCCCCCCGGTTTCTTGGACCCCCCCACCCCCCCACCCGCTGGAGCTCGACCCCCCCCTCGTCCCCGCCTTGGAGCTTTCCTCCGGGGACCCCCCCCCCCCCCGCGTGAGCTCGACACCCCCCCCCTCCCCCCGTCCTCGCTCGAGCTTCCCCCCCCGCCCCTGCCCTCCTCCTCGATTTTTGGATCTCCGGAGACCTTTCCGCGGCGGGGGTGGGAGGGTCACCGCTCCTTCCCCCCTCCCCCCCCTCGATTCTTTTGCCCCCCCCTCCCGCTTTGAGCTTTTTTTGTTCTCCCCCCCCGTCCCCGGCTGGATGCTTCCTCCTTGTACCCACACCCCCCCCCCCCCCCTCGCCTTGACTTCGACCCCCCCCCCCCTCGGTCCCTCGCTCGAGCTTCTCCCCCCTCCCTCCCCCCCTCGTTCTTGAATCCCCCCCCCTCCCCCCCCCGCTGGCCCTCCCCGGTTTCTTGGACCCACCCCCCCCACCCTCCCCCCCCCGCTTGAGATCGACCCCCCACCCCCCCCCCTCCGTTCCCCCCCGCCGCTCGAGTTCCTCCTGGGACCCCCCTCCCCCGCTTATCTCGACCCCCCCTCGGCCCGTCCTCAGCTCGAGCTCCCCCTCCCCCACCCCCCCCACTCCGGGCCCCTGATTCTTGGACCCCCCCCCCCCTCTCTCTCCCCCCTCCCCCCCTCGAGTTCTTGGATCTTGGAGCCCCCCCCCACCCGCGCTGGAAGCGTTCCAGGTGAATTGCCCGTGGATAATTCGCGCCGGATCCCGACCCCCCCCAGAGCGAAGCTTGAGCGAGCTCAATAGAAAAGCTTCCTGCGCTCTCAGAAACTCACACGCCGGATCGGCGGATCTGCGGCGCCACTCCTCGCAAGCGGCCCGCGCTCCCCCCTCGGCCGTGCCCACCCTCACGTCATCCTCCTTCTTCCTATCCCTCCCAAGGCTCCCGACGGCCAAATTCAAGAGGCTGACGCCGTTCCGCCCCCCCAGAAGAATGGAGAGCGGCTTCCGATTTTGTCAGTGTGTTGTTCGCCGCTTCCCCTCTTGCTGCCTGCGTGTAGAGGTTGCGGATTTGTTCGTCTACTTCCTCCGCGTCTGTCGCGTGGCCTCGTGGAGGCTTGGGGGGTGCCTCTTGGGAGCCTTTTTAGGGCTTCTGGGGCCTTTTGGTACCCTCTGGGGGCTTGCTGGGGGCTCTTGGTGGCCTCTCGGGGGCAAATTGTGCGTATTGGGGGGCATCTTGTGGGTGAGGATTCCCAGCTCCTCTGCGAGTTCCACCTATTGGGCCTGTCTTGCTTCTCGTGGCCCAGTTTTTCGGGCATTCTATGTTGTCTTGAGGGCATCTAGGCATTCTTGGGGCTATCTCCGGCTCCTCTTGTGGGTCTCTTCGGTCGTCTTGGGACTGTCTGGAGGGCTTCTCGGGTCGTCTCGAGGCGAGAATACCAACATCGTTCAGAAACCATGGAGCATTTATCACTTCAGCCTTTTGAGGCCGTCTGATGGGTCCTTCGGGGGCCGTGTTTGGGGATCTTCGGGCCTCTAGGGCCGTCCTGAGGTTCTCTTGGGTGTTTTTGATGTCTCGGCGGCGCGTTGGAGCACTTTGGAGCCATGTTGCAAGGCATCTTGGGTATCCTGGAGGCCACGGAGCGTGGATCGTTCTCACCCCTCCCCCGTCTTCTCTCCCTCCCGAGACCGACGACATAGATTTTTTCGAGTCGTCTGCCCCTGGAGCTCTTGATTCCGTCCCCAGGGCCAGTTCTCCATCATGAATCGATTTCTGACGCCCCAGGCCACCGAAACAGCCCTCAGATGCCGAACATCTCGGGCAACTTCGTTGGCGACCTTTCTCGAGTCGCCAGAGAGCTGGTCTCTCGCCCGTCCTCCTGCCGAGAGGTGCTCGCTCTCGTCGGGACCAGGCCCGTGCCGGACAGCCTGGGACGGGTCAACAGGGTGGAGCTCATCCCGCTCGAGGAGCGCGCTGCCAGCCCCTTGGCAGAGCCCCGAATCATCAGGGGTACAGTCGGGGCGCTGAAGAAGGGAGCCTTTTCGTTGGGGAGGGGCTCGGTGTTCCTGGACTGTTTTACAGTCTGCCTTGGGTTTTCCTTAGGTTTTCCATGGGGAATCGAATTTAAACTTATGGGAAAAGGGGACCTTGTTCCTAATTTAGGGTTCCTTAAGTCAAGGCCCCGACTGTAACTCGGGTCATGGCTAACTCGGGTATGTTTACGGGGATCCGAACCCGATTTGCCCCAGGCCCGAGTTACCCCGGATCATCCGGGCGTCCAGAGCCCCAAATCATCAGGGGCAGCTCGGGTCAGGGCTAGCTCGGGTTCGTTGTTCGGGAATCCAAGCCCGAGTTGACCCGGGCCCGAGTTGCCCCCCGGATGACTCGGGCGCCCAATCTTGGTGGATAGGATGGCGGGGGGGAGGGGGGGGAGGTGGCAGGCGGTGCACACATTCCAGGGACGCATCTCCGGCCTGGCCGTGGAAGACCAGGAAGCGACGCTGCTCGGAGCAGCCAGGCAGGCGATCGGATGCGTCGTGAGCGACGCGGACAGCTGTATTCGGCAGCTGTATGACAATGGTCCTTGCAGGACCCTCCTACTCATCTGCCACCACCTCCTTCAATGTGCACAGCCCTCCCAGCTTGATTGCGAATCACACGTTGGGCGAATTTTAGGGATCCAGACCCGCCAGCACACCCGTCGGTGGATAGAGAAAAAATGAGCGCAACGGGACGGGATGGGTGGGAGGGGTAGGATGTCAGGTTTGGCGTGCGAGCACCTAGCTGTTTGGCGTGCGAGCACCTAGCTTGTCCTTCACAGTTACACAATTTGAGTACTGCTCTCCATATAATGGTGCGCCGCCATCCGCGTATTGTACCTTTCACACGATTGGGCCGAATTGTTGTTTTGTTATCCGTTTTTCAATCCGAGCGTTTCCGGTCTTTTCAAAGGGGTGCTGCAGCGTGGGCCTCTTTTTTAGGATCGGCGTTTGGCTCCTTTTGTTCAGAATGGTGTTCTCGCCCCAGCGTGGGCCACTTGTCTGGGTCCGAGTCCTTCCTATCTTTGTGGCCCCCCTCCTTTACCTTTCCCTGCCTTCTCCTGTCAATTACTCCTACTCTTCTCGCTCCCTCCAGTCCAGCTCCTTCTGCTGCTGTTCGTTCTCGTCCTTCTGCTTCCTCATCCTACAGTGGAGGCCCATGGCAAGAAATACCCTGCTTGCCTCCAGGGTTCCCTGGTTTTCTTGGGTCTCGATGGTTCTGCTGTGGAAGGGGTGACGTTCCCACACCAAAAATCAACGGACGCCTGGGGGTCTCAGGGTTGGGTTTCTTGTGGAAGGTTTCTTGTGGAATGGCCTCCGCTGTGCTCCTTGTCCTCCCGCTCATCCTGCTGCTCATCTGCTACCTCCTCCGATGGCGCGCAGCTCACCTGATTCGATTACGCATGACACGATAGAGGTCCTTTTTGGTGTTGCAGGTCCGCTATGACTCGCGTCGGCGCTTAGAGAAGAAATCCGCCGATCCGGCGTGTGAGTTTCTGAGAGCGTGGGCTTGAGCTGGCTCAAGCTTCGCTCTGCGGGGGGGGGACCTCATTTCCGACCTAATTCAGTGCTTCGCAACCCCCCCCCCCGCCAGAGCGGACCCCCCCGCCTGCAGATGCGCGGAGCGCGCCCCCCACCCCCCCTCCTCCTGCGCCCAGGCCCGCCCCCGCCCCCGCCCCCCTTCCCCGCAGAGCGACGAAAAACCCCCCCTGCACAGCAGAAAGCATCCCGCCCCCCCTGCAGATAGCGACCCCCCCCGCCCCCCCCTCCCCTGGCAACTGCCCCTGCAAGAGCGGAACCCACGTGGCCTGCAGAGCGGGACCTCCCCCCCTGCAGGACCCTCCCCCTCCTGCAGAGTGGACGCCCCCCCCTCTCCCCCTGCAACCACCCCCCCCCCCCCCCTGCAGAGCAGACCTCCCCTCCTGCATTCCCGTCCCCGCTGGCAGAGCGGACCCCCCCCTCGCCCCCCTGCCGGCCCAGCCGCCCGGCCCCCCCCCCCCCACCCCCCTGCAGAGCGGACATCCCCCCGTGCAGCCTCGCCCCCCTGCAGAGGAGGAGAAGCGGACCCCCGCACCCCCCCTCCCTCCCCTGCAAACCCCCCCCCTCCTGCAGAGCAGACCCCCCCTCCTGCAGCCCCCCCCCCCCTGCAGAGCGGACCCCCCCTATCCCCTGCAGCCCCTCCCTCTGCCGAGCGGACCCCCCCTGCAGAGCAGACCCCCCCCCCTGCAACCCAGCTCCCCCCCCGTCGTCGTCGTCGTCGTCGTTGTCGTCGCGTCGTCGTCGTCGTCGTCGTCGTCGTCGTCGTCGTCGTCGTCGTCGTCGTCGTCGTCGTCGTCGTCGTCGTCGTCGTCGTCGTCGTCGTCGTCGTCGTCGTCGTCGTCGTCGTCGTCGTCGTCGTCGTCGTCGGTCGTCGGTCGGTCGATCGTCGTCGTCGTCGTCGTCGTCGTCGTCGTCGTCGTCGTCGTCGTCGTCGTCGTCGTCGGTCGTCCGTCGTCGTCGTCGTCGTCGTCGTCGTCGTCGTCGTCGTCGTCGTCGTCGTCGCTCGTCGCCGTCGTCGTCGTCGTCGTCGCTCGCGTCGTCGTCGTCGTCGACATCGCCGTCGTCGTCGTCGTCGTCGTGTCGTTGTCGTCGTCGCTCTCGTCGTCGTCGTCGACGTATTCGTTTTCGTCGTCGTTTTCGTCTTCCTCGTCGTCGTTCATTTCCACAGGCACCCGGAGCGCCCCGGATCGGCGGCACTGGCCGGAGGCCACTACAATATCACCGCCATGGAAAGGGATGGGCGGGAGGAGCAGAATGTCACATATGGCGCGAGCGCACCTGGCTTGCCCCTCCCCCCTCTCTTGCCTCCCGTCTGCTGTTTCCTGCCTCTCTCCTCCTCCGAATCCTGCCTCCCTCCTTCCTGCCTCTTCACTCGTCCCTGCTGCCTTCTTGCTCCTCCTCCCTCTTCACTCCATCCCTCCGTCGTGTTGCTGATCTTATTCCTCCTCCTCTTTCTCCTCCATCCGTGCTTCTTTAGAATACCTCTTCCCCCGTCGCATACCCAGGCGTGTTGGTAGGGCGGCCCGGACGTTTCGGCCGCGATCCTGGAGTCTTGAAAATTGCAACAGCTTCAAAGAGATGGAGGGCGGATCGTGTTCAAAATGTGGTTATCACTTCAGCGCCGCGCACATTCGTCTTCTCGCAGCAATCTGGAGGAAGGACGGCGGGTCTTTTTCGACATGTGGCCCTTGCATTAGCGCCGTGCACACGTCGCAGAAATCGCAGCAGTTCCAAGTATGGAAGGCGGTTGGTTTTCAACATGTAGCTCTCGCCTTGGCGCCGCGCACATTCGTCTTGAACCATCAATTAGATTAGCTTCAACAGTAGATGGCGGGTGGATTTAAAAATCGAGTTCTCGCCGTAACGCCATGAGCATTCGTTGTACACGTGCACACCCCTTCAGGGGTTCGTATGGTTGAAATCCCAGGAGTGGTGTCCTGGCACGATTTAGGAATGTGAGGACGCAATCGTCAGGAATGGTGTTTTGGCACGATAGAGTATTCCTAGGTTGATTTCCAATGGGGGATTTCCCGCAATGGCAACACTTTCTTGCAGGGACATATGAAGAGGGAACTTGGAGGGAGGGTTTACTGCAACATCGTTGATGCGTCTTGGGTTTACGCTCGTCCTCCTCCTCCTCCTTCTCCCCATCCCCCTTCTCCTCCTTCCCCCCCTCCTCCTCCTCCTCCTCCTCCTCCTTCTCCTGCCAGAGCTCCAGAGACGCCGAAGATACTGAGTTTTACATGCTGGCGACATTTTCTGTGCTTCCCGAGATGGACGGACCTCTCACGGTTTTTTCGGACTGCCCAGGGTCAATCGTTTGTTCTGTGAACCGGAAAAAGGCGCTCTCCCCAGCGATCGCCAACCGGCACTTTTGGAGGCTTTGGTAGCAGAGGCATGGTGATGGCGCGCCGCGCCGCGCCCAAGATCTCTCCCAGCAACTCTGATTTGGAGCTGGACCCGAGTTGGTACATCCCGCGGGCTGGACGACGAGGACGCCATGACACAACTCTTCTGAGAGAGTTGACAACCAGCATGCTTGAGTGATGCCGTGAGGCATGCAATCGCCCGCGGGAACTCCTTGCGTATGGCCTGCTCCGATGTGCACATGCGAATCCTGAGGCCATCCACCCAGATGCGGAACTGCAGGCTCCTAAAGCGGTAAGGAAAATCGTAGAGGATATTGCGAAGGAAGGCCCGTACAAGAGAACAAGGTCGACCGCAACATTGCAGGGTGGAAACCTCAGGTACCCAGATTGTTCAACCGATGTGGGAGGTGAGGGCTCGGCCCGCTGTGTGAACCACCAATGCCAGGGCCAGGGCATTTTTGGGGTACCCGAGCGTCGCCGCAGTTTTCGCTCAAACCTCAACATTGATGGTGTCGAACATCTTTTCGATGTCAAGCGAAGCCTCGGTCATCGGGATGCCTCCAGCGTTGTTGATCTCAGCCGCCATCTCAGGATGAACGTCAGCCCCCGAGGGCTGGTTGCCTCGCAGGGCCTGGTCCCAGAACCCTGCTTTGGCCGTGTCCTACTCAGATAATTCAAAGCGCAACAACTTCACACTACTTGGTAGAGTCCGCATGCCAGCGTAAGCAGCCTGCCACAGACCGCATTCTCAGGCTGCAGACAATACAGTTGAGAAGCGCCTGAGTTAGGAACTGCTGGAAAAACTAGTTTTCAAGGCGGAGAACAAACAGCCTTCAGGCGGAAGAAGCGGGAAATCTCGAACGTCAAAACATACAGAACAAGAATTGCAAAGACCTCCCTGACATCCCAAGAGAAGTTATCCCGGTCCCAAGGATCCATGGTCCATGGCACCCCGAACGATCTGGGTCATCCAGTAGGGCCCCACAGGGGCAGGGTGGTTCAGGCCTTCAGGGTCCCACTTGCTCATCCAATAATCCATCGTACGGTCCATAACCGCCTTGGGGTCCGTGATCACGGTGCCGGGAGGGTCCACGTAGGAGTCCAGGGGATCGGGGAGGTCCGACGGGGGCTCGGTGATGGCGCGTGCAGCCCCCCCCCCTCCTTTAACCAGAGAGTCGTGCAAGAACTGCCGAAAACCCTCCCTAGACACCCTCAACTCCTCGGTAGTAATTACCAGTGCGGAATGCCATCTAGGACGGTGATGGCCTTTGAATGCGTGGCGTCGTCGTTGTAATCATGCAGATACTTGTCTAGAACATCTGTCCCATCTTGTGGGATGTCTGGCTCAGGCAGTTCCTTCCAGAATCAAGTAATAACATATTGATGCCAACAGTGGTGAACATCCCGAAAAACACCACTGGAAGTGGTTGGGGTCTTATTCTTGACCCTGTCGATACTTGGCCTATCCCTCTGTTGAGCTCTCATGGCCATCGTCCCCCACTGATGAGATAGAGAGGCCAAGCTGCCCTGCGTCGGGGCTGCCGGCAGATGCTGCTTCCATGTCAATTGCGAGCCCGTCTGCCTGCTGGAGCTCCACTCTTCGGTGCAACTGGGCGTGCAGGTCACTCAACTGCTGCGAGTGATGCTGGTGGCAAACAGGATGCTGCGGGAGTCCTGTCCGACCTACTTTCAAGACGGCCTGGCCAATGATTGCGGTTCCATGCCCTTGGAGGGTCTTGCGCAATAGGAAGAGGGG
>CAUYUJ010012836.1:174905-184905 GCA_963575745.1 Prorocentrum cordatum
CCGCTGCCGCGCCTGCGTCGGCTGCGCGGACGTCGGCCGCGGCCGCGGGGCCGCCCGGCGGGCAGGCACGGGCAGGCCGCGGCCCTGCCGAGGCGCGCCCGGCACGGGGGCTGCCGCCGCGCCCGCGGCGCGCCTGGCCCGCTGGACCGCCCTGCTCGCGACCTGGTCGACGGGCGGCCCCGCGCCACGCCGCGGAGCTCGACCAGGTGCGCCCGGTTGATGTCGCCGAGTTCGTGGAGGTCTGACGCTTGCGGCGTGGTCTCGCCGTCGACGTCGGTGTCCCCGCCCTGGCGATGCGCTGCTGCTGCGTAATCGCGTCTCCTGCGCTGCTGCCGCTTGGGCCCGAGCGCGGACGAGTTCCTCAGCTGCCTGAGCATGATGAGACTTGGCGTCCTGGAACTGCTGTTCAAGGTCCTGAACTCGAGCATCGGCTTCTTGTGCGTGAGCGAA
Source organism: Prorocentrum cordatum (assembly GCA_963575745.1). Lineage (NCBI taxonomy): Eukaryota > Dinophyceae > Prorocentrales > Prorocentraceae > Prorocentrum > Prorocentrum cordatum. Next base: position 175,356 of record CAUYUJ010012836.1, read on the forward strand.
CTGCGGTCTGTCGCATCTGGAAGGTGGCGGGCAGGGTCTTGACGGTGGGTCGGGTGGCCGCTGCTGCATTGGCCTTGACCGCCTCGAATCCTTGCGGCCCGATGGTGTGGTTGTCTTGGCCAAGAGCTCGAAGACTTGCTCAAGGATGTAGTGCTGACCTGGCTGAGGAGCAGCGCCAGGGGCAACAAGCTGATGGCCGCACATGCATTGCGGGTCCTTCTTGCGATGGTTATCCCGCTCCCATTTGCCACATGCGTCGCATATGATGTAGCTTCTCTGCTTGCAGTTCCCCCGCGACGGTTGAGGCTGCCAGCCATCCCAGCTATAGTTTTTCTAGCTGCGACCCATCGCGGCAAGCAGCAGGCAAGTGGAAAAGAGCTACCGCGTGGGTGTCCGTTGACGCCGTGTGTCCGCTCTTAAGCGAGGTTGGGAAGTTCAAGAGCAGGCCTCTTGAGCCACTCCTCCTCCTCCTTCTCCTCCTTCTCCTTCTCCTTCTCCTTCTCTCTCCTCCTCCTCCTTCTCCTCCTCCTCCTGCTCCTTTCTCTCATCCTCCTCTCTTCTCCTCCTCTCCCTTCGTCTTCCTCTTCCATCCACCCCTTTCCACCTTTTGCCTTATACCTTGTTTTCGCATCCCGCCCCCCATCTTCTCTCTCTCTCTCTCTCTCTTGCTGCTGCTGCTGCTCCTTATTCTCCAGCCCGTATCGTCCCACTCCCTGTTCTCTCCGCCTCCTCCTCCTCCTCCTCCTCCTCCTCCTCCTCCTCCGCCTCCTCCTCCTCCACAGCCGTGTTGGCTCCAGGGCAAGCCCGTGCCGCGGCCCGCCTGGTTGGAGGAAGAGGAGGAGGAGGAGGAGGAAGAGGAAGAGGAGGACGAGGAGGAGGAGGAGGAGGAGGAGGAGGATATGGAGAGGAGGTGAAGCAAGAGCAGGGGTTGCACAGGGTGCCAGCTCGCGATCGCCCCGACTGCTCGCACGCGGCGGCGCCCCTGCGTCGGTGGCCGGTGGCCGAGGTCTCCGTGAGGCCATGGCGCCCATGGCAAAGGCGAGGCTGAAGGACAGGATGGCCCTCTCGCAGCTGCTGCCGAGGTTCACGGACGAGCTCCCCAGTCACTGGACCCGGCCGCCCCCGCTCACTGAGCTGCTCATGATCAGTCCCGTCAGCCAGCCAGAGGATCGCCTCGTCGAGTGGATGGAGCGCTGCCTGGAGCGCGAGTGCGCCCGCACCCCCGCCCCGTGGAGCGCGGCGCGGGCGGTGGACTACCTGGAGGCTCCCCGAGCTGTCGACGGCCGCACGCCGCTGCACGTCGCGGCAGAGCTGGGCATGTGCCGGTTCGTACGGCGGATTGCTCGGGGAGGGGTCCGGGTGGACCTCCCCGACCATCAGGTCGGGTGCTGCTGAAGGTACCCCTGGCCCAGGGTCCCCCCAGCTTTTCGCTCCAGTCTGGAGCCTCTGGGGACCCTTGGGCCTCGCGAGGGGTGGCCCTGAAGGCCGTGGGGGCCTCCTTGGGAAATCCTGGGGGCACCTTGGGCCAGGGGTACTTCTATCGACATCCTGTCAGGGGCTGACTGCGCTGATGGCCGCCGCTTCGGTCGGCCACGTGGAGGCGGTGGCGCTGCTGCTGGAGGCGGGCGCGGCCGTGGGCGTGGCGGACGGGGCCGGCAGGCGCCCGCTGCACCACGCAGTGCAGCCGCTGGAGGACTCCGTGGAGGTGGCGCGGCTGCTGCTGGGCGCCCGCGCGGATGTCAATGCGCGGGACGGGCGAGGGACCTCAGAGGAGGACAAGGTGCCCATACCTCTACGCTTCGCCCGTTTTCCCTTTTTGGGGCCTCCTCGGAGGTCCTCGTCGCCACCATTCGATTCGCTTCGGAATTCTGGTCAGAACGCACCCCAGGAGAGGTCCGGGGAGCAGCGGTATCGGTACCTTTTGGCTTCCCCAGGACTACTCCGCTGATGCTGGCTGCGTCCATGCGGCTGCCAGGGATGACAAAGGCCCTGCTCGCCGCGGGCGCCGCGCCCGTTGCCTTCGGCGGCGACGGCCGGACGCCGCTAGAGCACACGCTGTCGGCGCGGCGCTGCTCGTCACCCTCGCCGCGGTGCTCTCCAGAAAGCGGGCCAGCGGGCGCTGGTGCCCCGCTGGCGACCACCCGGCTGTATCAGCGCTGCAGGTGGGACAGCACGGGCGAGGAGGACGTCGGCGGGGCTTTGCTGCGGGCGGAGCTCGGGTTGACCCAACAGGGGGTCCAGCGTTATGATGTTCCAGCCTTCTTTAGCCTTGACCACCTGGAAGAATTTCGAGCGCCCAAAAATGTACCGAAACTCTAGGGTTTTCACCTGTCGGGCCCTGGGAGACACTCGCCCGACACTGTTTCGACACTCTTTTGACACTGTTCTGGGTGCTCGAAATTATTTCTGGGATGCGGTCCTTAAGTAGGATGGGAACAGCATAAGTCCAGCGACAAGGGGGCGGTGCAATAGATTTGGTGCAATAGATCTGTGGGGTTGCAATACATCCGGGGCGTGCAATACATTCTGGGGCGCACATGTATTGCTGGATTGTCGCGTGCAGTGCATTCGTTGCAATACCATGCGATACAAGTCTCCAGCGCACTACGTCTGCAATACAGTTGCCTTACATCTCTTGCACCACCCCCGTTCAGCTGGACTCCCTCTTGGGTCACCCAGAGGAGCGCGACCTTCGGCGCATGGGCGCCGAGCCCGCCGAGGTGGAGCGCCTGCGGCGGGGCTGGTCCGGCAGGCGCCGCGGGCCCGGGCTGCCTGTGGCGGAGCGGGACCGCCTGCACGCGGCGCTGCCGCTGCTGCACTGACGGCGGGGGGGCTTCCGTCGGGTGCGGAGAGAAGAGAGAGGTAGAGAGAGAGAGAGAGAGAGAGAGCGAGGGGGAGAGGGAAAACGAGAGAGAGAGAGAGAGAGAGAATGAGAAACAACACCAACAACAGATAGAGAGGAGGCGGAGAGAGGGGAGGCGGGAGAGGGGAGGCGGGCAGGCTCGGTGCGCTCGAGTCATATCTGACGTCCTACCCCTCCCTCCCATCCCTTACCATGGCTTAGATCTCTCTCTCTCTCTCTTTCTATTCGCACAATCGGATGTCGTAGCATCGCATAGCATCGCATGGCATAGTATGGTGTTGAAGATTAAGGCGTAGCATGACATAGCATGGCGTGGCGACGCTCAAAAGTGGGGGGGGGCTTCCGCGGCTCAGAAAATCAACGAATCGGCACCGAATGTGTAATCACTTCCGATGGTTTTTCCCTACCTAGGCTCTGCCTAGAAGGGTTATTACCGTGTTGGCTTAAAGGGCCGGGCAGTGTTCCACGCCCCGGGCGGTTCCCCCAGGATCCGCCCCGCGGTTCCCCCAGTGACGTTCCCTTAGCTTAGCGTTGCTTATCTCATCTTAGCTTAGCTTATTTCATCTTAGCTTAGCTCAGCTTAGCCTAGCCTAGCCTAGCTTAGCTTAACTTAGCTTAGCTTAGCCTAGCCTAGCCTAGCTTAGTTTAGCTTAGCTTAGCTCAGCTTAGCTTAGCGCAGCGCAGCATGATCATAGCATAGCATAGCATAGCATAGCATAACATAATATCACAGCGCAGCATATCATAGCGCAGCATAGCATATCATACCATATCATAGCATATCGCATCATATCATATCATAGCATAGCATATCATAGCTTAACTTAGCATATCATAGCATAGCATAACATCGCATATCATAGCAATACATATCATATCATATCATATCATAGTATATCATAGCGCAGCATAGCATATCATAACATAGCATGGCGCATCATATCATATCATATCATACCATAGCATAGCGCAGCATCACATAGCATAGCATAGCATAGCATAGCGCAGCATAGCATATCATAGCATAGCCTAGCATATCATTGCGCATCATAGCATAGCAAAGGCAAACGCAATGGCAAGAGCAATAGCAAATGCGATGCACAGCATAAACAACACCAATGCGAAAGTGTAGATGTAGATTTAGATGTATGCCTAGGTGTAGATGTGGATGTAGGTGTGACTGTAGATGTAGATGTACATGTAGGCGTAGATGTTGGTGTAGACGTAGATGTAGATGTGAGTGTAGTTGTACATATATATATATATATATATCCAGATGTATATGTAGATGCATGCGTACACGTAGATGCAGCTGTAGGTGTAGACGTGGATGTAGGTCTAGATGTAGATGTAGTTATTGAGCTGTACTTTCACTACAACCACAACAACAACAACTACTACTACTACTACTACTATTCCTACTACTACTACTACTACTACTACTACTACTACTACTACTACTACTACTACTACTACGACTGCTACGACTACTACGACTACTACGACTACTACTACTACTACTACTACTACTACTTCTCCTACTTCTCCTACTACTACTACTACTACTACTACTACTACTACTACTACTACTACTACTACTACTACTACTACTACTACTACTACCGCTACTGCTACAACTGCGACGATGAGGAGAAGGAGGAGGACGGCGCTTACCGTTACTACTAATCTTGATCTCCTCGGGGGTCCAACTCCTAGGTAGGGTCGTTCTGGGATAATTGTTCGGGGGGCCATTTCTATATTTTGGGGCCTATTTGGAAGGACCGAAAACCATGCCGTGGCATGGCACTTGAAATAATGACGCACGCGCTGCAGCGGGAACACGATTCGGAACGAGCGGAAGCGCAGAAATGAGGCCACCGCTGCAGCGGGAGCACGATTCTGAACCAGCGTTTGCACGAAATTGAGGCCAGCGCTTCAGCGAGAGCAGCATTGTGGAAGTAAAACCAAGCAGAACTTCGTTTCCCGGGAATCTTTTGTGTAGAAAAGCAATACGCGGAGGGGGTCCGAATATTTCCTTGACGCCACCAGGGGGTAAAGGAGAGTAGGAGCAATATGGTTTAATTGTAGAGGAGGCGAGGTGCGGGCGGGCGGGACTTCGGAGGATGGAGGCTTCCATCGGATGCCCAGAAGTCGACAGCAACACCAGCATCGGCGGTCGTCCCGGCGGAGTGAGACGTCTCGACGACCCTCGACCTTGGTGATGGTAGTACGCAGTGATCTTCAGGCGTCTGGGGCGCAGATGTTGAGCACCAGGAGGACCATCTCCCCCCCATGGAAACACCACCCAGTATTTTGCGCTGCTTGCAGGTTTCTTTGAGGTTCCGTGTATTCAGATGGTATCGAGGAGGGAGGATGACGGGTGATTGCGCAGCAGGATGAGGCTCAGCATCCGTTCGGCTCTGAGTCTTAGTAGCCCGCGCGGCACCGCCCCTTCTTGCGGTTCAGGACCACGCAGAGCTGAGCTGCGTCTAATACAGACGCACGCAGAGCTAGGCAAGCGATGTCGCCGTGGTGCGGTCGCGCTCGCGGCCGCTGCCTGTGAAGCACTCGGCGAGCAGGCTCAAAAGTCAGCCTCGGAGACGAGAGTCACGCATCCTCGGTGGCACACGGCCAAGCGATGCGAAACAAAGAGCACACACACGATGCGAGTATGCTTGGGTTTCCGGGAGAGGGGCGTTTGGGGCGCTGGTAGCATCAAAGAAAGATCAGCGACGAAGCATCTGTTCAGGGAAGGAGTTGGGAGATTGTTGGCTCCCACGTGAAACACACACGCGACGGAGGTCTGGGCAGATGCAGAAGTTGGACATCCTCGCGGTACGAACTATCCCTTCGAGAGATTCTCTGAGCCTTCCGGAACGCTCTGGAACTGCCGCGTCACCAAACACGCTTGTCCTCTGGATAGTAGCCAGCTGTCAGAGATCACAGGGTTGTGGATCTGTTCTTGCCAGGCTTGCTCGAATCCTGCTCTCGCCCTCGTGCGGTGGGGTGCGCTCCCGACCGGCCACGCTGGGAGCCCCTCGCTTCTGCACTGCGTGGCCGGCCAGGAGTCCGCGGGCAGATCACCAGATGCTCAGGGCGGAATCCCAACCGGATCACGGCAGGGGATGAGCTCACCTCTTCGAGGAGGAGGAGGAGGAGGAGGAGGAGGAGGAGGAGCAGGAGGAGGAGGAACCGCAGCAGCAGCAGCAAAGGCAGCCTTTCTGCCCCCCCCCCTGCATCCATCGCCCTTCCACGAGCCTCGCCCTTGGACTTCGGACGGGTTGCTGATGGACCTGTGATGATCTGCCCGTTCCTCTTCCCATCCGCCCCAACCTGTCTCCCTCCCCGTTACTCTTTCTTCCCATGCCTCCTCGCCCCAGTCCCAACCTTCCCGGGGCATGTCTGGGGCGGTGGGATGGCCGTTGGGCATAGCCGTGGCATCGACCCAGGGGGAGGCTCCGCTCTGGGAGCAGACAGCCTCAGAGTTTCCGTGGCCGAAATCGTGTCGTCGCAGGCGTAGGCGCGAGTCTCGGCTCCACGCGAGGATTTTTTCCTGGACTCAGCGCGTGCACAGTAAATGCGTGCTGCTAGCACGGCCCCTTACGGGGCCTCTGAGGCTAAAGACGGCTGCGGAGTTTGGGAAGCCTTGCTGCAAACCCGTCTCTCCCGCCTGTGCTACACTGTGTGTGCAACTGCGTTCGCAACTATTCAGACTGATCCTTGCATGATGCTCGACGCACCGTCGCATGCACCACTGGATTTCCTGATCCATTGACGCCCTCGCCAGGGAAATTGACGAGCGGAACCAGTTCCACAGTTCCGGCGGGCCTCGATCCGCAAAGCCAGGGGGGGCCAGACCACAACCACCGTGCGGGTCCCCCGTCTGGGCCCCCTATTGGAGCCGTCTCTGGGGCCCCCTGGGCCGTCTTGGGCGCCGCTTGGGGTGTCTTGCGCCCTCTTGGGCCGTTTCGGAGCCCTCTTGGATGCCACTTGGGCCGTCTTGGAACGATCTTTGGGGGCTCTTAGGGCCGTCTGGGAGCGTCGGGAAACCGAAAAGGCGAGAAGGTCAAAAGCCTTGGAACCTCCGACGTAACATCATGCTTTTGGCCTCTTGGGAGGCCTTTTGCAAGCTTCTTGGGGCGTCTTGTATGCTTCTTGGGCCGTTTTGGAGCCATCTTGGGCGTCGTGGGGCGATCTTTGGGCGTCTCTTGGGCCCTCTTGAGAGCCTCTTGAGAGCCTCTTGAGGCCCTCTGAGCCTGTCTTGGGGCCCCCTTGGCCTCGAACAAGGCGCGCGACAGAACGCGGGACGGCCCTGGCAAGCCGCGGCAAGCCGCACGCCACGGGAGATTGTGCGAATTTTGGGTCCGGGTCTCTTGAAAGGTTCCTCCGGAGAGAGGACGGGCTCAGGAGGTGGAGCAGATGACCGGAGGACACGCCCACGTCGTGCCCAGCGGCGCGGTGGCGGATTTCCATGGAGGGAAGTGCCCCGTTAGAAGACGACCCTTTGAGCATCCTGAGCCGTGCCAGAACACCATTCTTGGGATTGCAGCACATCGAATCAGCGCGTCTGTTGCGCCCTGACAGTCCTGCATGTTGCCAAACGCTAATTTCTGAGGTGTTAACCACATGAATCCTTGAACGTGCGCGGGACGAGGCGAGAGCCACATTTTGAAAAGGTCCTGCTCTCCATCCGTGAAGCATTCGCGAACTTTTGCGACAAATGTGCAAGGCGCCATAACGAGAGCCACATGTTGAAAAGGACCCGCCCTCCATCTGTGAAGCTCTTGCAAACCTTTAAGACGAATGCACGCGGCGCTAAGGAGTGAGCCACGTGTTAGAAAGGACCCGCCCATCATCCTTACACATTATCAAGGCGAGTTTGCGTGGCGCTAATGCGAGAGCATCTTTTTGCAAAGGACCCGCCCTCCATCCATAACACTGTTGTAAGCTCTCAGTTTCAGCATCCTAGACGGTGGGAAGTCTCAGGCGAAACGCCCGGTCCGCCTTACAGACACGTCTCAGTGTGAGACAGTGAGGAGTTACGCATGAGGAAAAGGAGTGGAAGAGAAGGAGGGGGAGGAGGAGGAGGAGGAGGAGGAGGAGGAGGAGAAGGAGGAGCAGGAGGAGGAAGAGGAGGGAGAGGAGGAGGAGGAGAAGGAGGAGGAGGAGGAGGAGCAGGAGGAGGAGGAGGAGGAGGAGGCGGAGGTGGAGGAGGAGGAGGAGGAGGCGGAAGTGGAGGAGGAGGAGGAAAACCAAGAAGGTTGAGTCAACGGCAGCTCAAGATTGGTCCCCGGACCCAGCCGAGCCGACGAGGTGGGCCCCCGAAGATCAATTGCCGTTGTCTGAACTCGGCGCTCCTCTGAGATGCCCCCCCGTCATCGTCTTCGTATGTCGTCCGTTTCTCGAGGAGGAGGAGGTGGAGGAGGAGGAGGAGGAGGAGGAGGAGGTTCCTCGAGGAGGAGGAGGAGGAGGAGGAGGAGGAGGAGGAAAAGGCCGAACCTCAAAGTCGCTGTGGGGCTCTAGCTGCCCTGAACAGCAGGGCCAGGGAGCCCGGACCTGAAACATCCGTGGGCTCTGTGGCTCGAGCCGACCGTGCGCCCCGTGGCAGGGAGAAGGTTCCGAGTGCGGCTCGGTGGCCCGAACGCCCGTCTCCAGCCGCAGTGGCCAGGCTGTGCCATGCCCGTGGCCGACCTCGCAGGCGCCCTCCCCTCCGCCCCCCCTCGGCCCTTGCCGCCAGGGTGGGCTCGCGCCCGCGCCCTCGCCGGGGCGAGCCCTGCCCCTGCCGCCTGCGGGCGGGGGCCAGAGCGCAGCCGCCACTGCGGCGTGCCCCCCGCGGCCGCCGCAGGGGCATCGTGCGGCGGCCCGGGGGCGCGGCGCTGGCCGCCGCCAGGCTGCGCGCCGCTGCTGGCAGGCCTGGCGCTGCTCGTCTCGCCGGCGGCGGCGCTCGCCAGGCGGCTGAGGCGTCTGCTCTGCCCCCTGACGGAGGCCGACCGGCGGGCGAACGACCTCTTCAGGCGCGATGCCCCGCTGGACGGCGCCGTGGGCGGGGCCGCCGCCACGGACTGGCAGCTTGCCGGGGAGGGCTTGCGGCGCCTTCGCGCGGTGGTCGCGGCCATGGACCAGAAGGGGTGCGAAGGGCCCCTGAGCGCGTGGGAGACGGAAAGGGCAGCGGCCCCGCGCCCCGGGGGCGGCGAGGTCCCCGTGCTGATTCGCCGGTGCCCAGGGGGGGGCGCCGAGGTGGCCTCCCGGGCTGGGTGCCCCCTGGTGGTGTGGCTCCACGGCGGCGCCTTCACCATTTCCAGCGTCAAGTCGGGCATGTCCTTCTACAGGAGGAAAGTTCAAGAATTGTTGAGCAGTAGTCTGGGGGCGATCTTTCGAGCTCTTGTGACCGTTTTTTTTATCATGTCTGACTAGTTTTCAAAATTGGTTCCCCCGAAATCCGCCTCGAGGAGGACATGCCCGACCTGACTCCAGTGCCACAGAGCCGTTCGGCGCGCACGTCGCCGGCGAGCTGCGGGCGGCGTGTGGGCCGTTCGTGTGGGCCTCCATCGAGTACCGCCGTGCCCCAGAGGCCCCGTTCCCCGCCGCGATCGAGGACTGCGTGGCAGCGCTGCGCTGGCTGCAGCGGCCAGAGCAGGCAGAGCGCTTCGGGTACAGCCCTGCTCGCATCAGCCTCGCGGGGGCCTC
>CAUYUJ010012836.1:189905-242405 GCA_963575745.1 Prorocentrum cordatum
AAGGCAAGCACGGGCGCGGCAAAACGGCGGCGGGGGGAAGGGGGGGACGGGGACGGGAGAACGGGGGAGGGGGGGCAGACACTTTCACACCGTCGCGCCGTCTCCTGCAGTGCCGTCGGGAGCCAAGAACGGCTCCCAGTAGACGGTGTCTTACCACTCCATACACCTCCCTCTCATCTGGCGCTCTGCTTGCCTTGCATCATTCCATCGGCGTCACCCCAACATACTTACACTATGGGTGCGTCGCTTCCAGAGGGGGGACGCGCGCACCGAGAAATCTTATAGTATATGCGTCGTGGCGGGTTCTTTCTGGCCACACCGCTCAGGAAACGATGCGCTACAATGTGGGTATACTATATGTTCGGGTCGGCCTTGTGCCTCCAAGGCGGACATATAGTACTAGTACGGGTCTGCGCGTCGCACTCCACGAATGCTCTACAGCTGCCGTCGGCATCTGCGTTCTGCTCGCGGTACGCGTGGCAGGCGTGCACACGGATGATGTCTAAAGTATCGAGCGCAGGCCTATCCACGCAAGAACGGAGAGAGCGCAGCTTCTCCGAGTTTGCATGCGCGCCCTCGTGTCCTTCGTCCAGGGCATTTCTTCATTGCTTGGGGCATGACGGGCGTCATGGCCCCCGCCCCCCCCCCCCTCCCCCCATATGACGTAACGCTCCCACCCCAGTGCGCTCTGGGCACTGCCGCCGGCCACACGGCGGAAGGGGGGGGCGTTACGTCATACCCCCCCCCCGCCCCCGCCCCCTCCCCCCCCATGACGCGCGTCATCGCCGAACATAAAGAAACGCCCTCGTCGTCGTCGTCGTCGCGTCCGCCTTTCTTCTCCATCCTCTTTCTCTTGTTGCTCCTTCACCCCCCCTCTCCGTATCGTTTCACCGACCCCCATCCCCATCTTGATCCCTTGCGAGACCCCCCACCAAATTACCACCCCATTTGGGGATACACCCCTCGAAACCCGAGGGGAACGGTCCATATCCCCATCTAGTGGGGTAAATCGGCCAGTGGGACTTTAAACGGAGAAGGTTAAAGGCGAGGTATAAATCGAGCATGTACCGCTGCCGTGCCTGGCTCAAGCCGGGCCCGGCCTAATATGTGATTGTGCCTCACCGAGGCGCACGACTTGCATCAGAGATCGGAAAATACCTTTTCCATTGACGATGCCCATCCTATCCTTTACTCCAGATCCCATGCTTCGTCTTGCTCTCTTGCTCATGCGATATGAGCCAAAGCCTGGGATATGGCAACGCTTAAAGCGTAACACATACCTAAGCTTACCAGCTTGTTTTCGACTTGGTAGCGGAGCTGGCTACACTCTCGTGTGGCTGGCTCTCGCTCTGATTCCTGTAATCCACGGCACAACTTGGTGGACTACTACTACGGTGGAATACCATGTTGCGCCGGCTCTGCGAGGAGCGGAGCCAGTCCGCGATCGAGCTAGCGGGGCAACCCGCGAACTCGAGACGCTCTCTCCTACTTCACTGCGCTACTTCACTCTCGACTTCCACCAGCTGCCAATCGGCAACTCGATCGAGAACGTGGTCACCCTGCGGGGCTACCCGCAGCGGGGCCACCTGCATCCCGTGCCAGTCAGGCGCCTCACGGCTACTACGCCAGAGCCTGACAAACCACAGCCTAAACCAATCACCGAAGCCGAAATGCACATGCACTGGATTAAGATAACTATCTTCGGCATTCTGTGGGTAATAATGGGATGTGCTGTGGGATACATGCGGCAGGGGATGGACGACACGCGTACTACTGGCCCTTCATGGGACCCTGCCGGTACTACGCCTTTTCGCGAATACGTTCGCGAAGTACATGCATGGATAAACGTAACGAGCGGCAATATGACGCCACCACAACAAGCTGCAGCACTACAACGAGGCCTTCAAGGTCTTGCTCGTCGTATCGCCATGCAGGTCCCCTCCCAGATCATCAATTATGGTGTAACTGTCAATGGACAGCCAACGGATGCAGTAACATATATACTGTACTTACTGAGCACCAAATTTGAAAATCTGGAAGATGAGCGCCAGCTCAACTCTGGCACTGCCCTTATCGACTTTCGCGTCGAAAGGGGCGAGCGAATCGACTCAGTGTTAGCTCGATTCGAGATGGCCCGTGACGAGGCTAACTCTGTTGGATTTGTCATCCCCAACTTTCAGATCCTAACGCTGATTCTCTTCAGAGCGTTAGGCGTTGGCGCGTCACGAGCCCAACACCTGCTGGAGCCCTTTAATCATCAGATGCCCCGAACACAAGCAGACTATGACAGGCTGCTGACCAGGATGAGGAACTACGGACATGTTGCCGAGCGCTCTCCTGGCAACATAGCGGGTATCTTCACAGGGCACCACTCACATGCAGGTGTCTACGCCACGACTGCGGGGTCACCCGCTGGTCCTGGCGAGCCAAATCCCTGGGCTGACCCAGCCGATATGCCCAACGAGGCCACTGCCCTTTTAGGGCAGACTGGCCAGGCATCGGCAGAGGCAGCTGAGGCGAACGCCTGGTCGAACTACTCGCCAGGCGCCGCCTACACTGCAAGCCCGCCCTCGGGCACAACCCTCTGGGGCCAAGCGGAGTCATCCGCTCAAGGGTCTCAGCCACCCTCACCGTTTGAATCTGGCACTGACACAGACACCTCATCTGACGATGAGCACAATGGCATAGTCTCTGCTGGTAATGACTATCCAGCGGATGACACTCACCTTTCTGAACAACAAAGAGCGGAAGCCGCTTTTATGGCCTATCGCAAATCAAAACGCCGTTGGAGGCGCTTTATGAAGAAACCAGTCAGAAAAGTGAGACGTGCAGTACGCCGACATTTCAAACGATATGGAAAGGGTCGTGGCAAAGGGGGTCGCAGACGCCGTATGCATGGTAGGGGTATCACTGCTTTCCTCACGTCCTTAACTGATATAGCCTTTGAAGAAGTTCTTATCGGAGGCAAAGGTCGGGGTCACAGGCGGACCTCCGGTAAGGGAAAAGGGCGGAGGGGCAACCCTAGGGACGCTTCTGGCAATACTATGAAGTGTCATACATGCGGTAGCACAGATCATTTGCGCGATCAATGCCCGAAGGGGAAAGGAAAGGGATCCGTACATTTGGCTCAAAATTCTTTTATGGATGACATAGACTACATTGACTACGAGTTTTACGTCAATCCAGAAGCGGCTCCCGCTGCGGGCTCCTCCACGTATTACGTGATGGCCCGCTACGCTGAAGCAACCGTAGCCCTGGAAGACTACGCAGTGACCCTCTTCGACGAGTTCCACGGCTGGGACGAGGTCGACGAGGTCGCGTTCAATGCTTGGTTCGGTCTTCCAGCGGGGCCACCCGCCGGCGACGAGGTCTCCGAAGCTGAGACCGTCCCGGCGACCGAGGAAGAGCTCACCGCCGCGCTGGCACCGCAGGTGATTGGCATGCCGTTGCTGCCAGACCTTTCGCGAGCTGGTTCGGAGGCGGGAGACGCTGATGACGAAATGCGGGGCCATCCCGCGTACTCTGACTCCGAAGAGGCGGAAGATGACTATAAGGACATGCTCCAAGAGCAGGTCGCTGAAGCAATCCGACTCCTGAGTGCGCCAGCACATCAGCAGATAACCATGAACGACCTGCTGTCGCGCCCAGGGGCTGCACGGCTGCGTCCATACCTGGATTCGGACATGTCGGCACCTCAGATGCTGACAGCACTCCAGGCTCTAGCGGGGTCACCCGCCGAAGTGACGCCAGCCGCAACAGCGGGGCCACCCGCTTGGTCTATGGATGTATTTATGCAAGGTTGTGATCAAATAGACCTTAACGACCTCACGATGGAGCAGTTAAACGACATCGGGTACTTCCGAAGCCCGTATCAACACGTGTTCATGGTCCAGGATAGCTCAGAGGACTCGGAGGACATGCGCTACGCCAAGAGGGACAGACGACCGTCGCCTCCCCGAGACTCAGAGCATGACGATCAAAGGCCAATGGAACGTGGTAGTGCGTCAGCGGGGCCAGCCCGCAGGAGGAGCCGTTCAGCTCCCAGACGCCCTACACATGATGCATCGGGCTATCCATACAGTACTGAGCACTCCGTTGGAGTATCCGCTCAGCATGTGCCGGATTGGTACATCAACTGGTACCCCGGCTATTCGATGGACGTGATCCGCCACTGGTATTCTAAGGAGTACTGCACCAAAAGGGACGAAACTGGCGTGATAATACGTACCAAGGGTGGCAAGACCAAAACGCCAGAGGCTTGGGACAAAAGGGCTAAGAAACAGGAGATCATCAACGATCGCAAGACATACAGGAAACAAGTATGTCAGTGCGAGCCCTTCAAAGGTCACATGCGCAGTTGTCCGATGGACCGCCCCTCCAGGAGTCCTCATCACGGTGAGACCCCGTGGAATTGGTCTCATGGAGATGACGCTGGCAACGTCCATGATCCTAACAAGGAGGTCCCTGGAGGAGGAAAGCGCATCACCGAAGCCGATCGCGTCCCTATGACCGAAGAGGTGGCCAACATCGTCAGGGAAAATTGGGTACAGCTTCCCAATGACCATCGCCTCAAGGAATGGAACCGCCGATTCCATAAAGAGGCGGGGTCACCCGCAGGATCCAGCAAAGAAGCGGGGTCACCCGCAGACGCGGCGCCAGCCGCTGGGTCCGCGGACGACGATTGGATAGCTGTTGCATCTGCTGCTGGGTCCGCCGCCGGCACTGACCACACCGAACTGAATGAAGAATGGGCGGCGGAAGACGGCTCAGAGAATCCATTCCCTGATGGATGCGCCTGCTGGTACTACAGCTCTTCGGCGCAGAAGTGGTTTTGCACGAGGGTAATTCACCGCCATGAAAATGGCAAGTACAAGCTGGCCATAAAAGGTACTGCCGACATCGACCAGATGAGGCAGGTCATCCATGATCATGGCCAGCCAGAAGGCCCTCCTAGAGACCCTCCTGGTCCACAACCGGGCAAGGGCAGCAGACCACCTCCAAGACCTGAAGCCGACTCCTCGTCTTCACCGACTCCTGCGAAAAGGCACCCGTCCAAGAGCCCCGAAGGCACACAGGGGCGGGCGAAGGCCAGAGGGATCGCCAAGACGGACGACCCTGAGCCGGTAGATCCTCCCGGTCTGTCCGTGACGGAGAGGAGGAAGGCTTTTGCTGGACCATCGACCCCGATGCCACCGGCGACCCAAGGCGATGTCAAGGATGAAGCTCGCAATCAGCCTAAGGCAGCCTTCCGAGGTGACTGGACTCCAACTCTGCATCAGCCGCGCCTTGCACCACGACCAGGTTCGGCACGAATGAAAGCGCAGCCGAAGCCCGAAGCTGGGATGAGGTCGGTGCGGGCAGAAGCGGCCGCCAAGGCTAAGGAGGACAAGGGCTCTGCGGGGCCACCCGCTAAAGCGGCGCCAGCTGCAGCAGCGGGGACACCCGCAGAAGGCACTCTCTCAAGAGAAGAACGCTTCAGAGTCCTCAAAGAATTTGGCGACCGACAGAAACTAACCGATGATGCAGTTGCTGACCAAGGTCACCCGAACCCTGGCGCGGAGTCATCCGCTGGAGCTGCCTCGTCAGCCGCAGGCTCTGCTGGGCCACCCGTTAAAGCGCCGCCAGCTGCATTAGCGGGGCCACCCGCACGCGGGCAGCCAGTAATGTCTGTTCTTAGGAACATCCCTCTGGGAGCCATCGAATACTGGCAAGGCATTGAAGGCAAAGGCCCGAAGCGCACCATAAACCCACGAGTCACTCGAGACGATACGGACCGATACGAGGTCATTAATTGCCCTGATCGTCGTACTTCGAGTGCCGCAACGACTGGGAACGTGAACAACAAACCGTGGGAAATATGTTGCGAGACAGGCCGCCACTACGCGTTGCGCAGCATAAAGCAGAGCTCCTGAAGGTCATGGAGAGGTTCGGCATGGATCCGACTTTGCCGCGCGAAGGGCAAATGACCAAGGTGTCAATATGGTTCTCTACAGCCCTACGCCATAGTCCATATTGGAAGGACGGATTCAGCCGACACTTCGAAAAGATCAGCACTTTCGATCCATACGATGGCTGGGTTGTTGTTGACGATCTGCTGACAAACTGGACTGAAAATGATCAGTGGAAAGGCTATCGTGAAATGCACGAGGTGCTGATCAAGGGCAGGCCCCACACGTCATGCGTGTATTGGGTGCTGCTAAACTGCTGTGAGATGATTGACCATCACGGCATGCAGAAGGGCAGGCTCCAGATGAAGTGCGTTGAGGACAGCATGCTGCTGCCTCCCAGGTTTCGACCAAAGGCACGCAGGCCACAGTACTTCATCAGAGCCACGAACGGCCACAGCAGTCCAGGCATCCACTGTCCCGAGTCGCTTTATAAGCCGATCACAACATGGATGAAAGAACCAGACGACCCAGTATATTTCATCCACGGGACACAGTGGGAGTATGTCAAGGACATCCTTGCTAATGGCCTTTCATGCCTCGCACAGGACAACCCTAAAAGGAAGGGGGGGCGCCAATTTGTGCACGGCTGCCCCTACCTCCCGGGCGACCCGAGGATTCAATCGGGCATCCGTCCTGACTCGGAGGTGCTCATATTCTGCAGCATCAACAAGATGCTGTCCAGTGGCTTCTCCCTATGGAGATCAGCAAATGACATAGTCATGACACGGGGCCACGACGGACGTATACCGCCCGATCATATCCTCCAGATTGTGAGCATTGCGAAATATCGGGTCGGCGAAGCCTGGAGCAATCCGCTGGCTTATGACAAGTCGCGGAGGCGGGGCCAACCCGCGGACAGGATTCGCACCGATGACTACCTGCCACTTAAAATGTGTGACAGAACTCTGGGTGTAATGGAAGATCACGCCATGTACCTAAAGGGCTGGACTAAGACGGACGGTCGCCCATTCAATTTGGTCATGACCGAGCAAGATGTTGCTCCACGACCGTACGACACACAGACAGTCCTCATGATGAATGCCCAGGAGGACGAGGTCATGCCTGAAGCGGGGCCACCCGCAGGTGCGGGGACACCCGCGGTAGACACCTCGGACGGTTCATGGCAACAAGTGGTCACACCAGTAGCAACGGTAGCATCTCCTTTGAGGCCGGACCAGCAGACATGGGTCCAGGCCCTCAACAGCTATTTGACACCAGCCGACGTCTCTGGACTGACCGATCAGCTATATCGTGCTGACCCGTGGGCAGTGCATACAGGTATCCAAGACGCACAGCAGAGGAACCTGCGCACTCCTGCGGGGCCACCAGGCGTCCTAGGACCACAACCACAACGCCCTCCGCAGCAAGCTGGAGGTGCGAGGTTTGTCCCTATGGGCGGCTCAGATGGTGGCTCGCCGTTTCGGACTCCGCCGTCTGAAACGAGCGAGAACAGCTTGTGGCAAAGACTCCAGGCGATTCGCGGGAATCCGGCGCTCGCAGCAGCACTCCAGGCGACCACTCCCTTTGGCACTCCGAGGGGTAGTGAAGGAGGAGTGGCTGCGGGGACACCCGCCGAGCGAACGCCTGCGGAGCCACCCGCACACGCGGGGCCACCCGCTGACGGCAAGCAGACAGAAACGTCGGGCAGCCAACTTAAGAGCACAGGCTACCTTTCTGCAGCAGCAAGCTGATAGAGTGCCCAGCCTGTTGCGGAACCGCAACATAGATGTTACGAATCATGGCGACTTTCGGCCTCTCTGGAGCTGGACTTCTGAAGATGCTCCAAATGCTGATCCCACGAATCCATATCGACAGGTGTTTATTCCAGGAATAGCATCACACCCAATATATGGATGGGACAATCATGGACCAGCAGAGGCACAGGCCATGGACGCGCCGATGTACCCGGAGTACTACGCGCAGATGAATAACACTCCTATGATTGCGGGGCCACCTGCGAACGAATACACTCGGAATCTTGCCAATGAGATGTTTCGTTTGCAGTTTACACGAGCGGTCGATGCGCAGTCTATGCCGCACTACGCCTACATGCCCACGCCGACGGACCCCGAGACCGTAGTTCAGCCAGCTGGTCTCGCGGTGCCAGCCGCTATGGGCAGCATGCCAGACTACATCCGCGACGTGCACAACACGCAGCAAGCGATACTGGCATCTAGGCAGCAGGCTCGGGACAACGCCAGGCTGCGCCAACAACGCGCGATCCAGAGAAGGATCGAGCGTGAGACCCAAGCGGGGACACCCGCAGACGCGGGGCCACCCGCTGAACGGACAGATAGACGGCCGCCACCGACGCCATATCGGGAGGGCGAAACCACTTTCGAGCGCCAAGCTCGGACTCGCCCAGACGTGCCTGCTCCAGTCATTTCAGACTACAACTTCACACAGTGCCCAATCTGTATGGACACCTACGAGATGGGCACCATAGTGTGGAGACTGGCGTGTGGGCACTTCTTCCACGATATATGCTGGGATCGTGTTGCACAGCAGCACGTCCGCAATCAGCGGCCAGGTGCGCCGAACGAGGCCCCCTGCGCTGTATGTCGTGGGCCGGGCATAGTTATAGCACATTTCCCATATGCTGGACAGCGCGACGCTGAGTCAGAACAAGCGCGCCAGCAGGAGAGGTACGTGGCAGATGCCCGGGAAATGCGTCGGCTACGGGAAGCAGTGGAGGCACTAGAGGCTCGAGCCGCACAATCGGCGGAGCCATCCGCACGTGCCCCAGCTGCACAGGCATACCCCTGGCCAGCGCCAGAGCAAGGCATCCAGATGCCAATCCTGCCTACGCTTCGAGCACAGGAGCCCCCAGCTGCGGGGCCACCCGCTGAAGCGGCTCCCGCCGCCAAAGCGGGGCCACCCGCAAATGGGCCTCCAAATCCAGGTTTCCTGAGGGCAATGGAGGCCAACATCAGGCGGAGTGGCAGGAGCGGAGGCGGGACTCGAAGGCCAACATCCAGGACCTCACGCGTGGCAAGCCCGGTCAGCGCTAGGAGCCGGGCAAGCGCTGAGAGCGCGGAGGCAGCCCAGTTCCACACCACATTCATGATCGATACAGAGGGGCTGACCTATGCACGTGACGACACGGACACGCTGCCGCCAGGAGGTGAATGGATGTCCACACTCTCTGCGAATTATTGGGTTCTCGAACAGGAACCAATTGCCGTGGAGGAGCGCCGCCAATATGAGCAGATGTGGTGCACCGAGTTAACCATGAGTCAATGGGTGCTTGAACAACGCCTGTTGAAAGGCACACTCGGTTCACAGATTACGTACCACACCGATGACCATGGTACAATGGCTCTGGCAGCGCGAAATGGGACATTCTTTCCTGACGAAGACGGTATGCCCTGCATCTCGTTCATGCTAGACATTGGCTCCAACGTGAACATCATTGGAGCCAATACGGCGCGAACCTTCCAGGAGATTATGGCCAGGTACAATCACAGACCTGCCATATGCACCCTGAGCAAGACCCTCTACATCAACGGTGTCGGTGAGGGTGCTGCGATATGTCGGAAGATGGGCAACTTCAAGATCGGGGTGCAATACGCCAATGAGGCAAGCCCCCGTATCGAGGAGTATGCCTCCAACATCGCAGAAGGCTCGGGTGCCAATCTCCCGGCCATCTGGGGCCTAGGAGCCATGGAAGCACGTGACACGATCATCGTGCTGAAGCCAGGCTACCAGAAGGTTATCTTCCCCAGCGGTGACTACACCCTGAAGCTGGGAAGGGGTGCCAAGGTCCTGAGGGCGAAGAAAACTCCCTCGGGACATCTCGCGATTCCCTGCGGTTTGTATGACGGGGCTAAAAGCCAGACGGTCACGAACACCTTCACAATCCGCAGCAGTCGAGATGGCTACACCGAGACGGAGAACGAAGAGGACCCCGTCAGTGCGGGGTCACCCGCCGGTGTAGTGCGGGGCCACCCGCCGGAGTAAGTGCGGGGCCACCCGCCGAGACCACAGCGGGGCAACCCGCGACGGGACAGTCCATGACCGTCACGACTGATACGTACATTGTCGAGCCGTATCTCGACAAGCAGCTCCTGGAAGACACGACCCGTTTGATCGTGGACAGGACGCTGAACAGCTGGTGGGAGGGCCAACAGTGTCCCGAAGGGACCTGGCCACATATGAAGGATGCCCTGAAGTCTAAGATATTCTGGGCAGTCCAGGAGGCGGTGAATAAATGGACGCCTGAGAACCAAGCGGGGCCACCCGCGACACCGCCACCACCACCAAGCTACACGGGCGGAGGTTCGTCGGACTCTGCGGGGCCAACCCGCGTGGAGATCGTGAGCGTAGCCGCACCAGCGACTCCTGCGGAGCCATCCGCTAACAGCATGCCCCCGAGTCAGACGGCAACGTGGTCACACGACCGCCGCTGACGGGGGCAGGCGGGCGCGCCGGCGGCGCTCGCTTGCGAAGAGAAGCCGAATACCGGCCTCCTCGCGACATACGTTGGCCGCGCTGAGGCCCGAGAGGAAAAATATCATTCAAAATGTCTTGTCATCGAAGATATTCGCACAGCTTGCGCTGAACTCCGAACCCGTGGATATATATGCGACCGGATTACCCATAATGAGGTAATGACTTCAACTGGAACACAGTATTTGGGAAATTTGTTGGCAGGAGACTACAATATGTTGTGGGTGGCCACACCCTCTGATTGGTACGTTCGTACTCCAGGAAAGAGGGCGGGACCACATTATCAACGTATACAAAATCTCCTGATCAAAGCGCGTGCTCTGAGAATGCAGATAGTTATCCTGGGGCCACCCGGGTATTTCTGGAAACAGGGTCCGATCAAAGATGTTATCGAAGATTTGAAGCTAAGCATTATACGAATGAGACTCTGTCATTTCGGTATCAAGTTTGACCGATCCAGTAAATATCCCAGTGGTTCTTATATACAAGTTGCTACATCTTGTCCTCATATACCGATAAACTTATGGAAATGTACTTGTGGCTCACACAAGGAGCATGATTTGGATTGGTATGGCCAAGATCAGCAACGTGCCGAGTTTCGGTATAAAACTTTGGCTATCATTATTGCACGCTTCCTTGATCAACTCGATAAAGCCAACATGATCAGGAATGAGCGGAGTGCGGTACACCTCAGTGTGTGTACTCGCGTTGACAAAAAGGTCAGACACTACGTCCAATGTCCACAAAAGGGCCCTCAATGGGACCATGTTGTTCGTAGAGTCACGACCGACCTGGACACGAATAAGATCGTTCAAGATATCAGAATCCAGGATCAGCCAACTGGGTACAATTATGTAGCTCCATTACCTGATGGGGTTACAAACATCAGTACTCGGCTATACTGGGAGCCTCCGGCTCCAGTTCTTCATGGCGACGGTGAGTCGCGAAGGCCACGCCCAAAGCGTGTGACGATCGTCGACGACGATCGATCTCCTCCCCCTTCGATTGAGCGTTGCCAAACGCGACCCACCAACAACCTTCCTGAAATTCCGCCATTTCCTGACTTAACAGTGGATTCCTCCGCAGCGGATCTCTCCGCGGAAACTGCGTTGCCCACTGATGCCAGGATAAAACAGAAAGAAAAGCAGAAAGCTGACAAAGAGGCCGGCATCAAACCGAAGAAAGTCCCGAAGAAAGTGGAAGACGGTAACGACGACTGTGGAGAGGACCTCAAAGGGCTTGACTGCTCCACATATTTCAACGACGTTCCTCTTGACGACTCGGACTCGGACAGCGAATCAGAGGACATCTTCATGATGTTACCGGCGGGGCAACCCGCTGACTCACATGCTGATGTCTTCTCGATGGTCCAGTCATTATGCTACGGCAGAAACAATCAAGTGGACATGCTTGAATTATGTGGGGGCAAGGGTGGTATATCCATATTAGCCTTCAAGAGGGGACTCTCGTCAGGCGGGAACCTTGACAAGATATCTATGGTTGACCTTGGAAACTCGGAAGTACAAAGAGCAGTCCTCCACTACCTCAAGACTTGCTTTGTCAAGATCACGATTCTGCAGCCAAGCTGCAGAACTACTGGACTTCCTTCCTATTTCAATGCACAGGTCAATCATGATACGTGGCTTAAACACCACAAAGAGGACCTGCCTCACATCACGTTCTGTGGAACAGTCGCTCTATTACAAGACGACCTAAGACGTTTCTTTCTCAGGGAACAACCAATGGGCACGTGGGTGGATGAGATCCAGCCATGGAAGGAACTGGCACAACGCAAGGTCACTTGCCAAACGATTATTGATCAGTGCACGACTGGTCTCAAAGATTCATTTGGACAATACATCCGCAAGCCAACACAGATGATGGCAAACAAAGAAGAGTTGTTGGCACCTTTCAGAGGCAAGCGTTGTCCAGGTAATCATGTGCACGCCAATGCTTGTAACAAAGAACTAGCAAGGGCGGCACAGTATACCTACAGAATGCAGTCACTGATCGTTGATGCGGTGCAAATCGCCAAAGACCTGTTTGCTTACGGTCGCGATCCATTCGCGAATCGTGAACGCAGCTATGCGTTCGTAACAAACAGTGCTGGCTACGACTTGGACGACCCAACAATCCGGAGACACCCAAACGGAGAAATCTGGCGACCACCACCTGGCGGTCTTGGGTGCCCTGGCTGTGTGGACAACAACTACAAGCAATCACCAAAGCACAGCAGGGATCCGAAGATGTGTCGGTGGTATGATGTTGAACCGTATTACTGGGACTGTCCAAGCTGTAAGAAGGAATATCAGAAGAGCAATCCTCACCACACCAAGATATCTGGCCAATGCAGATTCGCCGAAAAATGGAAGCTGCCAGATAACTTTGGCCAGCCGCGCCCGGCGGGGCAAGCCGCTCCTGCGGCGCCAGCCGCGGAAGCGGCTCCAGCCGCAGAAGCGGCGCCAGCCGCAAAAGCGGCGCCGGCCGCGAGAGCGCGCATACGCGCGCCTAGGCCGCCACGGCCTGGTGAGGGCGATCCAACCGCAGGCGCCAGCAGCCATGACATCACCAGAGCCGAAGGGGCTAATGGTGGCAACACTGGCGCTGGCAGCTCTGACGATCACCGTAGACTGCCACAAGTTGCAGCAAGGCGCGGACGCATGGAGGGAGGAGATCCTCCACCACCGCCGCAGCCTCAAGCAGAGCCGAGGCCAAGGCCAAGGCTCCCTGATTGGACTCGCTTCGACGTTCAGCTCAGCCTCCAAAACCTGCGCAGCTTCGACCCAGCTGTAGTGCAGCGAGAACTCCGCAAACTCCACCTGAGATGGTTTCATGCCAAGGAGCCAAAAATGCGGATGATTCTAACCAAGGTTGGTCTGGGTGAAACCCGTTTGAGTCTGATCAAAGGCATTTGTGACTCGTGTAGAGAATGTCGAGCCTGGGACAAACCAGGCAACACGGTGATGCCTTCTGTGTCACTGCCAGGACGTTTCAACGAGGAAGTCGAATGTGATCTTTTCTTTTACAAACAGGAACATATTGTTTTTCACATCATCGACCGTTGTATTCGCTGGGCAGCTGGCACAGAGATTCCTGATAAAGCCATGCATACTGTTCTCGATGCCTATCATACGACTTGGATGCAACATGGCCCTGCTAAAATCTTATACTCCGATGGGGAAGGAGCACTGAATAATGATACAGCAAAGGCCATCCTTAAGGCTAAGGGAACAGAGCTTCGTATCCGAGCGCGTGGCCAACACGCCACAACTATCGAAGCTAGGAACGGCATCCTGCGACACCTCTTACACGTGATGGGAGAAGAATTGAATAGATTAAATATTCCTCTCAATTTCACTCGTCTCTTACATGAAGCCTTGTTTGCCAGCAACGCATTTACCTTCTACAATGAAGTGTCTCCGTACAATGCGCTGTATGGCAGACAACCAGCTATGCTTCCCGATTTCCCTGTCTTGGATCATGATCAGTCCGCTGAATCATCAGATCACTCAAGGGAGGAAACAATCAGGAGGGTTAGTCTGGAGGCAATCACGCAGGCCACTGCGGTTGCCAAGACGAACAGGGCTCTCCGTACGAAGACTACTGCTACGGGTGAATTTCACTACAAAGAGGGAGATCTCGTGGACTATCATCGCCCGACCACCACGAAAGACGACTGGGGTGGATGGAGTGGTCCATACCCGGTCATCCGCAACGAACCTGACCGAGGCCAGGTCATCGTGAAGGTCGGCAGTCGCGAGGTGCGAGTACAGTATCCTGACACACGACACACGCTGTACATCGAAGCACTTATGGTCCGCGAGATAGGATCGGACAATACGGCCCTTCGGACAGTATTGGCCTTTATTGCCGGTCTGCCAGCGGGGAAACCCGCCATGACTTTCGGATATCTACCAGCGAAACAGGGTCGGCTGCAGATGACTGCTGCGAGCCGACTTTCGCCTAAGGTGCACTTGGCTCTTCAGTACCTCATACGCAACTACTTTCGTATTGAAAACGTTGTTGCTGTACGACTTGCCAAGAGCCTGACGAAGTTGCCTGCTGCACCCTATGCAGACAGCTGTACACTAGTGCACTATGATAATGATGTGACCCCTGGTTTTCATTACTATGAAGCTGATGGCACTGCCTTGAACATCTATGACATCACAGGATCTACACACTCACGCATCATCCAGTGTCTTAAATCCAGGAAGTCGTCTGCTGGATTTGACCGAGACCTCACTAAGTTTGAGGAACTCGCTGATGGTCCACCACCAAGCGAGTCACCTCCAGCAGCTGCTCCTGAGGAGCCTCCTACGGATAACGATGGTCGGCTCCCGACCATCATAGAGGAAACAGAAGAAGATCTGGATGCTTTTGTCTTGAAGTCGTGGTATGCTGAACTGATGGATGACAGAACACTCCTTGAAGCTGACACAGAGGAAGTCATGCATACAGTTCCCACATACATGACAGACACACAGTGTGTGTTAGTCTCTACGACCTGTGAAGATGTGCAAGGCCACTTGCCGGAGCGGGGTCACCCGCCAGGATACGACATGGACACTTCTTACTACGTTCCTTTATGCTCCACGGATCCGGACAGTAAATATGATCTGGACTCCGATGAGCACGGGAAGTACATCGAGCTCTGCTTCACAGCAGACATGTCCAAAGTCGTCCTGTCCGAGCAGCAACACCGATTGTTGGATGACAGCAGCGTCACAACTATGCGAGTATACGTTAGTGCTGCTTCCAAACGTGCCGTGGTCGTCAAGGAAGACGATCTACTCACGAAGGCCGACATCCAAGCAAATCCGGTCAAAGTTTCCAAAGCCCTTTACACAGAATTGAAGACTTGGCTTGACAACAAATGCTTCCAGATGACTGACTTGAGCAAAGCGTCTAACATCATGACGTCACGCTACGTATACAAATGGAAGTTTGTCAAGAACGAAAAGGGCGAAATGGAAAGGACGATCAGGTTACGCTTGGTACTCCGTGGCTTCATGGACCTTGAAGCCTTTGATGTCGAAACCTTCTCTGGCACGGCAAGGAGGTCAAGCCAGAGACTGCTCGCAAGTTCTGCTGCATGCAACAAAGCTTGGATCATCGCTTCCCTGGACATCAACATGGCTTTCTTGAAGGGACTGACCTATGGCGAGCTCGCCGCGGCAACGGGCGAGAAAGAGCGTGTGGTGTGCTTCACACTACCACCTGGGTCAGCAGCTGTCCTTCGCACGCTGCCAGGCTTTGAGTCATATGACGAATCAAAGCATTGTCTTCGGTGTCTGAAGCCGGGGACGGGCACGAAGGATGCTCCCAGGGCATTCTCGCTGAAGCTCAGGTCCATCACTAGGAGCTTTGGGCTACAGCCTACTTCATACGACGAAGAGTTCGAGATGAGCTCAAACCTCTTGACAGCCAAGCGCGTTGATGACATCAATATGACTGGGAAGGAAGAGGCTATTGACAAGTATGTCAAGTGTGTTGAAGATACGTTTGGGAAGTGCAAACTGATACACAAATTGTGCCGTTCGGTATAACAAGACCGATGATGGGAGCGTCATTCTTGATCAGGACGAATACATCAAACAGCTTCGTCCTATCACACATCCAGAACTCACAGGAGCTGATCCTGAGAGCAAAGCGACAAAGACGATTTCTGATATGTTCGTCAGTCTTCGTGGCGCTCTAGCCTATGCGTTGATCACGCAGGTATGGCTGATGGTCTATGTTGTCTCACTACAACGTATCCAGGAACCGACAAACATCCAGGTACGACGACTAAACGCGGTTACCAGAAAACTACAGGCAGGTCCGAAGAAGATCGTGTATCAAGCTATGACCCCAACAGGAGAAGTCGACCTGCATAGCGATTCTGGCTATCGTCGTCTCAACGGAGATGAAGACGACGAAGTCAAAGGCTATGGTATCCGCGGGGCTAACCTGCTGAGGCGTGGCCACACGCAAGCGGGGAAACCCGTCGTGCACCTGGTGGACGCATACTGCAAGTCTCATCGACTGCAGGTGCGTTCGAGCTACTCTGCGGAAACACTGGCAGCAGCCCACAACTTGGAAGACTGCTACCCGACCATTGTAACGCTCCACGAGCTACACTCGGGACCATTGACCCCCACACAGTTAAAGAACATATTGGAAATGGGTGGTCTATGTATCAAAGTCACTCTGACTATTGATGCCGAGTCTGTCTTCAAGTCTTTGTCTAGCAAAGATCTGAAGAAGCCCACAGAATGTACTCTGCTTGGGCACATTAGCTGGATCCGCCAGATGATGGAGCGCGGAATCGTTGAAAGCGTTCAATGGTGTGACACGCGGGATATGACTGCCGATGGTCATACCAAAGGTAGTATTGACCGCGCGTTGCTCCTACAAGTAATGGCCGGCCAGCAATCCTTCAAGCACGAGCTGAAGAAACATACACCGTATAGGGCGGGCAGGTCGTCTCAGGACGGCCCTGCCTCCCGAGCTAGCGGGGAAACCCGCGGGCAGGTGCGCTTTAATAGCGAGGAAACTCGCCGGTAGCGAGGCTACTCGCGCGCCCTTTCCTTGTAGGCAGCCGCTGCTGCTTAGCACTGTTTTTCCGCATAATGTAGAAGTGCGGTGCCTGCTCGTCTCCTCCCCCTCCGACTTTAAACGGAGAAGGTTAAAGGCGAGGTATAAATCGAGCATGTACCGCTGCCGTGCCTGGCTCAAGCCGGGCCCGGCCTAATATGTGATTGTGCCTCACCGAGGCGCACGACTTGCATCAGAGATCGGAAAATACCTTTTCCATTGACGATGCCCATCCTATCCTTTACTCCAGATCCCATGCTTCGTCTTGCTCTCTTGCTCATGCGATATGAGCCAAAGCCTGGGATATGGCAGCGCTTAAAGCGTAACACATACCTAAGCTTACCAGCTTGTTTTCGACTGTGGGGCCCAGGCCACGCCGCTGGGGATGGGGATCGGTTAAACGATGCTCATCCTCCGCTTCTCCTAGCGCGATGCATGTGTGTTGCCTTGTCTCGTCTTGTGAAACAGCCTCCTGGATCGCGTGGGCAGCGATGTTTGGCGTGTCCCCCGTCGGGAGTTGCCCCTCAACTTGTTTTGCATTCGGCCGCCTCGAGCCACGAAATAGCCACGACACGACATCGGGTTTAGCCACTCATAGCCATGTTCGGACACGAACTTCTTACATACGAAATTTGTGTTTTACACGGTCGCATTAGACATGTTTAGTCTCTCGCACGCCACGCTTGAACAAGAACCAGGCGCGGCTATTCCGGGCTAGAACCTGTATCTTAGTATGTGTTGCACCGCGTTGAGCCGAGAGCAACGTCCTGGTTATTGCATCCGCGATGTTGCCATACATCTTCCTAAGTCCGAAGGTCCCTCATCACAGGTCGTTGCAGGCAAGGCCTCCTCCTCCTCGCTGCAGCAAGAGGTGCCCCCCCTGGAAGAAAGACGATCACATCCCGCGGGCCTGCCATGTTCGGGCGAGAGCTCCGTCCCGAAAATGAGTTGCCTTCACTATCGTTGAACCGATCACCATCCCCATCCCCATCCCCATCCCCATCCCGAGCCCCACCATCTCACCACCCCAGTTGGGGACATGCCCCTCGAGACCCGAGTGGATCAGCCTTTATCCCCATCGAGGGGGGGGGGTAGACAAGCCAGTGGGGCCCAGACCGCGCGAGTGGGGATAGGGATCGGTTAAACGATGCTCATGCCTTGCACCCTTCGAACGAATGGTCGAGCAAGCGAAAAAGGCTGGACAATGAAGTTACGCGAGGCGTCCAGCGGATAGCCCGACTTTTGAAACAAAAACGAACCAAGCGTCCCACCCTCCTCCTCCTCCTCGTCCTCCTCCCCCTCTTTCCTCCTCCTCCTCCTCCTCTTCGTCCTCCTCCTCCTCCTCCTCCTCCTCCTCCTCCCAGCACGTGTTCAAGCCTCCAGTTCTTGCGTTTGACGAGCTCTTCCAGCTTCTGAGTCTTGGTTTGGATGAGCTCTCCCGCGGGAGCCCCCTTTTGAGAAAGGAGGTCGGAACTTGTGGTCCTCCGTGGCTGCTGCAGCCGTTGGAGCAGCATGCGCGCGGCGCTCAGGTGGGAGCCGCATTTCCAGACGACTGGCCCTCCGTGCACGAAGCTGCTGCAGGTGCTGAAGGCGAGTGTGCGCAGCGCCACGGCGAGAGCCCCTTGTCGTAGACGAGTGGTCCTTCGTCCTTGGGGTTGTTGCACTGTTGGGGCGGGCCGCGACGTTAAGACGATAGACTCGTTTCGGACACGACCGGCCTTCCAGAGCCAGGCTCTTACTTGGCGGGAGGGGCGCAGGGGAAGAGCATAGGTTTCGGGTGGGTTGTGAGGAAGTGTTGGAGAGCATTCGACGGCTCTAGGGGCTTGGGTGGCTTTGGTCGTTTGCCAATTGGCCCTCGTGTTTCCCTCCCTCCTTCATTTTCCGCCGCCCCCTCCCCTATTCCCTTTTCCTTTCCCAATCTCCCTCTTCTCTAGACTGCATCTTCCCCTCCCTCCCGTTCGACGCCTCCCTCCCCCACCCCTCAAGGTCCCCCTCGGTCAGCAGCTGGTAACCTCTGCAGACCTCCGAGAACCCCCCCGGAGCCGCCGCGATCCCGAAGACCAATGGAGATTCTCCGAAGGTCTCCGCTTCCCTCCTCTTACCTGCTCGGCCGGGAATGTCGCACTCTTTTTCCGCCTCCCTCACCCCTCGCCTCTCTCTCTTCCGTCCTTTTTCCTCCCTCCTCCTCCTCCCCTTCCCTCCCCTCCCCCTCCCCATCCTCCCTCCCCATTTTCCCCCTGTTCCCTCCCTTCTGGCATCCCTCCTCGGGAAGGCAGGCTGGGGAGGGACGAGGTGCCGCTTCATGGGCCATCCACCCACCCACCCACCCAGCCAGGCCATCAAGCTCGCGGCGGAGGCGGACGAGCCCGTCGAGCAGAATTTTGTTCGAAAGCACTCGTTGGAGCAGGCGAAGGAGTTGAACATCTCCCTGCGGCAGGCGGGGTCGCGGGGTGGATGACAGGGATGGGGTGGAGGGCAACGCCTGAGTCATCAGAAGTATGAGCACAGTGGCGGTGCCAGATGAGGGGGGGACGAAGACCGGCAGGAGGTATCAGGTTGCATTGTGATGTAGGAGCGGGCGCAGGTATGCGGTGCCCGGGAGGCAGCAGGGATGGGATAGGGAGGAGGATGACGGTGGAGGCAGGTCGGGAGTGCGGAGGAAGAGTCAGTAGGAGGTGGACGGAAGATGAGGTGGAACTGTGGTCTGTCGATCGGCAGGTCGTAGCAGCCGTGGCTGCAGTAGGAGTTGCACGCGTAGTAGCAGTAGCCGTGGCGGTGCTAGTATTAGAAGGGATGGTAAGCATTTCAGCAGCAGAAGTTGTCGTAGTCGTCGCCACAGTCAAGTGGTAGTCAGGGGAAGCGGAGGCGGATGATAAGAAGGAGGTCGCTGGAATTTTGATTCAGGAGGAGGAGGGGTAGGAGGAGAAAGACGCGGAAAATCATGGGCAGGGGAAGAAGGGTATGCGCAACCTTCCACTCGAGCAAACAAATGCACCCCAGAACGCGCTCATCAAGGCGTTCCCCCTGTTACCTCCTATCTTTTCTTATCCCTCCTGACCTCCCTCCCTACCAACCCGACCTCCCTCAACTCACCTCCACCCCGTCTCTCGATTATCTACACCTCAACCCCCTTCACATCTTCCTACCCTCCCTCTGCCCTCCCGCCCTTTCCCCCCCTCCCATACCGCTCCGCTTCCCGTCCGCCCTCCTTCGCTCTCTTCCCCTCTCTTGCCCTCTCATCCCATGCCGTGCGTACCCTCAGCCAGGGAGACCTGGAGCGCAGTCGCCCACGCCCCTGACCAGGGGGGAGGGGGAAAAGGAGGAGAAGGAGGAGGAGGAGGAGTTCGGAGTTAGGAGCTAGTAGGAGGGGCAGGGAAGGGGGCAATTGGAGAGTGCCCTCTCTCCCATGTCCCCTCTCAGCGCAGTGCTGCCGCGTCTTGTGTGTCCGCCAGCGAAATCAGGCTGCCACGCGCGTGTTCTCCAACGCGGCCGGGTCGTACTCCGCCAACGTTGGCATTGCTATTGAGAACGGCGGCAACATCGACGAGGACTTGGCATGCTCCACGGGGGGGCAATGACGAGGTGAATCTTCACTGGGCCTGTCGGCCTTGTGTCCGATGATGTGCTTTTGTAGCAGTGGCACGCTTTCCCCCGTGATCCCGGGTCATCCTCGGCCAAGCAGGATCATCGCCATTTTCTTCCTCCTTTGTCATTCTATCATGTTTAAATTAAAGCATCCTCAGCCTGCTTCCTTTCTGGAGTGTTTTTCCCTCCGTATTCCCTCCGCGACCCTCCTTATTCCTGCATTATCTTTTTTCGTGCCATCTCATTTTCTTCCCTCCTCGCTACCCCCTCCATGGTTGCTCCGTCCTTCTCTCGCCCCTTCTCCCTCCACTCCCCGTCCTATTCTCTCCTTCCCCCCCGCTCTTCGCTCCTCCTCCCTTCTGTTTCCACCTTCTAGTTAATCCTTCACCCACATCCTTCGTTCCTCTCCTCCCTCCTC
Source organism: Prorocentrum cordatum (assembly GCA_963575745.1). Lineage (NCBI taxonomy): Eukaryota > Dinophyceae > Prorocentrales > Prorocentraceae > Prorocentrum > Prorocentrum cordatum. Next base: position 210,885 of record CAUYUJ010012836.1, read on the forward strand.
CATCCCACCCTCCTCCCTTCAATCCCCTGTCCGTCCTCCTACCTCGGTCCTTCGCAGGGCAGTTCTCTGAAAGTGGCACACCACTGTCCCAGCGATAGTCCTGCTGCTGCTCCTTCCCTCGCCTCGTCCTTGTCCTTGTCGTCGCTCTTCACATCCTCCTTTTCCTCGTCATCGCCACTTCCCTTCTTGTAAATCGCGTCCTCGTCCTCCCCCTCCCCACCCACCCCACCCACCCGCCCACCCTCAAGCTCATGCCTCCCCCTAATCCTTTAGCTATTGTCCATGTCTGCCTCCTCATTTTCCTCTACCTCTACCTCCCTTCCTCCCACCATCTTATCCCTTCTGCTTTCCCTGCGTATTTTGTTTTTCTTTTTGGGCATTCGTAGGGTGCTGGCTACCCAGCGACATCGTATGATACGGCTTGAGGCTGCGAAGCTGGAGGCTTTCCTGTTTGTAATCGTGGCATTCCTTGTCGTAGTCGTTGTAGGGTAAACTTCAGATTGCCTCCCCATACTCCCCTGAGCCATCCTCCCTCTGTACTTCCTCATCCATCCGTCCGTCCCATCTTTTTTTTTCCGTTTCCTCCTCAACCTCAGGCCTTCTCTTTTTCCCCCTCCATACATCCTTCGCTTCCCTATTCGTGTAACGCGCATCTTTTTGGTTCTTGAGGACATATCGGCTTGCGCATACTTCGGTCGACAGACGGGGGGCGTACCCTTTTTCCCCAAACTGTGCTTGCACTCAGGGGTTCTTACTCCTCTACGGTGACTGAGCCCCAGCGGCTGTCCGGCTGGCTCGTCGCCGCCCGTCACCGCCGTCGCTACTGGGCCCCGGTGGTCGTCCAGCCGGCTCGTCGCTGCCGGTCGCCGCCCGTCCCCGTCGTCTTGGTGGGGCCCCAGTGGCGGTCCGGCCGGCTCGTCGCCACCCGTTGCCGCGTTGTTTTGAATTGTTTTGCATTGTTTTGCATTGCTTTGCATTTGCATTGCGTTGCATTGCATCGCAATGCATCGGTTTGCATCGCTTTTGGTCGATTTGCATCGCTTTTCATTGTTTTGTATTGTTCACCATCATATTGCACCGCCTTGCATTCCTTTACGTTGCTTTGACCTTTGCAGCGCATTGCAGCGTTGTGCATTGGTTGGAATCGCTTTGCATTGCGTTGTTTTGCTTTGCATTGCATTGCATTGCATTGCATCGTTTTGCATCAATTTGCATCGCAATGCGTTGGTCTGCATTACGTTGCCTTGCGTTGGATTGCATTGATCGGTTTTGCATTGATGTGCATTGCTTTGCATTGTTTGTCATTGCTTCGCCTTGCTTTGCATTGCTTTGCATCGCAATGCATAATGTGTCAACGCTTTTCATTGTTGTCAATCGGTTTTTCACGGCTTTGCATTGCTTTGTATCGCTGCTCATCGATTTGCATCACTTTGCACTTTTTGCATTTCTTTGCATCGCAACGCGTTGCTTTGCATTGCCTTACATCGCAACGTATCGCGTTGCATTTGCATCGCAAGGCATTACGTTGCATTGCATTACTTTGCATTGTTTGAATCGCTTTGCATTGATTTCAATTGCTTTGCACTACGTTGCGTTGCACTGCTGTGCATTTCTGTGCTTTTCTTTTTGTTGCATTGCTTGTCGTTGTTTTGTATTGCTTTGCATAGCTCCGCATTGCTGTACTTTGCTTTGAACCGCCTAGCACAAGTTGCATCGCTTTTTATCGCTGTGCATTGCTTCGCATTGCCATGCATCCCAGTGCATTGCGTAGTTTTGCATTGATTTGCACCGCCCTGCGTCGCTTCGCATTGCTTTATATTGTGTTGCGTTGCATTGCATTGCTTTTCATTGTTGTGCATGTCTTTGCATTACGTTGCGTTGCATTGTGTTGATTTGCATTGCCTTGCTTCGCCCTGCATCGCCTTGCATCGCTTTGCATCGCTTCGCATCACTTTGCATGGCAGTGCAACGCTTTGCATCGCCTGGCATCGCTTCTCATTTTTTCTCACTGCTTCGTATAGTTGTGCATTTTCTTGTATCGCGTTGTTGTGTTGTTTTGCATCGCCTTGCATCCCTGTGCGTTGTTTTGCATTATTATGCAACGCAATATAGTAGTTTGCATTGCGTTACATCGCAACGCAGCGCATTGTATCGCTTTGCATTGCTTTGCATCGCTTTGCGTTGTTGTTTGCATTGCTTTGCATCGCTTTGTATTGATTCTGAAGGCCTGACGGCCGGTGCCATCGATCCTGAAAGACATCGACGACGACCAGGAGGGGGAGGAGAAGGAGAAGGAGGAGGAGGCGGAGAGAAGGAGGAGGAGGAGGAGAAGGAAGAGGACAAGGACTCCCCCCTGGGCCCCCCCCCTTGGGAGGAGGACCAGAGGAGAACCGGCGTGGGAGAGGGGAGGGGAAAGGGAGTGGGACCCCCAGGGATGGATGCGTATCTGACTCCTCCCCCTCCTGGGACTCCTCCCCACCCGGGGAGGAAGACCCGAGGAGCACCGGCGCGGCGCGCCGGAGAAAGACCGGCGTGGGAGAGGAGGACCCCCAGAGGCGATGCGAATCTGACCCACCCCGCCCCCCCCTGGACCCCCCCCCTGCTGGGGAAAGGACAAACGGAAGGGGCTTCCTTTTGACGTAATGAGGACGTGGATGGAATTCCCTCAAGCTGCGAACCCGTTCCCCGAACGAGGAAGGCTTCTCTCTCTCTCTTTCTCTTTCTCTCTTTCTCTCTCCCGACGGGAGAGGACTATGGGAAAGAGGGGATGAAAGAAGGCTCCCCGTCGACGGGACCAGACAGACACCCCACACACGCCGACAGGGTCGGCGGATTTCATTTGTTTTTCGTTCCGTTGCTTTGCATTTCTGTGCATTGCTGTGTTTTGCTTTTTGTTGTGTTGGTTGTCGTTGTTTTGTATTGCTTCGCATAGCTCCGCATTGCCTTGCATTGCTTTGAACCGCCTTGCACAAGTTGCATCGCTTTTTATCGCTGTGCATTGCTTTTGCATTGCTTTGCATTGCCATGCATCCCAATGCATTGGTTCGCATTGCGTTGCACCCCAACGCATTGCTTGGGGTTGCTGTGAATCGCATTGCGTAGTTTTGCATTGATTTGCACCGCTGTGCGTTGCTTCGCATTGCTTAATGTTGCATTGCATTGTATTGCTTTTCATTGTGCATGTCTTTGCAATACGTTGCGTTGCATTGCGTTGATTTGCATCGCGTTGCATCACTTTGCATCGTTTTGCAACGCTTCGCATCACTCTGCATGGCAATGCATCGCCTGGCATCGCCTGGCATCGCTTTTCACTGCTTCTCACCGCTTCGTTTTGTTGCGCATTGTCTTGTATCGCGTTGCTGTGTTGTGTTGAATGACTTTGCATCGCTGTGCGCTGTTTTCGCGTTATTACGACATGCAACATGTGACTTGCATTGCATTGCATCGCACCGCAGCACATTGTATCGTTTTGTATTGCTTTGTATCGCTTTGCGTTTTTGTCCGCACTGCTTTGCATTGCGTTGCGTTGCTTCGCATTGCGTTGCATGGTGATACTTTGCATTGCATTGTTGTGTTGTTTGCCTTTGCATGAACTGCCATTCCTTTGCACCGCGTTGTCGTCGCTTTTCATTCTTTGCGTCACTTTGCATAAATTGCTGACGCTTCGCGAATCCCCACCAGCCCATCCAGAAACGATGCCCAGAGGAATTGCCTCGAACAGGGAAGTGGGCAGCACACAGAGGAAACCATTATGAGACATCTTGGGATATGTTGAGCCATCTTGGAGGTCGTTTTGGGCTCTCCCAGGCGCTCTTGGAGTCATCTTAATCAGTCCCGCCCCCAAGAGGCCAACATGTGGCTAAAACCTTTTGTAACATCAATGAGTTGGTATTCTCGCCGAGGCCTCTTGGAGCATCTTGGGTGCCTCTGGGGGGTCTCTTGGAGCCTTTTGGGGGTCTCTTGGGGGCCTCCTGGGGGCCTCTTGGGGGCCTCTTGGAGCCACCTTGGGGCCATCTTGGGACCTCTTGGGGCCTCCTGGGCGCTTCTTGGGGCCGTCTTGGAGGATATCGATCAAACAAGAGGGGAGCATTAATTAGCGTCCCCCCCCCAGGAGGCCAAAATGGGGCCAAAGTCTTAGTAAAACCAATAATTGTGGCTTCCTCGCCGAGGCCGTTTGGACGCTCCGACGACTTGCGGAACCCCCTGTCTTGGTCCATGGGGAGGGGGTAGGGGGAGGGGTAAACCCCTCCCCGAAGGGGAAGAAGGAGGAGTGGAAGAGGAAACTCCCTAAACCACCGACGCCCAGAGGCTGGTGGGATTTGCAACGTTTTGTATTTTTTGTGCATTGCTTTGTATCGCCAATGCTTGGTTTGCATTGCTTTGGATCGCAATGCGCAGCATTGCATCGCTGTGTATTGATTTACATGGCGTTGTATCGATTTGCGTTTCTTTGTATTGCCTGGCATTGCACTGTATTGATTTGCGTCATTATTAATCGCTTCGCTCATGCCGCCGGCCCTGGAGCCCTCTTTAGGGCCTCTTGGGGGCCTCTTGGGGACCTCTTGGGAGTCTCTTGGGGCTCCTTGGCGGCGTTTTGGAGGCCCCCAGGGCCTCTTGGGGGGCTCTTGGGGGTAGTCGATTGCGGCTCCCCCCTCGGAGGCCACGATCCTCGTGAGGGGTGTCGAAAAATACCCTCCCCTGGAGTGGTCTGGTGGCTTCTCCCGGGCTTCTCTCGGGACCTTGCCGGGGTACTTTTCGTCCGGGGGCCCCCAGGGGCCGCTCCGCGCGCGCGAACTAGAAATATTGTTAACAAGTTACCGGAGATCTTAGCACGCCTTTGGCCCGTTGGGCCGGCGAATTTTGCATCGCAGCGCATTTCTTTACATTGCGTCGCACTGCGTTGCACTGCGTCGCGTTGCGTTGCATAGCGTTACATTGCGTTCGACCACATAATTTGGATCACACGCATTGCGTCAAAATGATGGCACCACATCGATGCCACCACCTAGATTGCGCCGCAGATGCTACACTGTTTGTTTGTCAGCGCTGGCTAGCATTCACAATCGGGCGCTCGCATGGGTGGCGGGCGCACCAGAAGCTCGTCTTTCAAGATGGCGCTTTCTTTACCCATCCTCCCAGAGCAGCCCTGCTCCACCCTCCTCCAGCCTCCTCTTCCTTCTCCTTTCTCCAACCTCCTACCACATCAGTCCTCCTCCTGCACCCTCTTGACCTACTCCGAACGTCGAGACCACTTCCAGATCGCGTCGTGACTATGACTTAGCGACGGATCTAGCCCATACAACTACACACATTTCAACAGTGATGCAGGATCCTCGATCCCCCTGCTGCTGCTGTGCCTCCTCCTTCTCCCTCCCTCCACCTCCCACCTCCTACCCCCACTTCTCCTCTAGCCTCCTTTCCTCCTTTCTCCCTACTCCACTTCTCTCTTCGTCTCTCCTCCTCCCTTCTCCCTCCTCTAGCCCTCCTTCACCTCCCCCTCTCACTGGACAGTAGCAATGGCCAACGGGACTCGCTGTCCGCGCCGCCGCGGACGCTGTTCTCTAAAGAAAAAGCCGCCTGCGCAACAGCGGCCGCTGTCGGTTTTGAACGCGTACGCCTTGAATGCACCAGCATGGAATAATATAAGATAGGCCCACGGTTCTACTTTCTTGGTCTCTAGAGCTGTCTCTGGAGTTCGGTTCCCCTCCCGGCAGACGGGGCCGCCGTTCTCTTCCCCCTCCTCCCCTCCTCCTCCTCCTCCTCCTCCTCCTCCTCCTCCTCCTAGCCGTTGCCATTTTGGCTCAAGTGCGATTGGGGCGATTGCACAAGAGCGGGCAGCTCACTTCAGTGAACGATTCGGGTGTCGGGCCTGGGCGGACATCCTTCTGTGTCTCTCCGCGACATTTTGTCAGCGCCATGTCGGGATCTGCAGCCGAAGCCATGGAAAAGGGCATCAAGGAGATGCTCATGACGATGGATAGCATGAACACCACCTTCTCATCGCAGCTCGCGGGAATCAACTCGGCGATAGCAGAGATCCCACTGATCAAGAGCCAACTCGAGGAGCAGACAGTCCAGAACGCCGCGATCACCGCCCGCCTGGACACTCTAGAGGCCAAGGGCATAACTGCTTTTGCCGAAGGGCAAATGCAGGCAACTATCCAGCAGCTCGAGTCCAAGATCTGCTCCCTTTCCAGTATCGCAGGTTCGAGTGCCAGCAGTGTGCACTCCTTCGGCCTGTCCTCGCAAGGCGTCAAGCGCTCCCGCTCCGAGACCGCGGGCCACCACCACAGCAGACACGAAGATCCTCTCAACGCCTCTTCCCGTGACCGATGCAAAGTGTGGGTCAGCGGCTTCGTCTCCCCGATGCTCGGCGCCACGCTCGAGGAGCACGGCAAGAACCTCCTCGGCCTGATTCCCTCCCACCATTCTGATGGCGCCACGATCAGGGGCTACAACCTCAACAAGTCCTACATCATCAAGTTCAGAACCGAAAAGGCGGCCACCGCCTTCATCGACTACCACCGCGCGGCGGGCATCCAGTTCCAGGATCGGGCGATCAGCGCCGCGATCACCCTGCGCGTCCGCTACGACGCACCCTCGGAGATGTGAGCATTCTTTTATTTTTTTTTTGCGCTTTCGGCGGAACGCCCCTCCCCCCCCCTCCCCCCCCCCCCTAGAGAAGTTCCGGGCTGATTTTGGCACCTGCTTCAATCGATCCGACGAACTACAGGGGCCGGCGCCCCCCCCCCCTCCCCCCCGTAGAAACTCGAATCGCTGATGTGTGCAACTGTGCGCATTTTATCGTGCTACTTTTCTGGAACCACAACGAAAGGGCTCAGGGGCGCCGGACCCGATCGCCAGAATGCATGCCTCCGGCTGGGCCCTCCCCTGTTATGCCAGCGACGGCCTCGTGGAATCATGAATAGGTGATCCCTAGCAATTCTGGCACAGGCTTGCCAAATCACGCGTAGCCTTGGCGCAGCCCCGCGCAGCCGCTGCGCGATTCCCCCATGGGGGGTCCCCCCTAGGATTCCCTCATCGGCATCTCCCACAGGATTCCCCACATGATTCAATCGGAGGCATTGACTACGGGCCGAGAGCCGGGCCCCCCCCCCTCCCCCCCATGCGCATAAAGCCAGAACCCAAAATAAAAAAATGCTCACGATCCGCAAAAAGAACAAGTACCTGGGCAAGCTGTGGCAGGCTGTCACCAGCGCTATGAAGCGCGACGGCAAGTGGAAGGACGGATGCACAATTGGCTCCAAGGGCTTCAAGGGCATCCTCTACCTAAGGTAAAACGACTGCCTCTTCATCCTCTTCCAGCTTTCGACGACGGATCGGAACCAGTTCGAATGCAAGCCGCACAAAGAGAACCTGGTCAAGTACGGCATCGGCCCGACCGCCGCTGCTGCCATGATAGCAGCCGCCATGGAAAAGGATTCCACCCCGCCCGAACCGAGATCTGATTTGCAGCCAGAGTTTGTTCAGCGCCTCCACTGCAGCCATGATGAGATGGAAATGATCATGGACGCCTGCTCGGACGGCGGGTTGTTCTATTCCTCCTCGTCTTCGGGGTCTCCTCCTGTTCGTCTCAGGCCAGCAGTGCCAGCTCTTCCCTGCCCGACAAACCTTTCAGTTTCTCTGATTATTTCTCTATCACAACGTGGAATGTGCATACCTTCCTTGGTTCCGTGTCGTCGCCGATTCAGCCGATCGCCAACGCGATGTCGAAATTTCGCAAACTCACTCCGAAATGCGCCGTCATCGTTCTTCAAGACACGCGTGGTTCTCAAGAGGACCTGGAGCATTTGAAAAGGGAGATCGAGGGTCTACACGCTTACGGCGCCTTCATTTCCTGTGGCATCAAAGGTGGGAATGCTATCCCTACCAATCCTCGTTTTGCCTCTGGCCTCTGCGATATTCAGCATCGCGTACTTCGGCGGGGTCGAGTGCGCGAGCTTGTGCTGCGGGGGCAGCATGGCGCTGCGCAGATCATTAATGCGCATCTCGATCCCAGTCTGCCCGTCTCCGCTCGCCAACGCATACTTCGATTCATCAAGTCTCGTTCTCTGTCTCCCACGCATGGTATCTCTTTCCTCCTGGGCGACTTCAATGTCTGTGCTCTCGGCGAAGGGCGCGCCCAGATCGGCGGCGACGCCGCCTTTCACACTCATGGTCTCGCCATATATCTCGCTCGTCTTTTCCTTGGCCACGCCGAAGTTTCGCAGACAGCCTGCGCGCGCAGACGTACCCATATTCACGACAACCGGCGTTCTATAGTATCTATTGCACGCTTGGATAGAATATGCACCAACGTGTTTAGCGCGTCGCTGGTGGATCTGCAGGCCAACTCGCTTGCGCTTGCTGCAGCTTGTGATCTGGAGTGGCCATCATATCACGTTCCAGTCTGTCTCGCGCTCTCTCCCTTCCAGGCTTCGGGACCTCCCCGAATTGTTTCCTGGGTGAGCAGACATATATCATGTCCTCGGGCCGTGGAACAAGTTCTTGGGCAAGTTCCCCCTCTTTTTCCCGATCCCGCTCTCGCTGTGTTTGAGATTGAAGGTGTTATCCGAGCCGCAGCTCAGGTCGTCAGAGCCGACCTCGAGTTGCGAGAGGCCGAATCCTTGCCCGAGAAACTTTCATGGACTCTTGCTGCGCATCGGGCGATGCAGTTCGGTCCACCTGCACGAATAAGGAGAGCCCTCCGTGCCCACCCCTACCTGGCACGCTTCATTGACCGCTCCGACCCCTGCTGGACTGACGCGGCAGGTTTTCGTACATGGCTCGACCGTCTTGCCGCGGATCACATCCAGAGCATGATGGACGAAGTCGGCGCAGACCCGCACGTGCACCCTAACAAGAAGTCTTCCTCTAAGCAGCGTCTTAGCGAATATATGTCTGCCTGGTCTGGGGGCCATCGCCGCGCGGCGTTGGCTGGGGTCGCCGACCCCTCGGGAGAACGCATTTCGGATCTAAAGTTCGCTGCTGACCATCTCGCTGCCCATTGGGGAGGGGGATCATAGCTTGGAAGAAGGCTCTCCAGGGGCCCGTGAACAGCTCGGACAACATGTTGCCCCCGATCCTGGACACTTTCTGGGACATCTGTTTTGCAGAATTTTGCGAGCGCGCCGCCGAGGTTCGCGACTCCGGAGTCGGCCCCGATGGTACCCCGTATTCTGGCTGGGCAGAATCACGCCACATTGGTCTCCGTCTACTTCGCGGCCTTTACCTTTTCCCTATTGCGCGGCGTTGAACTGTCGAGCGACTTCAACTTTTGTCAGGCCATCTTCCCGGCCAAGGGTCGACGACAATGATGAGATCAGCGGCGTGCGTCGGATGCCTGCGGTTACTCGACCGATCGGCCTCTCCAACAGCGACAGTAAGTCGATATCCAGAACCTTCAATTACTCGTTCTCCCAGCTCTGTTGTGAAACTGCCATCAGTGAACAAAGGGGTTTCGTTAGGAATAGAAATATGAACGACAACCTCCTGAACCTTGAATCCTGGGCGCTCCAATGGCATTGCCAAATGGGTGTCTTATCTACTGGGTTCGCCTTCTTCGATGTCCGTGCCGCCTTCCCCAGCATCCCCCTCTCCATGCTCTGGTGGGTCTTGGGAGCCGTGAGCGCACCGTCGTTTATCACCTCCGCCGTTCGGAAGTTATATCATCGCGTCTTGGTTGGCACCAATTTCTGTGGGATTCGTAAACCTGGTTTCTGGGCCCTTAGAGGCATCGAACAAGGCTGCCCTTTTTGTCGGGGTCGCTCTTGTGTCTCGGGTTCGACCCATTCTTGAGATATGTGCAGTTCATTTTGCCGCCGCAGTTAGGAGAGCCGGGTGCGTTCGCAGACGACGCTGGGGCGGCCAGCTCCGACATTTTTGCCGCCCTCGTTCTCGTCCTGCCCGCGCGGGAGCTGGCCGCCAGTGCTGCGGGATTGCGCATGGGCGCCGCCAAAACCATCATTGTCTTGGTTCACCCGATGACGAATGACGAGTTTTCTTTTCGTCTTCGGCAGTATGGCATCCCGCAGGGCGGGTTAATCTTTTAGCATGCCGCCAAGTATTTAGGCATCGTTGTCGGACCTGGGGGGTCTCAGGAGAGTTGGGTCGCGCACGCCGCCAAATGTCTCGAGCGGAGTCGTGGTATCCAAGGGCTTGGACTGGGCCATCCCAAATCTATCGCTCGATACCATATGTATGCCATCACCGTTCTTTCCCATGTCTCCCAGTTATACTTCCCTTCCGCCTTTGCTGCCGAGGACACGTCCCTTCAAATCCTTTCCAAAGTGTCCCGCAATGCCACCCCCTCCGATCTCATTCGTAACCTGAAGACCCTCGGCTATAAAATTGGAGCAAGAGAATTTTGATGCTGCCGCACGTGCCGCCATGTTCCGTGCTGCCATGACTTCTCGGGCATTCCATCAGGCCGTGGAGCGACTGCCATCATTCGCCGACTCGGACGGGCGCCAGATCACACGCGCAGTGAACCCCTGGTGGCAGAAGAGCATCACCGTATCTTCGTGGAACAACTCTGCGCTCATGAGCCAGATCCCGCGACCCCCCCCAATTTGGATATCCCCGGTTTCAACATAAAGCTGAGCGTGCCCTGCTGTGCAATAGAAAATGGAATCCCCATGAGTTTCTTTTTCGACCGGCTGTCTCATTTCCGCCCGCAGACCACTCGTGCGGATGCAGGCAAGGTCTTTTTGTTCTGGATCCTAGTTGCTGACCTTGCCCCGCCCTTCCTCGCCTCCTCTTGCCTGAAAGCGGTCAGCAACTCGTGGTGTACCGCTGGCAGGTTTAGAGGGCCCACTAAGGAGTGTCCCATAGTGTAGCGAGCCTGGACAAGATAAACTTCTGCATGTAGTCAGTTGTGATTGTGTTACCCGCCTTCTGAGGGCCCATCTCCCGTTCCTTCCCAATGAGGTTGAGACTGGTCTGAATGTTGTGTATATATCCCTGTTTCCCTTTTTCCACCGATCACGTGCTCTCTCTAGCTATATATGTATATATACACACACACCTTGCACAGTGAGTGTCGCTGTGCAAAAGGCACAGAAGGAGGCAGGGCTGCCTTCGCTCGGGCCGCCGCGGTCCGCCTGCGGCAAACCGCCAGGCGCGCCCCCGCCCTTGCTGCTCTCTTGAGGGGACGTGGGGAGCCTGCCAGGTATTGAATTAGGGTCGGGTCGGCCTAAATCTTTGCCTTCCTTAGCCCCGTGCCCTCCTCCTTTTCCCCCTCCTCCTCCTCCTCCTCCTTTTTCCTCCTCCTCCTCCTCCTCCTTCCTCCTCCTCCTCCTCCTCCTCCTCCTCCTCCTCCTCCTTCTCCTCCTCCCCCTCCTCCTCCCCCTCCTCCTCCTCCTCCTCCTCCTCCTCCTCCTCCTCTTCTCTCTCACTCTTTCTCTCTCTCTGGAGTTCGGTTCCGCGCCGTTCCCCGGCAGGCGGGGCCGCCGTGCTCTCTTCCTCGCGCGGCCCCCCCCGCCCACGGGGCAGGGGGCGACCCCCGGCACCCCGAAGCGCGGTCGGGCCGCAGGCCCAGGCGGCGCCCGCGCCCCGAGCCGGAGGGTTCGGGTTGACCCAATACGGGGGCCAGCGACAAGGGGGCGGCGCAATAGATTTGGGGCAGACGCCCATGGAAGATGCGGGAAGAATATGGGGAGTGTGGGGGGGGGAACATGCGGAAACATAAGGGGAATCCTGGGACTTGTGTGTATTTGTTTGCGTGGCCCTGGGCTCCTTTAGAGGAGGACGTCGGCGGGGCCCTGCTGCGGACGGAGCTCGGGTTGACCCACAAAGGGGTCCAGGCGACAAGTGGGTGGTGCAACAGATCTGGCGCAATAGGTTTGTTGGGCGGCAATGCACATGACTAACGACTCGGAGGTCTGCGCGGATTTTTCGGATTGGCGTTGGGGCCCCCTGGCGACGCGCATTGGGCGCCGCCCCCGGCGCGCTCCGCGCGCCAGGGACGGGGGTCCAGCGCGAGCGGACCTCCTAGTTGTCATGGGGTCGGAGGATCGCGACGCATCGCCGATGCATCGCCGATGCGGATCGATGTGGGGCCCGATTTACTTCACGTCGACGTCGCCGATACACCGCTCACGTCGACGATGCATCGCAGGTGCATCTCCGATGCATCGCCGATGTATCGGCGATGCGGTGCGATCCTCCGACCCCTCATTTATTCCGACCCCATCTAGGAGGCCTCTGATTCTCCTCCCCCCTCCCCCCTTCGCTGCGGGGGAGGAGCAGCTGCAGGAGCAGTTCCTGACAAGGAAAGGGTTCGCCCTGAGCTCCGACGCCCCTGGCGAGCTGACGGAGTCCACGGACCTCTTCAAGTCCGCATTGAGCAAGGCGCCTGAGGAGGAGGAGGAGGAGGAGGAGGAGGAGGAGGAGGAGGAGGGGGAGGGGGAGGGGGAGGGGGAGGGGGAGGGGAGGGGGAGGAGGAGGAGGGGGGGGGAAGAGGAGGAAGAGGAGGAAGAGGAGGAAGAAGAGGAGGAAGAAGACGAATAATAATAATAAGACGAATACTGATAATAATAAGAATAATAATACTATTACGAATAATAATAATAATACGAATGATAATAAGAATAATAAGGCACATAAGAAGAATATGAATAATAATAATAATACGAATAATGATAAGAATGATAAGAATACTAAGAATACTAGCAATATAAATACTAATACTAATCAAAATAAGGATACTGATAATACTAAGAAGAGGAGGAGGAGGAGGAGGCGGATGTGGAGGAGGAGGAGGAGGAGGAGGAAGACTAACTTAAGATTAATAATTGTAATCATAATACAGATAATGCTACTACTACTACTACTACTACTACTACTACTACTACTACTACTACTACTACTAATATAAATAATAATACTCATCATATTTATAATATTATTATCAATTTATAAAAAAAAAATCATAATAACAAGTGGCACGTGTGTGCCCAGGCTCATACAATAAGCTGAAGGGGCGTTTGAAGCAGGAGTGACATGCAACAGCGAAGTCGCACTCGAGCGCAAGTGGGGTTGCCACACCTTGTGATGTGTGTACCAGGGCCCCCCAGGAAGCCTCAGGAGGCCCGACTTGGATACCAGAAGAGGCTTCAGGAGGCCCCAGGATTGTGAGTGTTGTGTGTGTGATGTGTGCTTTGTATGGTGCGTGCTTTTTGTGTGTCGTCGGTGTTGTGTGTATGTTATGTTTGTCTAGCGTGTGATGTGTTGGGCGTGATTTGTGTCTCTGTGTGTGCATGTAGTTCTGAAGCCCCAGGAGGCCCCAGGAGGCCCCAGGCGGCCTCAGCAGGCCCAGGAGAACTCCAGGAGGCTCCGAGGCGGGGTCTGGGGTACCAGAAGGTCCAGAAAGCCCCAGGAGGCCCCAGGAGGTTCCAGGAGGCCCCCAGGAGGCTCCGAGGAGGGGTCTGGGGCTCGATTTTGGGAGGATGTCTCAGGCGAAACCGCCATTCTCTGAGAATCGGGGTCAAATTATTGAAATTACCATGTGTTTTTGAAGGTTTTATGTTAACATGTTGAAATTCCCATGTGTTTTTGGACCCTGACGTCACGATCTGCGTGAGGGGTGCCACCGATTTTCAGAATTTCGAGGATGTCCCGAGCGAAACGGCCAGAAAAATCGTGGACGACGTGCGCATTAATCGCCTCTGAGCTCTACTCCCTCGGATAGGTGCGTATGATAATAATAATAATACGAATCATAATCATAATCATAATACTAACAAAATAATAGTAATAATAATAATAGTAATAATTTTAATAACAATAACCATAATAATCATAATAATGATAATAATAATAATATTAATAATACATAATCATACTATAAGAATAATAATAGTAATAAGAATAATAATAATCAGAAGAAGAAGAAGAAGAAAGAAGAAGAAGAAGAGGAGGAGGAGGAGGAGGGGGAGGAGGGGGAGGAGGAGGAGGGGGAGGGCCGTCCGTGGGGCAGGAGCGCAGGACAAGGACGACCTGCGTGGCCAGCGCCGCCGCGAGCAGGCACAGGAATCCGCCGGCGCCAGCTGCAGCACGCAAGGTTCGCCCGCGCCCGGCCGAGGCACGGGGGCGGCAGCGGCCGTGGGGGCCTCATGCTTCTGCGCCGTGGCGACGCACCGCGGGGCACCAAGTCAGGGGGACGAGCAATGCCAGAAACAGGAAGAGCTCGGAGGTCCGCGCGGATTTCTCGGAGCGGCGCTCGGCCCCCCTCCCTAGCTTGCAGAGGAAGGGGGAGCCCACTCGATACTTGTAGGCATAGGCAGACGAACAATGACATAGACATAGAAACTCGGAGATCCGCGCGGATTGCTCGGATCGGCGCTGGACCCCCTCTGGCGGCGCCTCTGGCGCCAGGGAGGGGGGTGCAGCGCCGATCCGAGAAATCCGTGTGGACTTCCGAGTTCTTATGCTTATGTCATGTTTCGTCCTCCTGAGACCGCGGGGCACCGAGTATCAAGTGGGCCCTTTTCGCTCCGCAAGCTGCCATGCTGTAGCGATTCCATCCGCGAGGGCCGCCACCCCGCCCCGGCAGGCTGCGCGGCGTCGCCGGGCACCGTGCTGGGAACATGCGCCAGAGAGCGGCCCAGGCAGCCCAGGGGCCCAGCGCGTACGGCGCAGAAGTGAGCGCCCCTCCCTCGGGAGGAGGCGGCACGCGGCGCGCGAGCGCGAGGTGGTGAGCGAGCCAGGGGGGGCAAGGCTCAAGTCGGGCATGTCCCTTTACAGGAGGAACAGTCAGAAACAGTCAACAGATAGTCTGGGGACGATGTTCCGGTTATTTTTCGACTATGTTGTGGTATCTTCCAAAATCCGCCTGCAGGGGGGGCAAGGGGGGCGGGGAGTTGGGGGGGGCGGGAAGGGTGCCCGCCGGTGCCCGAGATGAGAACGCCCAGCTCTTCGAAGAGTTGGGACGGCTGATGGGCAAAGTCCTGCACCACCCGCGCAACCAGGGCGCCAGCGCAAAGTTCCACGCGGCCCCCCTGCCCCCGATTCGATGTTGATTGGCTGCGCCCGCGGGGTGCAGGATTTGGGCCAGTCGGCAGATCGACAAATCGCGCTACAGCCTGCCAATATCAAGTTGGGGGCGCGGGGGGGCGAAAACAAGAATCGAAAAAAACAAGGTGCAGGATTTTGTCCATCAACTGTTGAATTCTCCACGGAAGCTGGACGCTGGGAGAGGGTCTCAAGATGTCTTGATGGCCGATCGAGGTTGGTGGGCTCCACGGGCTCCCTTCGGTGGACGAGGATACGGAACACGCCATTCCCGAGATGGTGCTGCTTCAGCGCGCAGGAAGTGCATTCGAGTGATGTGTTCAGTGTCCGTTTTCCTTGCCGCTGTCTCGGGTGAGCAGGGTAGCCACGCTGATGCTCTCACGGAGGCGATGCTTCTGACCAGACTGCTGGGTCAGAATTCACATCTGCATGGTTAAGGTGTGCATGCTATGGGGGGAGAGCGGGCGAGGGAGACCCGGTGGGTGTCGGCGTGCTCGGCGTACGGAGGGTGTGCCCGGTTTGGCATCCCCTCGTGGCGTGCACAGCGTCCCGCCCCTTCCCCCCTTCTCCACCCCCCCCTGAAGGCCTTGGATAGCACCGGCCAGGGTTCTTAAAAGGCTTGTTTCCCTGAACAGAGCTCGGCATCACCCTATCTGCACTGTCTCTGGCCACAGGCCGCCATCTCTTGCTCATTGGTTTTCCCTCGCCCATGCTGTTCTCAGGGGGGTCCAAGTGTGGAAGGGGAAGGGGCCTGAAGCTTTTCTGCATGCCCGAAATCTGGGGTTCTTGTTATCAGTATGATGCCTCCGCTTCCTGACCCGCTAACTCGCTCTCGCCTCGTTCTGCCGCCCTCGCGTACTCAGACTTACGCACGCGCAGACTCACACTCATGCTCACCCAAAGTCAGACTCACCAATGCTCAGACCACTCACGTGCAGACCCACTCACAGTCAGACTGTTTCATGTTCAGACTCACTCCCACCTCGATCCATCCATACTCGGACCACTATACTCATAGACTCATTCCTGTTCATATTCGCTCATTCTCAGGCTTCGCCGTACTTGGCCTAGTCATCCTCAAACTCACTCGCATTCATACTCACCTGCCACCAGCCTCCTCATACACAGACTCAGTCATACTGATATTTATCATGCTCTGACCAACTGATACTCGTACTTCCATATGCGATGTAGCAGGCAGTGCAGCTGCAGATTGGGAGGCCCAGGGGGGACCCGCCGGGGGACATGACGGGCCCGTAACAGAATTCTAGACGCTTCGCGTATCCCCACCAGCCCGTCCAGAAATGAGCCCCAGGGGAGTGGAGGTGATGAGGGAAGCGGGGGAGCATGCAGAAGAACAAAGAGCGGGTTGAGCCGCCATACGCCCCAAGAGGGGGAGGATGTAGGAGGAGTCGTCGTCGTCGGAGTAGGAGGAGGAAGACGAGGAGCAGGAGGAGGAGCAGGAGGAGGAGGGGGAGGAGGAGGAGGAGGAGGAGGAGGAGGAAGATGAGGAGGAGGAGATGGAGGAGGGCGAGGACGAGGAGGACGAGAAGGAGGAGGAGGAGGAGGAGAAGGAGGAGGCGGAGGAGGGGGAGGGGGAGGAGGGAGGAGGGAGAAAAAGAGGAGGAGGAGGAGGACAATGGCGAGCTTGGGGGCCTCTTGGGCCGTCTTTGGGGCCTCTTGGCGGTCCCGGAGGCCTCTTGCGTATCTCGGGGAGCTTCTTGTGGCCTTTTGGGAGTCTCTTGGAGGCCTCTTGGAGGCCTCTTGGGGGCCTCTTGGGGCCTCTTGGGGCGCTCTTGGGGCGCTCTTGGGAGCTTTCGGGGCGCTCTTGGGGCCATCTTGGAGGAGATCTATCAAAGAAGGGGGGGTTGCTTATTAGCGTTGCCCCTCTAGAGTGCCTCGAATCGCCTCTTGGGCCTTCCTAGAGGCCAAATTCCGTCCAAAACCTAAGGAAAATCAATGTTTTTTGCTTTCTCGCCTTTTCGCTCTTGGAGCCGTCTTGGGCCATCTTGGGAGCATATTTAGGCCTCTTGGGGATCTCTTGGGAGCCTCTTGGGGGCATCTTGGGGGCCTCTTGGGGCCTCTTGGGGCCTTCTTGGGTTGCTCTTGGGGCGCTCTTGGGGCAATCTTGGAGCGCTCCTGGGCGCTCTTGGGGCCGTCTTGGAGCTCTCTTGGGCTTCTCTTGGTGCCTTCTTGGGCCATCTTGGAGCCATCTTCAGGCCTCGGATGGCCATCGGAAGCGAAAAAGCGAGAAAGCCAAAAACGTTGATTTGCAGAGTTTTGGATGGATTTTGGCATCTTGGGAGTCTCTTGGGATCATCCTGGAAGCCTCTGGGGCGCTTCTTGGAGCCTCTTGGGGCCCCTCTTGGGGCGAGCGGGGGAGCATGCAGAAGAACAAAGGGCGGGGTGAGCCGCCATATCCCCCAAGAGGGGGAGGATGTAGGAGGAGCCGTCGTCGTCGGAGTAGGAGGAGGAAGAGGAGGAGTAGGAGGAGGAGCGCGAGGAGGAGCAAGCGGAGGAGGAGAAGGAGGATAAGGAGGAGGATATGGAGGACTGCGAGGACGAGGAGGACGAGAAGGAGGAAAAGGAAAAGGAGGAGGAGGGAGGAGGAGGAGGAGGAGGAGGAGGGGGAGGGGGAGGAGGGAGGAGGAAGAAAAAGAGGAGGAGGAGGAGGACAATGGCGAGCTTGGGGGCCTCTTGGGCCGTCTTTGGGGCCTCTTGGCGGTCCCGGTGGCCTCTTGCGTATTTCGGGGAGCCTCTTGTGGCCTCTTGGGGGTTTCTTGGAGGCATCTTGGAGGCCTCTTGGGGGCCTCTTGGGGCCTCTTGGGGCCCTCTTGGGGCGCTCTTGGGGCGCTCTTGGGAGCCTTCGAGGCGCTCTTGGGGCTATCTTAGAGGAGATCTATCAAAGAAGGGGGGGTCCCCAATTAGCGCTGCCCCTCTAAAGTGCCTCGAATCGCTTCTTGGGCCCCCCAAGAGGCCAAAATCTTTCCAAAACCTAAGGAAAATCAATGTTTTTTGCTTTCTCGCCTTTTCGCTCTTGGAGCCGTCTTTGGAGCCTCTTGGGCCTCTTGGGGGTCTCTTGGGAGCCTTGTGGAGGCCTCTTGGGCGCCTCTTGGGGCCTCTTGGAGCGCTCTTGGGGCGCTCTTGGGGCGCTCTTGGGAGCCTTCGGGGCGCTCTTGGGGCCATCTTGGAGGAGATCGATCAAAGAAGAGGGGGTCCCCAATTAGCCCCGCCCCTCTAGAGTGCCTCGAGTCGCCTCTTGGGCCCACCAAGAGGCCAAAATCCTTCCAAAACCTAGGTACAATCATTGTTTTTTGCTTTCTCGCCTTTTCGCTCTTGGAGCCGTCTTGGGCCATCTTGGGAGGCTCTTGGGGCCTCTTGGGGGTCTCTTGGGAGCCTCTTGGAGGCATCTTGGGGGCATCTTGGGGGCCTCTTGGGGCCTCGTGGGGCCGTCTTGGGGCGCTCTTGGGGCGCTCTTGGGAGCCTTCGGGGCGCTCTTGGGGCCATCTTGGAGGAGATCTATCAAAGAAGGGGGGGTTACCCAATTAGCCCCGCCCCTCCAGAGTGCCTCGAGTCGTCTCTTGGGCTCCCCCGAGAGGCCAAAATCCTTCCAAAACCTAGGTGAAATCAATGTTTTGTGTTTTCTCGCCTTTTCGCTCTTGGAGCCGTCTTGGGCCATCTTGGGAGCCTCTTGGGGCCTCTTGGGGGTCTCTTGGGAGCCTTTTGGAGGCCTCTTGGGCGCCTCTTGGCGTCTCTTGGAGCCTCTTGGGGTTCTCTTGGGGCGCTCTTGGGGCGCTCTTGGGTGCCTTCGGGGTGCTCATGGCGCCATCTTGGAGGAGATCTATCAAAGAAGGGTGGAGCTTTAATTAGCCCCGCCCCTCTAGAGTGCCTCGAGTCGCCTCTTGGGCCCCCCCCCAAGAAGCCAAAACCCGTCCAAAACCTACAGAAAATCATTGTTTTTTGCTTTCTCGCCTTTTCGCTCTTGGAGCCGTCTTGGGCCATATTGGATTCTCTTGGGGCCTCTTGGGAGTCTCTTGGGAGCCTCTTGGAGGCATCTTGGGCGCCTCTTGGGGCCCTCTTGGGGCGCTCTTGGGGCGCTCTTGGGGCGCTCTTGGGAGCCTTCGGGGCGCTCTTGGGGCCATGTTGGGAATATATATCAAAGAAGGGGGGAGCCTCAATTAGCCTCGCCCCTCTAGAGTGCCTCGGATCGCCTCTTGGGCCCCCCCAAGAGGCCAAAATCCTTCCAAAACCTAAGGAAAATCAATGTTTTGTGCTTTCTCGCCTTTTCGCTCTTGGAGCAGTCTTGGGCCATCTTGGGCGTCCCAACGCGTCGCGGAACGCCCCGTCCAGGTCAGTGGGGAGGGGTAAGGGGAGGGGTAAACCCCTCCCCGAGGGGAAAGAAGGGGGGTTGGCAGAGGAAACGCTCTAGACCACCTACGCCCTAAAGGGCTGGTGGGATTACCGTTGCGTGAGTGGGGGGGGATGTGGGGGCGCGCATTGCCTGTAGCAGACACGGCGATTGTGCCTCCCAAAGGGGGACCCGCCAGGGGGGTCTATCAGGGACCCGTTCGCGCCCATGATGCCTGGCCCTCTCGGGTACCGTTGCGCGTTGGTTGGGTAGATGCGTGTCTTTTCAGAGCATCGCGATGAAACGGGTACTGTTTTTGTGTCTCCCAGTGGGTGGGGCACGGGAGAGGGGTGGGGGGGACGAGGGGATATTTTACAGGCCAGTTCGCGCCCAGCTTGTCAGCACATCTTCTGGATAATGGCTGGTGTTCGGGGTAGTTTCATTTCCACCGCCCCAAGATCATCGCAATGCAGCAACGCATGCCAATGGGGAACCACGAGTGTGTATGTGTCAGGCCCGTTCGCGCTCATCGTCGTAACCCGTCTGGTCAGATTTCTGTTTTGTCGGGGTAGACGCGTTCTTTGTCTTCGCAGTGCATGGTCACCGTGATGCAGCAGCCACGTCGCTTGGGCCTCCCAGAGGGTACCCGTCCAGGGGGGGTACGCCACGAGTATACCACGAGCCCGTTCTCGCCCATGTGGTCGGGACGTCTCGGGCGGAATGCCCGCTCTGGCGGACTGCACGCGTTTCGTGCCAGAGCCCCGTGATCCTCGTGGTGTGGCAGGCATTCCAGCCGGACCTCCCAGGAGGGACCCGCCAGAGGGGAGTACACCACGGGCCCGTTCGTGCCCACATTCTCGGGACCTGTCGTGTGGAATGGCTGCGTTGGTGGGGAGGCGCCTTTCTCGTCAGAGCCTAACGACGCCAGGCGCTCCCAAAAGGAGACCCGCCACGATGTCACAGGCCAATTGGCGCCTAGATTGTCCGGGTTTTGGCGAGGCAGACGTGTTTTTGGTTCAGATCCCCGTGCCCATCACGATGTAGCAGGCGATGCATTTGGGGGCCTCCAGGGGGGGACCGCCAGGGGGTATGTTCACTGGCCATTTCGTGCTGATATCGTCAAGGCATACCGGGCGGAATGACTGTTTTGGCAATTAGGCGCGTTTTCTGTTCTAGCCCCGTGATCGTCGCGATGTCGCAGACATGGTGCCTGGGACCCCCAGCGGGGGACCGCCAGCGGGTATATCACGGGCCAGTTCGCGTTCGATTGGCAGACGTATCGATTTGGCAGAGTAGACGCGTTTTTTTTCAAGCCACGTGTCCGCCAATGTTTATACCACGGGCCCGTTCGCCCCCCGATTGTTGGGACCCTTCGCATGGAGTTGCTTCTTTGTCGCCGGGTGCATGCGCCTCTTTCCAGAGCCGCGTGACCATTGCGGCGCAGCAGGCATGGCGCTGGAGCCTCCCAAGGGGAGACCCGCCAGGGGGCGTCTCCCGGGCCCGTCCGCGCCCAGATTGTCGGCCAGGCACATTCTTGTACAGCCGCACTCACACCTGGACGCTCCAGAATGGGAACGCCAGAGCAGAGTCACGTATGTTTTCGGAGGTTCAATTCAGAGTCGGCGCTCATATATCCTGATCGATATCCGTCCAAATCTGGTTTGATCCTGCTTATTCTGGTTTAATCCCGCTGAATCGCGTTTAACCTCAATGCGTTTTGAATGCTGCAGGTCCCCCCCCCAAAGCTCTGGCTTGGCAAGTGGGTGCGTGGGTCGGTGGCCGAATTATTTTGTCCACTATTGTTGGCCGTGCTGGCTAGTGCGATAACGACGACGACGGAGACGGTGGCGACGACGGTGGCGGCAGTGGATTAATCATTTTCTGGGTATTGTTGGGTGTCCCAATCTTTCCATTGGCACCCGGACAAAAATGGTTGCATGATCGGGGGGGGTATTGAAGATTTTTTGACGTTAATCCGGTTTGATCCCGGGTGCAATCCGGCTTAATGGCTTTCTCATCGGGCTCAACAGCCCCTAGTCGTTCTGACGAAGTCATCCCCCAAGTTGCTTCTCTGTGAGGAGAACGATGGGGCCCAGCCCGATTTCTTAACACGCTTCGGCCTCGACCTGCCCCTTTCAGGCAGGCGAGGAAGCCCAAAGAAGCGGCGGAACCTCTTCCGTCGCGTCCTGGTTGTGTGACACTTGCTTCCGCATGCTATAGTGCATGAAATGGGGAGTGGGGGATGAGGAGGTTATAAGTGCTCGAGGATCAAGGAGGAGGAGGAGGAGGAGGAGAAGGAAGGAAAGGGGGAGGATTGGGGCCCGGGGGTAACGACCTCCTGGAGGACAGAGGGGGGCGATGACAGGGGGCCAGAGGACCGTGTTCGGCGGGTGGCAGAAACTGAGGGGATGAAAAGTCGCCCCCCCCTCCTTCCTCTCATCCCTCCTCCACTCCATCTGGAGGGATTCAGTAATCTCAAGCAGTGGCGAAGCGTCCTGCCTCGCCTACATATAGGCCTATCTTTAGTATTTCCAAGCATGTTTGAGCATTGGTTGGCATATGTTGCATTTTCTTCCAAACTTCGCCTGCAGGGGGACATGCCGGACCTAACGGTGCGAGTTTCCTGCTGGGGGGCGCAGCTCGAAACACTGGCCAGGACAGTGCCTGGAAGGGGTTCGGGGCTCGTTTTCGAGCGAGGGCGGCCCCCGGCGGGCTCGCGCCGCGTCGACGCGGCGGCGACGGTGGCGCGGGCGCTTACAATCGAAGGGAACGGCGGCCGGAACCAGGCCAAATCTGAAGGATCTCCGCTGTCGGATAGCGGGAGGTCGCTCAAGACTGAACGTTCCGCGCGGCTTCAGAAACCAACGCCCACGTCGACACGACATCAACCGGCCTTACATGGTGGACGGCCATGGGTCCCTGATCCGTGTCCTTGTCGGGGTAAGGGGGCCGCTTTCGAAATCGGGGGCTATCAACAACAAAGTGAGCGCGACGAAAACATGCTCCCAGGAAAAAGGATTGAGGAGGCCCACGCCGAGACAACTTGCGACGTCGGAGGTCTGATTAGTTGAGGTGGCGACCAGGAGCGATTTTCAGCTAGGTTTGGAACCCGGTGTGCGCCCAAAAGGAGGTTCCAGATGGACCGGGCCAGATCATGCTATTTTCGTTCTCCACCGAGGGCGGTCTCAGTACCGTACATTCTCCCTCGTGTCTACCCCTGGTTTCCCTGTTCATCCAAAGAGCACGCAGCAGGCATTGCGAGCTCTCCTGCATATTTTCTGCGAGAGATCCCAGAGAGAGGGAAGAGAGGCATAGGGGCCTCGCCTGCTGCTCTTGTCGCGGACAAAGGGGGTACGATAACCCAAAAAGGCGAACACTTGGTAAGTCTCTGTTGGCCCGCCTTTCTGGGATTTTCCCACTGAAGGGTCTCCCGTCCGAGGGCAACGCATTGCCCGCTCCCGATGATCATCAACCTACCGCGCTGTAGGTACCTCAGATATTCGAATGTGATCCATTTATCTGTCCAGTTCTTTCCTTTCTTTGATTTCCAAACCTGCCGTTGTCTCACGCGGAGCAAACAGTTTTTGATGCCACTGGTGTGTGCTATTTGTTGTTCCTAGTCGCATCCAAAGGTCGACGTGACGTTCCAGAATCTGGACAGCAGCGAGATCTCCCTTACGGATGTATCCCACTACTTCGACAACGACCCCACAAAGGTCGTGCCAGCATCTCTATGTGCAGAGCAGAACAGCCCAACTGTTGCGCATCACATTGCGTCTATGAGAGCTTGAGTGGATCGGGTAACCGTACGCTCGTCAGTGCGCAGTCACCTCACGTTACCTATTGAACTCCCGCGAAAGACGTGTTTCGCGTTATGCCGGGACGTATTCACTTGGCTGATTCCGCCTGCACAGGTTGCATCATGGTTGGACTTTGGGAATGTTGGGAAGTGCCATAGGTGAGAGGGTACAGCCACGAGGGTTCATGCAAGTGCCATCGGAACGGCGCGATCGTCTCTATGAAGGCATGTGGTAACTTTGTGTATGGACAGGGGGGGTTCTGGCGGATTTCTGGGAGTCTCTGGGATGTGTGTGGGGGCTCATTGGGGGTGTCTCAGGAGCCTCTGGGGGCTCGCGGGGCCTTTTAGGTTCGGTGGTGGGCCACCTTGGGTTGCGATTCCCCACGCTCTTTGTTTTCGGGCTTGTCAGTGTCTTGATTGGCGCGTTGTCAGATCTTTGCTGGGTCTCTCTCTCTCTCTCTCTCTCTCCTAGCTCGTCTAGGCTTCGCTCGGAGCCATGTTGAGGCCTCAGACGCCCACGGGAAGCGAACATGTGCAGTGATTTTGCTTATTTGAGGGGCTTGAGCCTCTTGGGTTCTCTTGGGGGCTGCCTTGGACCATCGTGGGCAACCATGGAGCTGCCTTGGAACAGTCTGTGGCTTGCTTGTGGGCATCTTGAGGCCTGCCACAAGGATCCCCAGTCTTGTGCCTTTCTCATGCACTACGGGAGCTCTTTCGGGCTTCTCCCAGGACGCACTTGCGTGTTTGCAGAGCCATCTTGGAGTCCTCCCAGCCCAAACTCCAAAACATGTTGGGCGATGCTGGAGCCCTCTGCGCCTGGGAAGCCCATGGAAGCAACACGGCGAGAAAGCCGAAATCACTGAACATCATTTTCTTTACACATGATTTGGACATGGTGTGGCTGCCTTTGGCCAACTCATGCGCACACGTTTACACACATACATACACATTCACATACATATATATATATACAAGACTGCATTGGCGCTTCGCGCCATTCACCTTGGTCCTTAACAGTTCGGCATGCAGGCGGGATGGCAGGAAGGTCAAGCCGGCAATTTAGCGATAACTCCTTGTTGCCTTTTCCAGCATCGTCGCTATCATAATGTCATTCGTTATCCCTCCTCCATGCTTCTGTTTCTTCATTCTCGCCATACCCTCCGCACTCTCCCAATCCTCCTCAGTTCTTTTTTGCGGAGGCTCCTCCTTAGAGAGCCTCTGGGGGCCTCACAAAAGTTGTCAGGCTTTCTTAAGGCCTTTTGGAGGCCTCCTGGGCGTGTTCTGGGGTCCTCTGGGGGCTTCCTCGGGCCACCATGCCTCCAACCGCGGTCTCCCTGAATGACTGGGTCACGATTTTGAATGCTTCAGAGGGTATCTTCGGGCCATCTTGGGCCGCCATGGGGCTCTCTTAGGGTCATCTTGGACCCCTGTTGTGCCGTTTTGGGGCTGTCTTGGACTGCTTGGAAGCCCTTTCGGATAGTTGTGGGGCGATTTGGGAGCCTCCCAGGCGGCTTCGGACGCCCAGAAGACCCCCGTCTTGGGGCGTCGGGAAGCCGAAAACAGGATAACTCCAAAATTCATCAAACACCAAAGGAAAATCACAGATTTTTGCCTCTTGGGTCCTTCTTGGGAGTGCTCTTGGAGGCCTCTTGGGACGTTTCGGAGCGATCTTTGGGGGTATGACGGCTTCGTGGGCGTCGTCGTGGACTGTATTGGGGCTTTTTGGGGTCGTTTCGGGAGCGCGCCGGAACGCCTGGAACCCGTCTGGGACCGTCGTCGGGTGCTGGGAAGGCTTGGCAAAACGCCCTGCGAGGCCCGGGGGGCCGCTTCGAGGCCCGTCCGGAGGGTCCCAAAGCCCCAGATCTCGGGAGTCCGGCTTTGGGGGGGGGGTCCCCCCGCCCGGGCTCGTAAAAAATTAGGAAGGGGAATCGGTATGTACATATGCACGTATGTATATATATATATATATATATATATATATATATATGTATATATATATGTGCACGTGTGTGTATGTATGTATGTATGTGTGTATGTATGTGTGTATATATGTATTTATGTATGTATGCATGCATGCATGCATGCATGCATGCGTGTGTGTATATATACATAACTGTAATATATACATATATATGTATATGCATATATATATACATGTGTGTATGTATGTATACATATAACTGGGGACCGGGTCCAGGGGCCGGGGGCCGGAGCCTCGACCGCAAATGTGGGGCCCGCGGCCCGGGCCCGCCTCTGGGAGGCCTAAAATCGCCCCGGGGAGCCCTCAGACAGCAATCCGGGCGGCCCCAGACGGTCTCGAGACACCCCCAAGACGCCGTCCAGGGGTCTCTCTGGGTAGTCGAAGGCCAGACTGTCAGATTGGATTGGGCCCCAAGGGCCAATCTGGCCTGGCCAAACTGGATGATTTGGGTTATTCTCCAGACTGGATTCGCGTTGGCTCCCTCGCCAGATTGCCCCCGTTTGCCAGATTGGGCCTGCCAGATTGGCGCCAGATTGGCTTCGACTACCCAGTCTCTGGCGACGCACGATGCGTTTGAAACTGCCCCGGCGGCGCCCAAGACGCCCCAAGAGGCCTTCAAGATGCCGCCCAAGAGCGCCCCTTGAGGGCAAAATCGTTGATTCCGATTTTTGTTTTTTGTTCAATGTTTTGCGCATTCTCGCTGTTTGGTGTTTCTGGCGCTAAAGCACCGCCCAAGAGGCTCCCAAAACCGCTCCAAGACGGCCCAAGAGGCCCCCACGAGAGCCCTAAGACGGCTCGAGAGAGCCCCGAGACGGCCCCAGAGCGAAAAATGAAAAATACCCCAAACATGCCCCAAACATGTCAAAACATACTCAAAAAATAGTCCCCAGCAAGAGGGTTCCAAGAAGTCCCCAAAAGAGGCCCAAGAGAGGGAACGCGAACCGAAAAATCAAGGTCTCGACCCCAAGATGCCCCCAAGAGGACCCAAGATGCCCACAGGAAGCCCCCAAGAAGCCCCAAGAGGCCCCCGAGAGGCCCCAAGAGGCCCCCAAGAAGCCCAAAAGAGGCTCCAAGAGGCCACAAGAGGGCACCCAAAAGGCTTCAAAACTCTTTCTAAGAGGCCCCCGAAGACATGGCAAGGAGGTCCCATGACGACTTCAAGAAGAGGTCCCAAGAAGCTCGCTAGAACTTGAGCGCGCGCGAACCGCGCGTGATGGTCCTAGTATGTATGTATGTATGTATGTATGGATGGATGGATGGATGGATGGATGCATACATACATACATACATGCATGCATGCATGCATGCATGCATCCATGCATACATACATACATACATACATACATACATACATCCATGCATGCATGCATGCGTACATACATACATACATACACACATACATACATCCATCCATACATACATACATACATACATACGTACATACATACATACATACATACATACATACATACACACATACACATACATACATACATACATACATACACACACACATACATACATACATACATACATACATACATACATACATACATACATACATACATACATACATACATACATACATACATACACACACATACATACATACATACATACATACATACATACATACATACATACATACATACATACATACTCACACACAGACAAGCAGACAGACAGACAGACCGACAGACAGACAGACAGACATACATACATACGAGAGGACGGGTTTCACGGGCGCTTGCCTTGGGAAAATTCGGCTGCGCGTTTCGAACCAGGGGGTGGGCCCCCCCCAACACTCGGCGCCGTCGATCAGAATCAGGCGGACTCCCCTCCCCCTCCCCAAACCCCCCCCCCCTCCCGAAACCCCCACCCCCCCCTCCCCCTTCCCAGGGAGGGGGGGTCCAACCCGCCCCCCCCTGGCGCCGGCGCTGGCAGCCGCCGCAGCGCCAACGCAGCAACGATGACCAGAGAGGGCCCAGGAGAAGGGGGTGGGGGGTTTCAACCCCCCCCCAACGCGCCGGCGCCGGTGCTGGCAGAGGCCAGCAGCGCCGACGGCGGGGACGCAGCGACGATGACCAGAGAGGGCCCAGAGGCCGCAGAGGGAACACACAAATCGCCATATCGAGCCTTCGCACGCTCCTCAGACGCCCCCGAGACCCTTCTGACGAGACCTCAAGAGGCATCCATTAGAACTCTGACCCTTTGCCAAAACACAGTGGCAGGAAGAGCCGAAGGCCACACCACCACCACCACCACCACCACCGCCACTACAGACCACCATACCACCACCACCACCGCCACTACCACAACCACCACAAAACCACCACAACCCACCATCACCACAACTACCACCATCACCACGGACCACCTCGCCACCACCACGACCACCAAAAACGCCACGACCACCAGCACCACCGCAACCCACCACAACCCACAACCACCACCACCACCACCACCACTACCACAAACCACCACACCATTACCACCACCATCACCACTACCGCCACAACAACCACCATCACCACACCGCACAACCAACACCACCATCACAAACCACCACACCACCACCACAACCACCACCACCACCCACCACCCACCACCCACCACCCACCACCCACCACTCACCACCACCACCACCAGCACCACTACCAGCAGCACCACACCGCACAACCAACACCACCACAAACCACCACACCACCACCACAACCACCACCACCAGCACCCACCACCCACCACCCACCACCCACCACCACCACCACCACAGCCGACCACCACCACCACAAACCAGCACGCCACCACCACGACTACCACCATCACAACCTCAACCCGCCACCACCACCACCAAACCACCACACAACCACCACCACAGCCACCACCACCACCACCACCACCGCCACAAGAGCTCACCACCACCACCACCACGTTCAATACAACAACCCACCACCACTAACACCACCATCACCACATTCTACCACACCACCTTCGCCACAACCACCACCACTACTACCAGCAGCACAAGCCACCACCACCACCACTACCACCACAAACCACACCACCACCACCACCGCCACTACCACCACCAGCACCCCCGCCGCCGCCAGCCGCCGCCGGCGCCGGCCCGAGGAGACGGAGCGAGGAAAAGTAGGGGGGGGGTACAATCCAATGCGATCCAATACACCTTGTGCAATCCCAAGCAATCCAATCCGAAACACTACAATCCACTACAATACAAACCGATCCTACCCAAAACAATCCAGTACAGTACAGTACACGACACTACACTTCTATCCACTACAATCCAATGTTACACACTACAATACAGCACACTACAAAACAATACAATACAACACGCGATTACAATACGATGCAATACAGAGATTCCTCAACACCCCTTGCAACAAAGACCTGATGATAGATGCCGTCCTGAAACCGTCAGGGCCCCACGTTTCTCACGGCAGAGAGTTGCACGCTGCACATGCGATAAGAGGTCCACCATTGCCAGCAGTTGAGTCCAAGGAGACAGAGAGTTCTAGCCAGTTGCTAATTAAGATGAAGGCCAAAGGCTGGAATCAGAAAAACAAAAAAAAACAATACATTACAACACCATACAGTACAATACGCTACAATCCAGTACAATACAACACACAGCGCACTTTGCTACAGTACATTACAACACAATACAATCCAATCCATATCATTCGCTTCGGCCATCCCGTCACCGTGCCTAGGTTGTGGGTCCGAGTTCCAGGGCTGCTCCTTCGGGTCTCTTCGGGGCGCTCTCGGGGGCCTGTTGGGAGCCGCTCTGGGGCCTCTTCGGGGGCCTCTGGGGAGCCTCTGGGGTGCCCCTTGGGCCTCTTGGTGGCCGCCCGGGGGCCCATTCGGGGCCGAGGACCCGACGCGTCCGCTCGGATTCTCCATCCGGGCTCGTGGCCCTGGCGCAGCAGAAAACTGTTTTTCGAAGTCATTTTTTATTTTTTAAAACAAAAAACAGCCAGGACGCTGCTTGGGTAGCGGTCGCCGCTGCGCGCGGCCACCGCTGCCCTGGCGGCGGCCGCGCGCGGCGGCGACGACGGGGCCCTCGAAGGGGCCAGTGCTTGCGCGCTCGTCCTCGCGGAGGGCATCGACGAGTCTGTGCATGCCTTCTCTGTTGGGCTCCAGCGGCTGCGGAGTCTCTGCGGTTGCGACGGGGCCCTCGAAGTGGCCAATGCTTGCGCGCTCGTCCTCGCAGGGGGCATCGACGAGTCTGTGCATGCCTTCTCCGTTGGGCTCCAGCGGCTGCGGAGTCTCTGCGGCGGCTGGATGGCAGGGTGGCTGCACGCGTTGGCGGTGGCGTTCTCGGGCTCGTGGCTGCAGCTCGCATGCTAGCATTGGAGCTCGGAGGCTGACACTCTCATTAGCATTGGAGCTCGTAAACGGGCAATGCAATCGTTGTGGCACCGCCGGGACATCAATGCCGTTTGATGTGTGTCGTGGAGGTCGAGTGCGCGCCCCCCCCCCGAACAGAGACTTCGACTGCAGCGCGGCTGTGGAAATTCGTTCTCACACCCATCTCATTGTCCTCCTCCTCCTCCTCCTCCTCCTCCTCCTCCTCCTCCTCTTTCTCTTTCTCTTCTCCATTCGATGGCCCAGGAAACGTGGGATCGCCCGATGTATATGCACTTCGCCAACCTCCGCCGATGGCACTGGAGCCCGTGGGGGCCCTCGGCGCGCTGCGCCCTGCATGCCGAAGGGCGCTGGAGGGACACGCGTTAGCGCCAACAGTCGTCCACTCCACCCGGGGTTTTTGTTGCAGGGCACGGCGCCTGGCTTCTGTTTTGCCTCTCTCTGCCGAGCAGTGGTCTGCACTCGAACGCAATCGGGGCCGCTATGCCGAGGCGGCGCCCTCTCCTTCTCTCTCCCACTCCCGGGCTGATCGGGCGCCAGAGCCTCAGGTCGTCGGGAGCTTGCGCAAGGATGGCAAGAAGCCCGGGGCCTTCATCGCCGACACCACTACGGCGAACGCGCAGGTGCGCTCGCTGTCGGCCCAGGTCGCGAGACGCCTGCGTCTGCTGCTGCAGAATGAGGAGCGTGATGATGAGGATGATGATGAGGAGGAGGAGGAGGAGGGGGCGGAGCAGGCAGGAGGGAGAGCGAAGAGGAGTTCGTAGAGGGTTGGAGAAGGTTCTCGGAGCTTTGGGGGAGCTCCACGGGGTTCAGGGTGTTCTGCGGGGGCGCGGGTTTCGAGGGAGTTCTACTGACCAGTGCCCTCCTTCCTTTCCTCCTCCTTCATTATCTTCTTCTCTCTCCCTCCTGCCTCCCTCCTCCTCGTCCTCCTCCTTCTCCTCCTCCTCCTCCTCCTCCTCCTCCTCCTCCTCCTCCTCCTCCTCCTCCTCCCCCTGCCTTTTTCATCCTCCGATTATGCCGGATCTCGTAGCGCCGTTGCACAGTCCGTGGCGTCTGCTGGGGAGGCGTGCGAGCGGCCATGGCCCCCGCGCCCCGGGGGGGCGCCCCTATTTCCGGAGCCCCCCCCAGGACTGCCATCTCGGATCCGGGATTTCAGGCGTTCGCAAACATCACCATTCACCAAACCACCCCAACCCAACCCGAACGCCTCAATTTGCCCTCCATTTCCAGTGGGGGGGGGGTCGAGGAACATCGAAAAACACATGGAACCCGTAACCCCCCCCAACCCGGAATTCGGGTCAGATTCGGGTCTTCGGTTGGGGTGGTCTGGTAGGTAGTCAAAACATGGATCAAGGGGGCATAGATTAGCGACGGGTCCCGTTTCCGCGGGACACCGCGGACTGTTTTCGAGCCCCCCCCCCAAAGGCACTGTCAGCTCGGATCCGGGCTTTTCTGGCGATCGCAAGCATGGATCAATGGTCACAGGAGGAAAAGGTTTCCATACCTCTATCCCTCGCCGCCGCTGGATTCGCCTCCAAGATCCTGGGCAGAACGCACCCCGGGAGAGGTCGGGGGGGTAGCGGCATCGGTACTCGCGAGGAGTCCCGTTTACGTGGGGACTCGGGGATTTCTGCCGCCGAGCGAGGCGGCACCAGCTGTATCCCCCGATCCATGGATTTGGCCACCGCACGCCAAGTCCACGGATCGCTAATCCATGCTCTGCGCGCCCCCGAGGGATCTGTGCGGTGTGGGACCCTCCGTGGATTGGTAGCCGCACAAGTCTGAGCCAAGACACCAGGGCGCGTATCCTTTCGCGCTTTCGGGGCGGAAGTTGTGGGCCGCGGGCCCGGCGCACGCGCAGGGCGGTCGGGCAGCTCGAGGGCATTGCGCGGCAATTGAAGCCCTGCTCGATAGAGGATGGGCAAGGGCAGGGCGGCCGCGGCGAGGAGGGAAGGATAGTCCAGGCCTCCCAGATGGGATCCGAGTAGA
>CAUYUJ010012836.1:244905-252405 GCA_963575745.1 Prorocentrum cordatum
GGCGAGAAGGAGCTGGCACGCTTTACGGCTCTTGATTGAAGAATTTGGTTTCGCTTTTCTAGACGCCGGTAGTCCTTTTGCTAATTTAAAGGCTGCCGCCTCTGCCGCCGACCCCAGACGAGGGGATTTCGTCGGGTTCCTTCGGGTCGGTTGCAGGAGGAGTTTCGCAGAGGAGCCCTCACGGAAGATACGCGTCCCTTCTTGCACGGGCGAGATACAGGTGTCCTGGGGAGTTTGGTCCATGGTCATATTGGATGTGGGAACGCGACATGCAGGGCCGTGTGTGACGGCGCAGGGGTCTCGCAGGAGGAAGCGGCTGCGGCGCGCCGTCGGCGCTCAGTGACCCCGAAGGACATCCGCAGGCAGGATTGTCGGGAGTGCAAGCAAGAGCGCGAACGGCGCCGTCTCGTCATCGATGGGCCAGACGACCTGCGAATGCACGCGGCGAAGTTTCGGTGTGCTCCCGGAATGTTCCCGAATAGCGACGTCAAGTACGATGTGAAGAAGCTCCGTGCGTCGCAGTATGTCCGAATGCACGAGAAGCCGATGGTGCACGTGCCCGCCCGCGACGCTCCGACGCCGGACGCGCTGCGCGAGCGGCCGCATCTGCCGCGCCAAAAAAAGGCCTGGTTGCAGCGCCACGACAAGGAGAGCGGGGATTTGTATGGGTTCTTGCCCATCGCGGGAGGAATGACAGTGGCCCTCACCGATCATATCGACCGCAGCGAGGACAAGTACCTGCTTCGCGGCCGCGTGGGGACCGTGCAGTCATGGGTGTGCGATGGCGACGACGGAGCGGGTCGCGTCTCCCAGGGAGGGGGGGCCATTTTGCAGAAGACGCCGAAAGTTATCTTCGTCCTCTTCGACGAGGGTCTTGATGACAAAGGAGCCAGGACCCCGCGCAGCAGGGCGATGCTGGGGCTGCAGACGCCAGGCCTGCACCCGGTGAGCCCGCAAAAAAATGTTCGTGAACGAGGGCTGGCCGCGTCCGCGTCTGAAGATGAAGCGGCGGCAGCCCCCCTTGGCTCCAGCGATTGGAGTCGCGGCCCATTCAGCACAGGGCCTGACCACTGCGCAAGGCGTCATCGTGGGCGTGAGGATTGGAGGGGGCACGTCGCCGCTGTCAAGTTACGTGGCTCTAACGCGAGTGCGTCGCCGCGAGGGCGCGTTGATCTTTCGGCCTTTCGACCGCGCGCCGCGCGCTCAGAAAGAGCGGGAGGGGCCCGGGTTACTCTTGCAGTCTTCGCGTGGGGATCTCGTAGATTGGGATGCAATCGAGAAGGGGTTTATGCCTGCAGGGAGGTGCGCACTGTGCTCGTCAGTGAAGTGCAGGAACCAGTGTGCTCTCGGGCAGTGGAGTCGCGACGACGGTCTCTGCGTGTGCAGCCTGTGCCTGGAAGGCAAGAAGTCTGCGGGCACTCCGCAGCAGCGCGTGGGGCGCGGTATCTGGAAGGGCCAACGTGCCCTCCGCGCGTCCCAGCACCACTCGTCGAAGCTGACTTCGCGGCGCTGCGTGGACTGCCCCGAGAGGCGGAAATGCCGCGCGCGTGATGTTCAAAAGTGCGAAGAGGCGTTCGCGCAACATCAGTGGGAACTGGCAGGGAAAAGTCGTTGCACGGGGGGATGTGCGCAGAGCGCGAGGAACTGAAGAAGCACCTGAAGCGCTCCCGCTGCGGCGAAGAGAATTTGGCGGACGAGTTTGCCAAGGCGGACATGAGCAGCGACGGGCGCAAACGCAACGCGCGCAAGAACTTGGTGGGGGCGGGGGCAGCGCGCCGAGGCAGAAGAACGGGCGGCATGGTCAAAGCGCGGTGATTCGAAGAGCAAGGCATTCACCAGTTTGACCGCGCGGTCAGAGCGTCGGTAGCGTGCGCCACGTGCGTCGACGCCGCAGCTGCAGCGCGGGTCGCAGAATCTAGGAAGTATTTGAAGATTTGCACGGGGTGTGGGAGCGTCAGCGACGTGAGTTCTTTTCGGGCCGCATGCGGGGCGACGCGGCCGATTGCCGCCGCAAGTGCAAGCGCTACATCGAAGTTGCAGCTGCAGACCGGGGCGCGGGTGCGCGGAAGGATGCCAAAGTTTGCGCGGTGTGCGGGGAATGTCAGCGGCGCGAGTTCTTCTCGGATCGCACGCGGGCCAACGCGGTCGATCGCGACCGCGAGTGTCAGCGAGGCGTCGAGGGGGCGAGGGTGCAGCGCGGATGTTGGAAATGCATAGCCTGCAAGGGCGCGCCCCCGAAAGTGGACGTCTGCCGGCGGTTGGCCCAGCGGGCGACGAGAAAGTCAAATGGGAAGCAGCGGTGCAACAGGCGCTTCGGGCACGAAGAGCGCAAGAGGAAGGAGGTCGCCGATCGGAGTTGGGAATCGGTGATGAAAAAAAGGAAAAACGGAATGGCGATGGCGCGTCGGGGCGCCCCGCAGCGTCGCTCGCCGCGGGCCCGCTGCGCGGTCTCGGCCAGTGTGGCGCGGCAGAGGAGGGGCAGAAGGAAGGCGGGATGGGGGGGGGGGCGGAGGCGGCGCAAGAGGAGGAGGAGGGAAATGGGGAGGAGGAGGAGGTGGAGGAGGAGGAGGAGGAGAAGGACGAGGGGGCGGACGAGAAGGTTCCGCTGCGTGGTCGGGGCCAATGTGGCCGGCCGAGGATTGGGGCGCATCATAGGAGCAGAGCTCTCGCGGGGTGGAGGTGGAGGGCTGTGCTGAAGGGCGGGGTGGGGGTAGGTAGCGGGTAACGGTTTGCGCTTTCGGGCCGGTGGCTGGCGTCGGGAGGCTTCGGGCGAGAAGTTGTCGCGCGGCGGGGTCCCAAGTATGGAGCTCTCGCGGGGTGGGGATGTCGAGGCGGGTTGCGGGGCGGTGGGGGGCGTCGGTAGGTGTCGGGCGAGAACTTGTCGTGTGGGGGGTCCGAAGAATTGAGCTCCCGTGGGGTGGGGGTGCCGGAGCGTGGTGGGGGGCGCGGTGGGGGGTGCCGGCAGGTGTCGGGCGAGAAGTTGTCGTGCGGGGGGTCCGCAAACTGAGCTCCCGCGGGTGGGGGTGCCGGAGCGTGGTGGGGGGCGCTGGGGGGGTGTCGGTAGGTTTCGGGCGGGAAATTGTCGTGTGGGGGGTCCGAAGAATTGAGCCCCCGTGGTGGGGTGCCGGAGCGTGGTGGGGGGCGCGGTGGGGGGTGTCGGTAGGTTTCGGGCGAGAAATTGTCGCGTGGGGGGTCCGAAGTACCGAGCTCCCGTGGGGTGGGATGCCGGGCGTGGTGGGGGGCGCGGCGGGGGGCGTCGGTAGGTTTCGGGCGAGATTGTCGTGCGGGGGTGTCCGAAGAACGGAGCTCCCGTGGGTGGGGTACCAGGGCGTGTTGGGGGCTGCGGTGGGGGTTTTCGGTAGGTTTCGGACGAGAAATTGTCGTGTGCGGGGTCCGAAGAATTGAGCTCCCGTGGGGTGGGGAGCCGGGGCGTGGTGGGGGGCGCGGTGGGGGGTGTCGGTAGGTTTCGGGCGAGAAATTGTCGCGTGCGGGGTCAGAAGAACTGAGCCCCCGTGGGGTGTTGTGCCGGGGCGTGGCGGGGGGCGCGGTGGGGGGTGTCAGTAGGTTTCGGGCGGGAAATTGTCCTGCGGGGGGTCCGAAGAATTGAGCTCCCGTGGGGCGTGGTGGGGGGCGCGGTGGGGGGTGTCGGTAGGTTTTGGACGGGAAATTGTCGTGTGCGGGGTCCGAAGAGCTGAGCTCCCATGGGGTGGGGTGCTGGGGCGTGGTGGGGCGTGGTGGGGGGCGCGTTGGGGGGGTGTCGGTAGGTTCCGGGCGGGAAATTGTCCTGTGGGGGGGTCCGACGAACTTCGCTCCCGTGGGGTGGGGTGCCTAGACGTTGGTAGTCCGCCCACTAATGCAATGCATGGTCCTAAAGGTGAGTGCGAAAGATGGGATCAGACTTTTGCTCCAGCTGCGGTTGCCTCCAGGGTGCGCAGAGCTGGGGTCCTTCACCGACTGGGGCGACAGGTTCAATTCATTCGGACACGAGCTATTCGCGACCATCTGCCCGTGCATGCTGCGTGGAAGCTAGAGTATTCCAATGGGCCCAAGCAGCAGTTTTCTCAGAGTTGGGATCCGAATGTATTGATGGATGGGGCTGATGAAAGGAGAAAGACAGAGGGGCATGCTGAAGGCGATCAATGATGAGCGCGAGGAGAGAAAGGTGGAGTTGACAGGGCTGCTGCAATAACGTACTCCTGATCGTTTTTTCTCGGCCCTTAACGACATTGTTGTTCGTCGGGGGCTTGCGTTTTACGGCGCAATGCAGCGGCGTTCTCATGATTTACCGCAGATGAGGAAGCAGCGAGGAGAGCTACTAGCACGGCGCAAGGAGATTAGACTCGGCTTAGCCGAAGCGGAGGAGAGAGAGGAGGAGAGCGTCGCAATGCAGCTACGCAAAGTCATCTCGCACACATGACTAGACGCGCTTGCATTGAAGCTGAAGCCAGGCGCAGACTCTATCTGGGACTTTTGCAGGATGCATGGCTTCAACGCAAGTTTGTGGGAGTGCATGCCTGGTCTCGTCTGGCAGCGGGCAGCCCCTGGGGGCCTCGAAAGCGCAACTGCAAGCATCTCTCGGAGGGCTGCTTGACAGAGGAGGAGTGGATGGAGGTATGGAGTCGCTCTGGCGGCGAAGGAGGTTTGGAGGCTATCAAGATCGCGTGGGAGGAGCGCACAAGGAAGAGGATGAGGGATTGTTTCGCGTGCGAGGGGCACTTGGGGCGACTGCTCGGAGGAGGCGGGGGGGGTGATCGAGGGGGCGGTGGGCTACATGAGGAGAGCCCCTGAGAGGGGAGTTTGCCCATCGGAGTCGGCTCCGCCGGAGGTCCGGCCGATGCTCTGTCGACCTCGCGATTGACTTTGTTTCCGTCAGGCAGGCCTTGGATGGCAAGCTGAGAACGAGGGTTGCCAGCAAGAGAGTTGCACACCTACTAGATGTGCTCGGCAAGGGCTCGCGCCAGCTATCAAGCGTGGCGTCTCTACTCGACTGGGGGATTGCGAACGTGGCCTCTGCGAAGGAAGGGGGAAGGTGGGGGCGGTGCTCGTGCAGCAGCGCAGTATGCGCAGAGTTCGGGCGCGCGGGCTTTCTCGGCTGCTTCAGGAAAGGACATGGCCAACGTCTTCGCCTCATCTTCCTGGGCCTCGCTAGAAGATGCGATTGCTGAGCTTTTGAATCCCGGTGGGCGAGTTCTGGGTACGCAACGCTTTCAAGAAGCGACTGCGCGATTACCGACTGAGGAGGGACATGTGGCGGTCAAGGCGAGGGTGGGGGCGCTGCTGGGAGATCCGCGCGCGGCGCGCGGCTTCTGCAGAGCGCTTCGTCCTGCCACTGTGGAGCTGCAGGCGCTGCGCTTGGATTTTGACCCGATGGCAGGTGCTCTGGTCACCGAGCAACCTTTCTCGCCTGATGCTCGAGTGGACTTATCTTTGACTGAGTATGCCGACGACACTGAAAAGCTTTTCATGGAACTCCCTGGGGCCGAAACGATGCACCGTGCATTCCTTGGGGGGGGGGGGGGGGGGCGCATAGGGCTGTCGGGGGTCTTGGAGCTGGGGTTTTTGAATTATGTCATAAAGCGATGCGCTCCAGCAGTTTACTGGATCAATGTCCACCGCCTCGCGGCCATAAGCAAAGCGCCTCCAAGCAGAGCAACTTTTTCTCTTTAGTGGGCGTGGGCTCTGGGATCGGTCGCCAGGCACAGGGGCCATCCACTAGGTGCAAAGAAGTCTTGGGGGGCAGTTTCATCTAGAGGTTCGTCGACGGCCGAGATTACCAAGCGTCTTGAAGCTATTCTGCGGGCGTTTCATCTGGCTGGCCGCTTCTGGAAATTGCGCGGAAATTGCATGGAATTTCCTGGCGCTGGCGTCGGTGCACGTTTCTAGCTAGATGTGTCAACGCAGCGCGATCTAACCTCGAGGCTTTCATTTTCTCTGACTTTGATATTCGCCGGATGGATTCGACCTTGGCGCTCTGCGCTCGCGCGCAGGCGGTGGGGGCGGGGGTGGGGCTTCCGAGCATTGCGGCGCCCATTTTACGTCGATGTCGAACGACGACGCTCCGAGATATTGGGAGCTTGTCCCCGCGCGCGTCGAGTGCCGGGTTACTCGTGCGAAGTGGCTGCAATCTAGGATCAAGACTCCGCGAAGGCATGTGCAGGAAGTCACCGCGGTTTTTGGACGTCTCTCGATTGAGCTGCATGATACTTTGGACAGTGTCACGGGCAAGATTGCGCGTTTTGCCAGTCAGTGTGCTGTCCAGGCTGGGAGCGACTGCGTGGACTCATGCAGAATCCACGAAAGAGATGATCTTATCGAGGGTGCGCAAGGGTCGATTCGATCTGTCTTTCAGGATGAGGATGCTGCCGCAGATTTTGTTCGCTGGACCCCAGTATGCTTAGGAGTTCCTGTCGGTCAAGACTGCTCTCCGAGAAGATCGTTTTCCCCATGCGGGTCTGGGTTTTTTGGTTGAAAAAAAAGGTTATCGTGCTCTGGGCCCCGAAGCAGGCCCTGAAGTTAAACGAGTAGGTGA
Source organism: Prorocentrum cordatum (assembly GCA_963575745.1). Lineage (NCBI taxonomy): Eukaryota > Dinophyceae > Prorocentrales > Prorocentraceae > Prorocentrum > Prorocentrum cordatum. Next base: position 251,435 of record CAUYUJ010012836.1, read on the forward strand.
ATGGACTTTCAACTGCTTGGTGACTCGTGGAGGTAGGATGTGTGGGGAAGTATGTGCTACTAATAGGCGGCTGCTTGAATCTGTTCGGCATGGGCATGGTATTAGACATCTCTCGTCTCTACGGGTTAGCTCCCACAGGTGCCCCAACTGCCCCGTTCCTTGCGAGCAAGATTCGGGCGGCCAGGCAGTTGTCTGGGCCTCTTGGGCGTGGGCGCTGTCTGAAAGGTCGCTCTTATGCACTGTCTGGCTCTGGGTCTACTACGCTTCGATGCCTGATTTGTGCATGTGATGGTGGATCTGAGCTTGGCCTGTTCCTGCGCGTCCGAAGCCATTTACCTTGGGATACTGGCGCCCGCAAGTTCGTCGCCCATGCCCGCGGCGACTGCGGCGCCCGCCCGGGCGGGACGGCGGCGGCATCGGCGGAGCCAGCTCGCGAGAAGCGGGCCGCAGGATCGGCGGAGGCGGCGGGGGGGCGCCGCGGGCGGAGACGACCGCCTCCCTCCTCGCGGTGGCTAGCGGCGACAGGACCTCGACAGCCTGATCGAAGCAGTGGGCGCGCTAGAGCTCGCGAGCTCGGCCGACATGCGAATGGCTCTGGGCGCGCTGCTCCGTTCTTTCCTGGCGCCGCTAGATGCCGACGCGATCCAGGAGCCGTTGGATGCGGGCCGGGGCGACGACGCAGAGTCACGGAGCCGGGCGGAAGAGAAGAAAGAGGCGCTCAGCAAAGGAGAGGCCCCCCGCCCAATCCTCAAGGTCCGCCCCACCCCGCGCTGTTCGGCGCGGCCCTGCACCACGTCATCTCGCGCGCGCGGGGGGGGGGGGGGGCAGGGGGGTGCCAGAAGTCGCAGTGTCTCAGGGAGTTCTGGGAGAGGCAGACGTCGCAGGGAGGGAGGGGGGGGGGGGCGCGAAGGCAGAGGGGGCGCTTCAAAATCCTGAAGGCGAAGAGGGCGAAGAAGGTCGATGGAGGGGGG
>CAUYUJ010012836.1:259905-379905 GCA_963575745.1 Prorocentrum cordatum
TATACCTGTGGAGCGAAGATCGGGCACTTCATCCATGGGCGGGTCGGTCCGCAGACGGGTCGCCAGAGGGGCTGCTTGGCGCGAGTGGTACAACGACGCGGTATCCACTCTCAACGACATGTACCACTGCGACCCGAACGATGTGATCGGCCCGCCCCCTGGTCTTCCTCCACGCGCTCGTAGTGACGATGAGGAGTATCTTGCTCAACAGTATCGCGATTTTGAACTACCTCCTGGATATTCTGAATCTCCCCAGAGATGCGAGGCAGCCCTCGCAGAGTTGCTCGCATCGGCGCCTGGGTACTCTGGAGAGTCTCGGGTAAGACCCTACAACAAGGAGCTCGTCTCCTGGCCGAAGCAGATGGCGCCCGTCCCGACGGCCGACCTCGTGTCTGAAGCTGATCGTTCTGTGTTGTCAGGGTGGAGGCATCAAATGCTACGTGACCCTGCTGATGCAGCTGCTCTCAGGAAGGACTCGGGACTGGGGTCGCCCTATGTGGATCCACGCCTTCGGTGTCGGCCTCGGGAGTATGCTGATTTTCTGCTACGCCTGGACCAGGCTGGCATGCTTGAGTGGGAGGTCGCCGATCGTCAGGCTACCTTTTCTATTGGCTTTTTCTTCGTCGAGAAGTCCAACGGCGTCAACCTGCGGCTCGTCTTCGACACGCGGGTGGCCAACATGTCCTTCTCGGCCCCTCCTTCTACGAGATTGCCGACTCCGTCGGCATGGAGCGCTCTCGAGGCCGACCGCGACTTCTACGTGGCCCAGGGGGACATTCAGTGCGCATGTTACCATATGAAGCTACCGCCACATCTGCATCGATATTTTTCTCTGCCCGTCGTCCCGAATCGGTACTTGGGCTTCAAGCGGCTCAGCGGCGTGGACATCGGGACGGACGCCTTTCTGCAGCCGTTCGTCTCCGTCATGCCGATGGGCTGGTCATGGGCCCTCCACTTCTGCCAGTCCGCCCTGACCGCGGCGATCCTCGACTCGGGAATCGACGAGAGCTCCATGCTGGTGGGCGGCGCTGCCATCCCTCCGTTGCGGAAGGACTCCGACGTCATCGGCGCGGGCTACGTAGACAACTTTGCCACCGTGTCCCTTGACCCCGAGGTGGCCACGACGGCCTGCCAGGCCATGCGTGACGTGCTCGTGTCGAGGGGTCTGCCCGTCGACGAGTTCGCCCCCGCCGCCAAGAGCGTGGTCTTCACTGGCTTGGACATCCTCGGCGACGTCGGCATCGTCCGCTGTAAGATCGACAGGCTCTGCCGGTTGCGTCAAGCCTTGCTCGGTCTACTTAGACGTGGCTTTGCATCGCCCTTGGCCTTGTCAGCAGTAGTGGGTCACTGTACGTGGGGTATGATCACCAATAGACCCATGCTGTCGATCTTCCACTCAGTCTACCGCTTCATGGGCCTGGACTCCCGAGTGGCCGCGCCGCTGTGGCCGTCGGTCATCGCCGAGCTGCGCGCGGCGGCCGCCCTCATACCGCTATGGTGGGCCGACGTCAGAGCAGAGTGGTCGGCGACTACCTTCTGCAGCGACGCCTCCCCCTGCGGCGTCGGGGTCTGCCGCAAGGCCGTCGACCAGGAGGTTGCCGCGGCCGCTGGGCGCTTGTCCGAGAGATGGCGCTACCGGTTCTCCGACGCCGTGCACGCCCGTGCCCGCGCGCTCGGGATCGAGCCTCGCTCTGTGTTAGAAGCTACCGTGGACAAAAATTGCCTCGAATAATGCCGCCTCAGTCCGAAGCCTCCTAAGATCCCCGGGGGGCCCTCCGTCTACGGCATCATCGTTACATCAACCAGCTGACGCTGCTTCTCTCGACGGCTTCGATGAGGTTCCCGACTCGATCACGGCTTCCGACGGCTGGGCCACGATACACAGTTCGCGTCATTCAAGGTTCGGCTTGGACATTATGCGATACGAGGCGGAGGCTCTCGGGTTTGCGCTGCGACACTCGGCTCGGTCTGGACGGCTTCGTCATCATCGCATCTTGTTCACCGTTGACAATTTGGCTCTAGCTCTTGCCGCTGGCAAGGGCCGTTCTGGCGCCCGAGGCCTCCGCGACCCTCTACGCCGACTACGCGCCCTGTCGGCGGCCACGGGCATCCGCCACGCCATTCGGTGGATCCCCAGTGAGAGCAATGCCGCTGACTCGCCGTCCAGGACTGGCTTCTTCGTCGGGCCGACCTTCGAGGAGCACCAGGCGCTTGCATCCCGAACTTCGAAGGCAGCGGACCACGACGCTGGCGGAGCAGAGGACCAGGGCCCATCCTGGGCCCGTGCTGCTCGCCCGAGTGGCCCTGTCGGAGCTGGAGACGGCCGCCGCGTCGGACACGACCATGGCCAACTACTGGGATGCCGCCAAGAAGTTCGAGGAGCGGTGCCGCTGGGCGTCCCAGACGTTCGCCACGACGGAGGAGGTCGGTGTCATCCTAGTTACCTACTTCGTGAACCTCTTTCTGGACGGCTTCGACAGTGCCACGGGCCGGGTACTCATGCCCGCTCTGAAGCACTACCTGCCCGCGATCCTTGCTGGCAGGACCCCGTGCCCACGGGCGGCTCGCGCCTTGACAGGCTGGCGGAAGCTCGTTTCCCACTGATGCGACTCCGTCTACCTCGGGCGGCGATGGCATCCATCGTGGGCGTCCCGATAGCGTGGAAGCTCTTCGGCGTGACTGCGTGCATCAGGCTGATGTTCGACACCTACCTGAGGCCAAGCGAGGCCCACCGCCTCACGGCGGGGAGCGTGATACGACCTCGACCCGTGCACGACGAGGGCCCGACCGACGGCCTTTGGACCTTCGCCCCCGACGCGGTGCGGAGCATGTTCCGTCGAGCAGCAGCCGCCCTCGGTCTGGAGATCGAGTTGATTCTCTACTCGCTTCGTCATGGGGGTGCGTCCGACGACCTGCTGTCGCTCAGGCGCACGACGAACGAGGTCAAGGACCGCGGCCGCTGGAGGACGGACCAGATCCCTCTCCGCTTCGCCAAGCGGGCCCGCATGCAGCAGCGGATCGCCAGCCTAGGCCAGATCATCGTCGAGTTCAACGAGCAGGTGGACTGGCAGATGAACGACCTCATCCTCCAGACCACGGCCTCGGGCGTCTTCCCACGGCTGGCGCCGCTGGCAGTGACGCCGACGCCGCCTGCTGTCAGGCTGCCGCCCCCACCGATCACAGCACGGTGGGCATTCGCCTGACGCGCCTGTGGCGCGCTGCCAGGCGGGCTTCTACGAGAAGCAGGCGCTGCCCTGCGCTGGTGCTCGGCTGTGACGGAGGGGCGGCCCGCGCCCTGTAGCAGATGGGCTTCGGCGTCGTGCACCTCGACACGAGTCGCCACGCAGGTGACGACATCACCGATCCCGCAGTGATGCGGCGCGTTTTAGGCTGGATTCGTTCTAACTGCATCTCGTGCGTGTGGGTGGAACCCGACACCGCCACCTGCTTTCGCCATTCGCCTGCTGCGCGTTCCAAGCTGCATCCTCGCGGCCTCCCGACCTTGACCAACTTTAAAGCTCGATCTGTTTGCATCGCCAACCTTTTCCAGGATCAGTACCTGCACGTCCTGCCTGAATGCTGTGGTAAGAAAGTGCCCGCCATATTGTGCCACCCCGGCGCGTCTTTTATATGGGATGGCCGTGCGTGCACCTCTCTTGTGAGCCAGAGTTCTTCTTCGACATTTTTCGACTCCTGCATGTACTCTGGCCGCGTCAAAAACAGATTTCGACTTGTTGGCTGGAACGTGAAAGATATTGATAGGCTATCCCTGGCCTGTTCACCTGTTGCCTCGCCGTGCCGTCGCACTCGGAAGCGACATCTCGGCGAGTTAGGCATCCCATCATTAGACCGTCAGAGGCGCAGCGCTGCGCTCCACCCTCCTGCCTGTATACTACGATGCGCATGTGAAATGATGGCCAACAGTGTCGATAGCCTCCGATACGTCTCCCGACTATCCAGGTGTGTGTGAGTTTTCATTCAAGTATTGCGGCTTGCAGCCAGTGTCTTGGACTAGCCATAATACCTGGTGCTGGCCCCTGCGGCATCAGATTTCGTGTCCTCGCCTGGCGCCCTCTTGCACAAAAAGAATCGTCTGACCACGGAGTCGTCCACATTATGCTGCCCGCGGCTATTTGTGGTTCTCTTTCGGGCCGCGCTTCCATTCTCAAGTCTCCCCCCCCCCATTTGTTCCCAACTCAAGAATGTGTCTTTAGCCTGGTGCTGGCCCCTGCGGCATCAGATTTCGTGTCCTCGCCTGGCGCCCTCTTGCACAAAAAGAATCGTCTGGCCACGGAGTCGTCCACACCATCATCATCATCATCATCATCAGCATCATCATCATCATCATCCGATCTGTCGGGGAAGCGTTCACTACCCCCCCCCCCCCCGTGGACCCCGATTTTTGATACCCCCAGGGTCATTCCAGAGTTTCTTGGATCGCCACCTAAACCTCCGAAAAATTCTCCCGCGCCCCGTTCATAGAACGCCCAGAACCAATAGAACACCGAAAACAATGTCGTCGTAGTCGTCGTCGTCGTCCTCCTCCTCCTCCTCCTCCTCCTCCTTCGTGTCACAATTGGCAGGGCGGCTACGAGGGCGTGAGAGAGATCACGAAGCGCATGCGCTATACCTTCGGCTGGAGCACGACGGCTGGGGCGGTGGACAACTTCGTATATGAGGACTCGAACGAGACGTACATCGCCGACGAGGAGCCTCTGGGCTGGCGTCTTGAACAATAGGTGATGTGTGGTTCCCTGGCCCCTTGCGACCTTCGGGGCATTCCCGCATCCACCATGCTTGAGATATTCCGCGTGAACGGGGGTCAAGTTTCGCTACGTTGCTTCGACGACGTGAGGCGTTCGGATCCGTCAGCGTCGCTGGTTGGTCGCTGTAGTACCCTGGCCCAGACAAGGTGGTGCATCCATTCCCCTGCACGTCCACCTCAATTGCTCCCTCCTTAACAACCGTTGTAGACAACGCCCCCAAAGACGAGGAAGAGAAATGAGGCCCGCCGATGTCTCAACCAGACCCCCCTCCCCTCATGGATGACACTGCGCATTGTGCCTGATAGGCCTGCGCACAGCAGGCCATACGCCACCACCTGACAGTGATCGCGCCTGACAGTGATCGCGGGGTGGCCGCGCATGATCCAGATTTTGCCGCGGGGTGCATTTTGTATTGTTCTTTGTCAGGGGTGGTAGCCTTGCACGCAGCAGGTTCTATGCTGACGCCCTGCGGCCCCTTTCAAAAAGCAATGCAAAGTGCTCGCGGGCCTCGCGAACATGACTCCAGGCTTTGCCCCAGCGTGTACTTTGTATTGTTGTTGAAAGAGATAGTATGGGGGGGGGTCCTCATGAGGTCCTCTTTGTTCCTGGTTGGCTATTGGTCGCGTGGGGAAGGGGGTGTATATGATTAGAGAACATTGCTAAACCGCTCCCCTTTCCCCGCATGGGAAGAGGGAGGGATTGGAAGAGACACCGCCCTAGACCACCTACGCCCAGAGGGCTAGTAGGATTACGATACTGACGGTACTGAGATTGACGATTCTTACGATGATGATGACGACGGCGATGATGATGATGATGATGATGTTGTTGTTGATGATGATGATGCTGGTGATGTTGATGTTGATGTTGATGCTGATACTGATGATGTTGATACTGGTGGTGATGATGAGGATGATGATGGTGATATCGTTGATGATGGTTGTGATGATGATGCTGATGCTGATGTTGATGATGCTGCTGATGAGTATACTGATGATGATACTGATGATGATGATGATGGTGGTGATGTCAATGATGATGCTACTGATGATTATGCTTGTGGTTGTGGTGGGAGATGATGACGACGGCGATGATGATGGCGACGCTGGTAGTGTTGAGAATGATGTTGATGATGATGGCGGTGCTGATGGTGTTGCTGGTGACGTGATGATGACGCTAGGCAATATGTGTTTGATGTTACTCGTTAGGTTGTTGTTGATGATGATGCAGGTGATGATGAGGATGCTGATGACGATGTTGTTTCTGATGGTGATGATGTTGTTGCTGATGATGATGATGATGATGATGGTGGTGTTGATGATGATGGTTGTGAAGGCGATGATGGTGATGATGTTTCTGATTAGTTAGATGACGCTGATGCTGTTTCTGATGATGATGGTGATGGTGATGAGGGTGTCGCCGCTGTGGCTGCTGATGATGATGATGACGACAACGCTGATGCTGATGATGCAGATGCTGATGCTGCTGATGATGATGGTATTGATGGCGACGACGGTGATGATGATGCTGATGATGATGTTGATGATGATGGTGGTGGTGATGCTCATGATGATCTTGATCATGCTCATGACCATGGTCATAATCTTGGTCGTTATTCTCTGATGATTATAGCGATGGTGGTGACGATGTCGATGACGATGCTGATGCTAACGATGATGACGACGACGATGATGATCAGGATAGTGATGATAGGGATGATGATGATGGTGATGGTGATGGTGATGATGCTGATGCTGCTGATGATGATCTGATGACGATGACGATGATGGCTGCTGCTGGTGCTGCTGATGATGACGACGATGATGCTGATGCTGATGCTGTTGCTGCTAATGATGATGCTGATATTGATGCTGATGATGATGATGATGATGATGATGATGATGATGGTGATGGTGATGGTGATGATGATGCTGATGATGCTGATGATGCTGGTGATGGTGATGGTGATGGTGATTATGATAGTGATGATGATGATGATGATGATGATGATGATGATGATGATGATGATGATGATGGTGATGGTGATGATGATGATGTTGATGATGATGATGCTGATGATGATGACGATGATGCTGATGATGATGACCAGGAGGAGTAGGAGGAGCAGGAGTAGGAGGAGGAGTAGGAGGAGGAGGAGGAGGCGGAGGAGGAGGAGCAGGATTAGGAAGAAGGACGAGACGGTGGGAGAGGCGTCGGATTCGTGGTGGAGGGGGGAGAGGAGAAGGGAGGAGGGCAGGAGAGGCCAGGGTGGAAGAGGAGGAGGAGGAGGTGAAGAAGCGAAACAAAAACGGGGGAGGGAAGGAGGGGCAACAGTGTGCTGAGGCGGGCGCACAATGAGGAGGACGATCAGTGGCAGGACGAGGAGGATGACGAGGAGTGGAGGAGTTTCGGCGCCGACCCGGGAACTGAGTGCTATGCCTTCGCCCTATCGTCGAACTGGCGGCCTTCGCCCCATCATCTGACTGGAGGCCTTCGCTCCTCGTCCCGCCCTCCTCCTTCCCTATCCTCTCCGCCCTCGTCTCCCCCCCACCCCCTTTCCACCGAGGGGGGCCTCTGCTCCCCTCCCCTCGGCCCCCGCGCCCTTCGCTCCTCCACTCCTGGTGCTTCTCCTTCTCCTGCTCGTCCCCCCTCTTCTCCTCCCTTTCCCTTGGGGCGTCGCCACGCCATGCTCTGTCATGCTACGCGTTAATCTTCAACGCCATGCTATGCCATGTATTGTTATGCCATGCTGCGACATCCGACTGTGCGAATAGAGAGGAGATATACGCCATGGTAAGTGATGGGAGGGAGGGGTAGGACGTCAGTCACGACGCGAGCGCACCTAGCTTGTCTCCTCCCTCTCCCCCTCTTTTTCCTGCTCCGGCCAGTGCCGAGGACATCAGGAACAGGATGATGGACAAGAACCCAGAGGCCCTCCGAGAGATGGTGACCACCTTCCTGGAGGCTCCTCGTCAGACCTACGGGCCTGAGGACGCACGTATGCTGCAGGGAGGGGGTGGGCGCCGTTTCTGTGAGCAATTGAGGAGAGAGAAGGAGGGAGGAGGAGGGGGGATGGATGATGGACGGTCTGGAGGGCCGGGGATGCGGAACGGATGAAAAGCCGAGCGAACGTATCGATCCCCTGCCGTCTGCCTGCGCAACTCCCTGACCTGCGTCTGCCTGCGCCCCTCCCGCACCACTTTGCGGTCGCCACCCCGGAGGCCAATTCCAAGGGCCACTGGGACACCGACGAGGCGAACATCGAGCGGCTGAGGGAGGTCTCGGCGGCCTGGCAGCTGTGGTGTTGCACTGTGCCATCCGAGCCGTGATCCGCTCATTACGACTGTGGCCGCCAGCACATCCTTACGAGCCAGCTGCTCCGTGGGCGCACGCGCGTGCATATCCGCGTTTTGTGGTTTTCAGTTAGCATCGACGTGCATCTCTCCTCCACGCGTGGGAAAGCAGGGCCGCGAGTCTCGTGTCACATCATACCGTTCACCGTGTGAGCTTCACGACCATGTCGGTCTGCATTCGTGGGTATTGCGCTCGTTTTGTTGTTTTTCGAGCTTTGCTTCTGCGGGAACAACGTGTGTGCCTACGGCCCGAGGAGGCCCCAGGTGAACGGCACGAAGTCAACACGAATGTAGAGTCGAGAGATCCCGAGCCGCGCTACATCCACGGGTGTGGACACCAATTTGGCGGTTTCGTGTTTTTTTTTCTTGCGTGCTATCTATGTTTCATCCACCAGGCTTGAGCAGTCCGACGCACCGAATCAGGCTGCCACACTCAAGGGCAAGAAGTAGTCCTAAAACTTTCGAGCGTTCAGTCGTCCCGCCGTCTCTCCTTGACTCCTGGCAGGTCTACCAGGAGTGCGAGGACAGGATTGAGGGCGTGGACTTCATGGAGTAAGTCATCTATGAAGTGAGCTCACTTAGCCACCCACTCCAAGTGCCTCGGCTCAGCAACGGTAGTGTGCGAATATATCGAATGGCCGTCGGCCCATCCCGCCACCGAGCTTGCGCTGCGTTTCGGAAGTCCTGGATCAGTCGAGAGCGGTGGTTGACGTTCGCTCTCCAGGAGTGCGGGTGGAAGTACAGTGAGCGGCTTGAATAAGGAACGGTTGTTTTTCAAAAGGGGCTCGGTCGTTCCCTAGGGTTGCATGCATTATTTTTCGTTCCCTACGCGTGTTGTATTATTGATCGTTATTTGTGCGTTTACTCCTTGGATAAAGGGGCTTCGTTTCTTATTCATCGTTCCTTAGGTCAGGCCGATGATTGTACTCGCGATGGACGACGACGACGACGACCACGACGGGATTGTTGGGGTTGTGGGCCAGAGGCCTCTTGGTTGCATTGGGGTCTCTTGGGGTTGTGGGCCACAGGCCTCTGGGATGCCTCTTGGGGATCTCTTGGACGGCTCTTGAGGGCTTCGGGGGGGCTTCTTGGGACCTCTCGGGGCTTTCTTCGGAGCCTCTTGGGGGCTCCTTTCGGGCGCCTCGGGGCCCTCTGGGGAGCCCTTGGGGGCTTCCTGGAGTCTCATGGGAGACCTCTTGGAAGCCTCTTGGGCCGCTCTTTCGCAATCTTGGAGGTCTCTTTGGCCGTCTTGAGACCTCTCTGAGCTTTCTTGAGGGCCTCTTGGGCCGTCGTTGGCGCTATAAAGATGGTAAAGGCGCATATGCCCGCCATGCACGCTTTCCCAAAGAAATGTGACGATTTTGATTCCTTAGAGTCTTCTGGGGAGTCCTGCTGGAGCTCTCTTGGAACGTGTTGCGGGGCCCTTGGGCCGTCTTCAGGCCATTTCGGGCACCTTGGAAAGCTCTTGGGCCGTCTCGGAGGCCTCTCGGACCCTCCGGGGGTTGGCCCGTTTTGGGACGCTCCTGCGCGGTGTCACCGTCCCGGAGGCCCACGCGGAACACTCTGAGAGCGCCCGGCAGCGACCGAGAGCGTTTTGGAAACGGACGGACCGGTTTTTTTCAGAACGCAGCGATTTTCCCTTCTACTTCTCAGAACTGAAGGAGCCTTGGGGGCTTAGTGGGCCCTGGAAACGACAGGGCCGTTTTTCACCGGTTCCGTTTTACCGTTTCTGTTGCCGGTTCCGACGCCGTTTTTTTACTGGTTCCGTTGTCGTTGTTTTACCGGTTCCGGCTCCAGTTTCAATCCTGGAGCCGTTTTTTTTGCCATTTCCGTTTTTTGCCGTTTCCATATTCAAGATATGTTTCTCGGAAACGGTGAACAAAACGGGCCGTTTCCGAGGCCCTCTAAGTTTGGTGCGCCTCACCACCTGCTGAAGGCACGGTGGCGGATAATTTCTTGTTAAGTCAGTGTTCCGTAGCGCCCGTGCTGCTCTCAGCTGTGCCCTGTAGCGCATCAACGCCCTATCGTCGGGGCCGCTTTTTTTTAACAATGGCAAGTTCACTTGCGTTGCCGCCCCCCGCCCCCCCGCAGCACGCTGCAAACGCAGCGGCCGGCGGGCGCGCTGCCAAGGTAGTGGTCGCCTGCCCATGTCAAAGGTGACATCACAACCATATCGGGAAGCACTTGTTTCGAGGGTGCGGGCAGTTTCGCACATGTCGTGGCTTACCTGATGTTTGAACCTGGCCCTGGACCCAGAAACGTGCCTTCGGATGTGGGTACGGAGTTTCAGCTTGCTACCGAGGTGGGATGCGCGCCCCACGTTTCAGCCGGCACTGCCTACTGCGTTTTTTTTAACGGCCGGCCCGAAAGGACCGCGCTTGCCCGCTCACGAGGCGCACTTGAAAGATACCCTACTGATTGTGTTGCTAATCCTCTTACTGTTGCTGCTGTGCACTGCCTTCGATTCCTATTGTTATTATCATTATCCGTTAGGGGCTTCGCCCCCTGCCGCCGGCCCCCTCTCTCGGATAATGGGTTATGCAAGAGCTAAATCATGAGGCCTCGGCGCCGCCGTGAAGCAGCATCGGCAAGAGAAATTGAGATTCTGATGATATTGTCGAACTCAGTGTTGCATTTTGAGCCTGCCTCCGTATGCTGTGCACATGTTTCCCACATCATTTCGGACATGTGGCAAATCCCATTGGTTTTTCGACCCTGACCCCGGCGATCTGCGTGAGGGGTGCCGCCGAATTCACCCCCCCCCAACTTTGCAAATCCCATTGTTTATTCGACCCTGACCCCGCCGATCTGCGTGAGGGTTGCCGCCAAATTTCAGAAATGTAGCAAATCCCATTGGTTTGTTCGACCCTGACCCCGGCGATCTGCGTGAGGGGTGCCGCCGAATTTCAGAAATGTCACAAATCCCATTGGTTTTCGCCGCTGACTCCGCCGATCTGCGCGAGGGGTGCCGCCGAATTTTTGAAATGTGGCAAATCCCATTGGTTTTTCGACCCTGACTCAGCCGATCTGCGCGAGGGGTGCCGCCGAATTTCAGAAAATGTGGCAAATCCCATTTGTTTTTGGACCCTGACCCCGCCGATCTGCGTGAGGGGTGTCAATTTCGACCCCCCAGAAATTCGGAGAACCCTCCCAGTAGACGCTAATCAGACCACTTTTCGGCTCCCCCTCTCGCGCGGTTTACAACAAAGAACAGTAATACAACAATTACGCTACCGAGGAACCCCACATACTTAACTTAAATCTTGTGTGTTTGCTTAAGTTTATAATATATGCGCAATTCTGCGTTCTCAGCCCTCGTCGCGAATGTTCCCCTATGTGTCATCCAACGCCATATTGCTTGAACCTCCTCCCTCTTCCTAGCCTTCTATCCTCCGTCGAGGACAGATTCGAGCCAGCGGCCGCGGTGAGGGACCACCCCCTGCGCACCCTCGATGGTGTCGAGAAAGTGCCACGCCTGCTATGCCCTGGACGACCGTCGTGCGGAGCGGCCGCGGTGAGGGACCACCCCTTGCGCAGCCTCTGTGGTGTCGAGAAAATGCCGCGCCTGCTATGCCCTGGACGACCGTCGTGCATAGCAGCCGCGGTGAGGGACCACCCCCTGCGCACCCTCTATGGTGTCGAGAAAGTGCCACGCCTGCTATGCCCTGGACGACCGTCGTGCATAGCGGCCGCGCTGAGGGACCACCCTCTGCGCACCTCCTGTGGTGCCGAGAAAGTGCCACTCCTGACACGATCTGCGAGCGTGTCACGGATAGAGGCCGCGCTGAGGGACCACCCTCTGCGCACCCCCTGTGGTGTCGAGAAAGTGCCACTCCTGCCAAGATCTGCGAGCGTGTCACGGATAGAGGCCGCGCTGAGGGACCACCCTCTGCGCACCCCCTGTGGTGTCGAGCAAGTGCCACTCCTGCCACGATCTGCGAGCGTGTCACGGATAGAGGCCGCGCTGAGGGACCACCACCCTCTGCGCACCCCCTGTGGTGTCGAGAAAGTGCCACTCCTGCCACGATCTGCGAGCGTGTCACGGATAGAGGCCGCGCTGAGGGACACCACCCTCTGCGCACCCCCTGTGGCGTCGAGAAAGTGCCACGCCTGCCACGCCCTGCGAGCGTGTCACGGATAGAGGCCGCGCTGAGAGACCACCCTCTGCGCACCCCCATGTGGTGTCGAGAAAGTGCCACTCCTGACACGATCTGCGAGCGTGTCACGGATAGAGGCCGCACTGAGGGACCACCCTCTGCGCACCCCCATGTGGTGTCGAGAATGTGCCGCGCCTGCCACGCCCTGCGAGCGTGTCACGGATAGAGGCCCCGCTGAGGGACCACCCTCTGCGCCCCCCCAGTGGTGTCGAGAAAGTGCCGCGCCTGCCACGCTCTGCGAGCGTGTCACGGATAGAGGCCGCACTGAGGGACCACCCTCTGCGCACCCCCATGTGATGTCGAGAATGTGCCGCGCCTGCCACGCCCTGCGAGCGTGTCACGGATAGAGGCCCCGCTGAGGGACCACCCTTTGCGCCCCCCCAGTGGTGTCGAGAAAGTGCCGCGCTTGCCACGCCCTGCGAGCGTGTCACGGATAGCGGCCGCGCTCAGGGGCCACCCCCTGCGCACCCCCTGTGGTGTCGAGAAAGTGCCACGCCTGCTGTGCCTGGACGACTGTCGTGCATAGCGGCCGCGGTGAGAGACCACCCCCTGCGCACCCCCTATGGTGTCGAGGAAGTGCCACGCCTGCCACGCCCTGCGAGCGTGTCACGGATAGAGGCCCCGCTGAGGGACCACCCTTTGCGCCCCCCCAGCGGTGTCGAGAAAGTGCCGCGCCTGCCACGCCCTGCGAGCGTGTCACGGATGGAGGCCCCGCTGAGGGACCACCCTCTGCGCACCCCTTATGGTGTCGAGGAAGTGCCACGCCTGCTCGCCTGCCGCATGGCTTGCCGTGTGTATGTGTATGATGCGTGTGCGGCCATATCGGGACATGTCTCACGTGTTGCCCAGTATGTCGTGCAGACGTCTTGGGTGTATGATGCAGTGAACATGCGTCTTGTATGTGCGAATGTGTGCATGCGTGCGGCTGAGTGCGAGTGTGTGGGTGAGGAGGCGGGAGGTGTGTGAGACGCGGGTGCGGCGCGGCAGGGAAGAAAACCAGAACCCCACGACGAAGCATGTGGGGAAGAAGCAGAACTGTAACAGTGGAAACTGGAAACTGGAACTGGTGCAGGGAACAGCAAACCCTCGTCATACAGCCTGGTGGCCCCACAAGGGGGCCGGCGGATTATCCTTATCCTCCCTCTCCTTATTATTTCTGCGGATCCTCTTTATCACCCCCACCCCCTCCTCCGCCTCTGACACCTCCCGTCTCTACCCTCCCTGCTCCATCGTTTCTCCTTCATCCCTCTCTCTTGCTCCCTCTCCCCTCCTCAAATCTCATGTTCCTCCTGTTTCTCCCTCCTGCGGATTGAGACCAGACAGCGGGTGTGCACGTCAGCTCGATCAGAAGCAAATGGAGGTCGAGTTATGAGGCCGACGCGAAATGGACGCTCCCAGTCGTAAAAGCGATTTCGACGATTTTGTATTGTGCGTGACGTGCGTGCGTGCCCTGTTGTGGGATGCTCTGCAACAGAGCCGCAAGGCTTGGCGGGTTGTCCTGGGGTTGTCCCGTGGGTTGTCCCGGGGTTGTGCCGCGGTTGCCCCCGTGGCTGTCCCGATGGTTGTCCCGGGGCTGTTCTGTGGTCGTCTCATGATTGTCCCGCTTGTCCTGTGGCTGTCCCGTGGTTGTTTTGTGATTGCCCAGTGGTTGTCCCGCGGGTGTCCTGTGGGCGTCCCGTGGGTGTCCCGTGGTTGTTCCACGATTGGTGCACGGTTGGGTCCTCGCCGTGATTGCCCCACGATTGATCAATGAAATAGCGAGTTCGATGAATTGATAGTCGGATCGATCGACATATTGCTAATGATGAGATCGATGGATGTGATCGATTGATCGATCTCGGGTCAGCAGATAGAGATCGATATCGATTGATATGTATGTCTATATGCGTTTTCAGACCTCAGTGATTCGCACTCAGATCGACGAGACCCGATGGGAAGCTCAGCTGCGAGACTGGTGGGAAGCTGATCCTACCCAGTCGGTGCTGCAGCTTCGCCACAAACGGCTGGTCAATGGCGGGGCTGCGTGGGCCACCGCCCCGGGGACGCATGATCAGCAGAGGCGGCTCGCTTCCGGCGCTTCGGAAGTATCCGCGCGTCTGGTGATGCAGCTCAGGGGGCCTCCTGGCCCTAGACCCGACCAGCTCCTGCAGGCCATCAGCAACGCGCTCGCCACGGCGACAGGGGGGCAGAGGTTTGCCACTATCTCTCCCGATGAGGCGCTGCAGTGCTATACGCTGCGTCCCGAGAGGGGCCCCATGAGAGGTGCGTTCACTGGGCGGCTGGAGGTGGCGGTCCGCTCTGCCGCTGAGGCGAGGCACATCCATGAGCTTTTGAATGGGCGAGGTCTCCAGGTGGGGTTGGACATGCTCTCGCTGGAAGTCCAGCTCGCCTACGTCGGCGGCCAGTCGAGAAACGGCCGCCGGTGCTAGGTGCCCCAGCTGGCCTGCACCGGACCTCCGACGTGGCTGACCTGTTCATGTTTCTTCTGACGTTCTCCGTCCGGCGGGTCGGCGCGGCGGCTTGCGCCCAGACCCCGCCGTCGCTCCCCCCTGCGCGGCCAGCCCCGCGGCTCCCGCGACCGCCCCGGGCTCCCGCCCCTCCTGGCGGCGCTCCGCATGCGCCCAGCGTGCGTTACGACAGCGGCCGAGGACCATACCAGGGCGACGTCCGGATCACGACGTGGAATGCGCAGGGTCTCTTCGCATGCCGGACAAAGGCGCAGAAGCGCAAGCGGGCCCATGCGAAGCGTCTCTTCCACGAGTGCGACGTATTGGTACTCACGGAGACGCACTCCACTCTGGAGACCGAGGCAGCCTTCGCCAGTTTCGAGGATAGTCGGGCCTTTTGGGCCCACGGGACCGCGTCCCGTGCTGGGGTTGGGGTCATATTCCGCGAGTCTTTCCTGCGACAGTTCGATGGGGGCTTCGACTGGCGCGTCTTGGTGCCAGGGAGAGCTGGCGAGTTGTGGCTCAACGGGGAGTTCGGGGACATCTCAATCTTCGGCGTGTACTTTGCCACGGGGTTAGTGGATCGGGAGATTTACACCCCCGGCCCCTTCGGTGCTTAGCATTCCCCCCTCCGCGCGCGCCTCCGTCGCAATTTAGCTCGCGAGGCAAACCGCTCTTCGCCAGAGGAGTGTAGCAAAGCATACAGCAAAACCATTTCTCTTCCACATCTTACTTTTACCATCCATCTCTTGATATTCTTCTTATTCTCCCACTTCGTCTTGAAGATCTTCCTGGCGGTCTTCTCTGCGAAGCGCCGGCTGGCGCTTCAACTCTGGTAGCGGAGCGCTTCGGCGCTCTGCGGCCAAGCTGGGAGGGCATTGAAAAGTGCCTCCCAGCACAAGGACTACGTCTACCACTGCGCAAAGTACAAGTACCCCTTACTTGGCCTGCCCGCCGGCAGGCGAGAAGAAGAAGAAGCGCCGCCACCACTCCCACGCGCCGGACGCAGAGGCTCGGAGGGCGGAGCGGCGCTTGGAGGTCGAGCACGAGAGGGCTACCCGCACCTGCGCGTGCCCTCCGTGGTTGCCGCATTCGGAGTCGTGCAGACGCCGGGTGTGCCTTCGGAGCGACACCCCTTTGGTCTTCAAGGCCGAGGTGGAAGAGAAGCCGGCTGAGGAGGAGGTCGACTGGTCGCCGGACGAGAAGCCGGACGACGAGACAGAAGCTGAGCTGGAGCCCCCGCCGAGGCGCACGCTGACGCCCCCACGCAGGCGCAGCCCAACGCCCCCGCCAGGCAACCCAGCCGACGACCTACGGCGACGACCATGGCGGCAGGAAGCGGCAGCGGTGGCAGCAGCGCGCTTGCGCGGCGCCAGCCGCACATCTTCGGCGCAGCCCCCCACCACTACAGACAGGGCACCGCCGTGGCGTCTACCGAGACACCGCCGTGGTGGAGCCCAGAACTAGAGCACGACGCGGCGTACCCGTACACCATCACGGAATGGACGCGGGACGTGCGACGGTGGATGGCGGCTACCAAGCTCAGCGTGGAGCGCCAAGGGCCCATGCTGAGCCTCGCCCTCGGCACGACGGCGCGGACCATCGCAGACGAGGTCTCGGTGGAAATCCTGCAGCACGGCGCGGTGCTGGACCTCGGTGACGGGCGGGGCGCTGTGGCGAGGACAGGAGTGGATGTCCTCTTGGCGGTGCTGCTCGCCAAGTTCCCTCCCGACCCAGAAGCGCAGATGCTCCGCACAGGGCTGGACTTTTTCAAGTTCACGCCGAGCCGCGACGAGGACCTGCGGAGCATGTTCCTGAGGTTCGACCTCCTATTGGACCGTGCGAACCAGCACACTGAGCTTGGGATTTCGGTCCCTTTCCGGACGTGGATGCTCCTCTCGCTCCTGCGCCTGCCAGCGCGCACATGGGCAGAGATCCTGCGCGAGTGCGACCGCAGGCTCCCCAGGACGGAGCAGGAGTACCAGCTGGTCAAGGCAAGGCTTCTCCGAGACCGAGCGATCGAGGAGAACGTGTCGACTTTCCAGCCGGGCAGGGCTGGGGCGCCGGGCGTGTACTTCGCGGACGCCGACGAGGACCCGCTGCCGCTGTACCTGGCCATAGCGGCCGGCAGCACCGACGGAACGGCAGCTCGCCCCGCCCAGCGCGCTGCGATCGGAAACGGTCAAAGCAGCGAGGCGGCCCAGGACGTCTTCTTCGACCTCGGACAAGCGGCGGGCGACGACGACGGCGAGACGTGCTGGAGCACTGACACCGAGTGGTGGGAGCGGGAAGCCGCCGAGGACCCGCGGCCGGCCGACCGCCTGGAGGCGGAGCAGAGCGCGGCCGCAGGCGACCCCCTCTACCTCGCCCAGGTGTGGTGGGCCGCGCGGACGGCAGAGCGCCGGTGCCGTGCCGCGGCTGGCCGGTTCGCTCCCAAGCACAAGACCAAGCAGAGCCACGTCGGCGTCAAGCGCTACACCAAGCGCGGCCCTCCTCGCGCCGCCGGCGGCCCTCCGAGGCGCGGGTTCTTCGTGGGTCAGACCTTCGTGAGCATGGACCACGTGCCGGAGCTGGACATCAAGGCCTTCTTCGAGGGTCGGTCCCGCGGCTACAACCAGGCCCGCGTCAAGCGGGGCGCCCCCAAGGTCGTGAAGTGCTACCGCTGCGGCAAGCCAGGCCACATGGCTGCCGAGTGCAAGAGCCCGCGCAACCTCTGCTACAACTGCGGACAGCCCGGCCACGAAGCCAAGGACTGCAAGCAGCCGCGCAAAACGTTCTTCGCCACGGAGGACGAGGCGCACCAGCACGAGGAGGAGAAGGAGGAGGAGGCACCATTCACCCTGGGCACGGAGGAGCACTTCATGATCAGGGAGGAGCAGGGGGGCGGAGGAGGAGCAGCGGCAGCAGCGACGAGCAGGGGCAGCAGCGACGAGCATGACGAGAAGCCACTGTGGGAACGCCGTGCTCCGGGTCGCAACTCAGAAGAGACCGCCGCAGCCCCGACAGCCGCTCTCAGCTCGAAGGACGCCGCCGCAGCCCAGACAGACGCTCTCAGCTCGAAGGACACAGCCGCCGCTCAGACACTCGCACAGAACCGCAGCCCCGAGGAGAGGGCACCGGCGCCGAGAGCTTTCCAGGCGGAGGAGGAGGAGGAGGAGGAGGAGGAGAAGGAAGAGGCTCATCGGCAGGATGATGACGATGATGATGGCGCTGTTGGTGCAATTCTTGGGCAGGGGCATAGAAATGTGCCCCGCGGCCCCTTGGCGCAGGACAGTGCCGTCGTACAGGCGCTGCAAAAGAGGCTAACGCCCGCGCAGCCGCTGCAACCCGAGCCGCCGCAGCAGCAACAGCTAGTTGCGCAGCCCTCTTGGGCGCCAGCAGCCCCAGCAGCCCCCCCAGCAGCCACGGAGTGGCCACCGGTGGGGAGCGCGGTTCAGTACGTGAGCCAGGGCGTCGTCATCGCGTACAGCGGAAACACGGTGCTGGTCCAAGACAGCGTCCACGGGTGTGCGATCACCACGCCAATAAAGAACCTGAGGCCTGATGGGAATAGAAATGTTCCCTCCCAGGCACACGTGCCTTCTGGAGGTGGCGCTGGGCATAGAAATGTGCCCGGGGCCAGCAGCGACGCACATAGAAACGTGCACGTTGTAGCCTCCAGCAGCAGTGCTGGCAGTCCTGCCACAGCATGGGCCTCGTATGCGCCCGCTGCCAGCACGCCACCAGCAGCGACGACCACGAAACACACCAAAACACCACCTAGGGATGAGGATGTCGAGTATGTGAACAGGCTTCTAGCCTCAGCTCTTCCATCGCTGCCAAGTTTCCCACTTACGACGGCGATCCCAGCACCAACGCACGCGCTGCAGGGCCACGCTCTGGAGCAGGGACCGCAACGCCCAACAACAGCGACGACGACCACGCAGCAGTGGCCCACAGCAGAACAACGCGCACAGGCTGTTGTCAAACCGGTCCCCGAGACTCCAGCTGACAGCGCACAGCGTTTTCGCTTGACACTGTCAGCCGCCTCACACACGGCATCCTCCTTTGCTGCTGCGTCTTCAATGGCGCCGCCTCCACCGCTCCCAGAAGCAGGGCGGCCTAACCGGAGAGCACCCGCAACAGGGGCATGCGGGCAAGCAGCGAGGAGGGGTGGCAACTGCACCCCGTGCCGACACTGGGAGAAAGGACGGTGCCGAATGTCCACTTGCGTGTTCTGCCACCACCAACCAGCAGCTCCTCAGCCGAGCCCGGGGCCACTGCCCAGCTTCCCTTCTGTAGCGAACAGGTATGCTCCGAGAGTTCCTGCCGTGCCCCCGCGGTGGCAAGACAGTGCTGAGGTAGACCCGCTGGTAGCAAACGACCCCTGGAAACAGTGCGACAAACGCTACCCAGTGTTCGAGTGGGACGAAGACGCACAGAGCAACCTTGAACACCAGAGTGTGTACAACAACACCGAGGCCAAGATCAGCGATGAGGAGGACGGCCTGCTGGTGGACACCGGAGCCCGCAGGAACCTGACAGGGAGGAACTTTGTAGACCGGCAGTCATACGCGGCACAGCGGCACGGCTACAAGACCACCTGGACGACACTAGACCAGCCGAGGAGGATGAGTGGCGTGGGTAAGGGTGCTCAGATAGCACACCGCGCGGCCACCATTCACGGAGTGGTGGGCGAAGGTGATCTGATCTCCTACTCGGCGCCCGTCTTGGAAGACGAGGGTGCCGAAGTCCCCGCCCTCTACGGCCTGGACCCCATGGCGGCGCGCAACACGTACGTGGGCACCCGTACGGGACGATTGCACATGATTCCAGACGGCACAGACGACCAGATCATCTGGCCGAAAGGCACACGGGTGATTGAGTGCAAAAAGGCACGCTCCGGCCACTGGATGATTCCAATCTCCCGGTGGCACAAGCTGAAGAAGAAAGGCGACAAAGTCACCGAGGCATTCGCCGTCTCGGCTGACAAGGGGGTCGCCGATTCTTGACAAACGCCACAGACGCCGAGCACTTTGGACGGCCGGTGCTCGAGCGCTGCAACCTCAAGGCCGCCAGCAGCCATGCGCGCCGTTTCCCCGGCATTGCGTTTGGCACCACAGCCCGCACCCAAGCCCCCTACCACACGACCGCCAGCAACCGACGCCAGCCCCAAACATGAACGCACATGTCCGATGATCTTCCTTGTAGGAGAAAGGTTGGCGACTATAAAAATGACCCTTGGCAAGTATGATCTTCAGCCACGCCGAACATGCCCAATGCTGAACTTCCAGCGTCGCCAGACTTCACCAGATGCTTGCGCTATGCTTCAAGCTATCCACCTTGACCGGCCGACCCTGGTTTGGATCCAGTGGTCACACCTGCTTCAAGAGCCTGGCAGGCGACCGCACGTCCGCACAGCCTTGGAGTTCTTCGCCGGCATGGTACAGGAGCAGCTAAAGCAAGGAGGAGACGTTGTTCTGGAAGCGAAGGCCTGCGACGTTCCAGTGCGAGACGAGCTCTTCGCAGGAGCTAGCCGCATCGGCGGCCTCTTGGGGCACCCCTCTCGCGTGCACTGGTGCGCCTTGGGTATCACGGGAGGCAAAGACGACAAGACGGTGATATGCGGCGAGCACCTCGTGATGTCGAACAAACCCTGGCCAGACATGCCTTGTGTCTGTCAGCGCCAGAGTTCCAGTTACGTGGCGAACGACGGCGCTGCATACGAACAGTTCGCGGAAAAGATCATGACCCACTTCAACATACTCAGTCCCAGCGACATAAAACCTCCCAGCCGCGACTGGCACCGCACCCAGCGACAGCTTCGAGACAAAGCAGGCGCCAGAGACTACGTGAAGCAGCAGCACACCACAGGGCAGCCACAACCACCGCAGCACAAGTTTGTGACCTTCACAGGCGCAGAGGTCCAGACTTACCAAGTTGATGCACATCCCTCACAGCCAAGGGACGAAGTTGCACCGCAGGCAATGGCAACGTTGCTAGCGACGCAACCTCCGCCGCACACCAACGCAGCAGACAAAGCAACCTCCACCGACGACCTTGACACACACTCACAAGCAGCCTACCCGACAGACTCACACGTCAGAGCCAAGAGCAAACGCGCACAACTAGAACGCAACAAAACGCCCGAAGAAGTGAAGGCCATGCGAAAGAAGAAACCTATGACACAAGAGCAGCATTTCGACGATTGTGGCAGCGACACTGAACCTCTCATGGATAACGAAGCCCGGACGGCACTCGCTATGAGCGATCCGTGTGGCGCCGCATTCTGGTTCGAACACTGCGGGGATTGTGTCAAGGAAGACTTCGAGGCGCATCCTGCCATCAGGAAGTGGCCAGAGGGCACAGTCTTTGATTGCGACGGGTGCCGGGGACACAAAGTCCTGGCACCACCCCTCGCACACCCGCAGATCTGAGCCTCCAGGTTTGTGCCGTTACCACGACCGGCCCACTGACGCCATCAAGTGCCCCGCTTGCTTGTCAGGAAAGGACTCCCTAGACCCAGGCCACACCGAAGTGGCTGGAGAGCGCCTTGCCCCCGAGACTCGCTATCGGGATGGACGCAAGCGCCGGGGCGGACCAGTCAGAGATCCAGGCAGCCGAGCGGTGGGAGGAGCAGAGCGGCGGAAACGCTTGACCGACGACGAGCAGCTTGACGACCCAGGGCCTCTTGGAGAAATCCTCGCCGGCCCTCCTGCTGTTGCCGCGGGTGGCTTTGATGCAGAAGATGGCCGCCCAGACTCTTCCGCTGGAGGTGGCGCGGGGCATAGAAATGCGCCTGGTGCCAGCAGCGAGGTGCATAGAAATGTGCACGCTGCAGCCTCCAGCAGTGATTCGGGACCTCTGCTCGCGCCTGCAGGCGAACCACTTCCCGACGCTCCTGAGCAGCCGCCTGAGGTCGGCCCTCCCTCTGCGAAGGAGGAGGAGTTGATGCCGGGCGAGCTGGGCGAGCCGTTGGACCCGAAAGTTCGCAAAACTCGGTCCGACGCTGGGATTGCACGACCAAGCAAGGCAGACGCCGAGACGCAAGAAGGTGTGGGAGGCAAAGAAGACTGGCGCACCGACGACGTTTCTCGCGTAATGGCTAGACTCAAGTCTGACGACGAAGAATTGAGGAAATTAGCCATTCAACGACTACACATCAGCTGGTACCACCTTGCACCCACGCACATGCAAGCGCTCCTGCGAGCAGCCGGCGTGCCAGCACGCGCAGTAGGAGAAGTCCCTGGAGTGGTACAAGGGTGTGATGTTTGCAGAAACTGGCAGGTTCCCACCACAGCCACGGTCACGGCCACACGCCTCATCACGGAGTTCAATTACGAAGTCCAGATGGACCTGTGGTTCCTTCACAGCCTCATCGACAGGCCACAACTCCAGCGAACCATCATGCACCTCATTGACGCCTGCGTGCGGTGGTCGGCGAACGGCCTCCTCAAGGACAAGGAGGAGATCACGCTGTGCACTCGCATCAGTGAATTATGGCTGACCATACACGGGCCTATGAGGACTTTGGTTCAAGACGGAGAATCTGGCATGAAGGGCCGAGCAGTGGCGGACTGGGCGGAGGCGAACCGTATCCAGCTCAAGTACCGGCCTCCCGGTTCGAAAGCCTGGGTTGCAGAGCGGCACCAACAGATCCAACGCAAAACCTTCCACTCCACTGAAGGCCAGATGCAGAAAGAGGGCATCTATGCCCCTGTAGAGCAGACGCTGGCGACCGTCACATTCGCACACAATGCCTTAGTGAACACCGATGGGAGTGTGGCGTACCAAGCCTTGTACGGCAGGACGCCCGCTCTCCTCCCAACCTTCGACGGCGCGACGGAGGCGGAACGTGATGATCGACTTCCTCGCGGCGAGACGCTGGCTCGCAGTCAAGCGCGAATCAGGGAGATCGCCGTGACCAAGATCGTGGAGCACACAGCGAAAGACCGCCTGCGACGAGCAGACCACCACAGGACGCGACCTGCTCTGGAACTCGCGAAGTTGAAGGTCGGACAACAGGTTGACATCTGGTTCGAGCCGTCGTCCAAGGACGTGAGCGGCTGGCGGGGGCCAGCGGTGGTCAAGACGATCCAGCACGACGAGAACGCTGTAACGGTGCGCTACCAAGGCAGGACCCTTGACCGACGTGGCCAAGAGGTGCGGGAACACGTGGCCTACTTGATCTTCTTGGTGAGCCAGAAGCAGCACCCCCACGCACAATGGACTCTATTGCGCGACGCGTGCGAGAGCCTCAGCATCAAGGCGGTGAAAGTCTACGGACTCGTGTACCACGGCGACACACGCAAACCCGGTTGGCATCTGACGAAGGCCAGCCAGACGAAGTCGGGACACCAGGTCTTGGAAGCAGGCCTCTTAGTGGCATCCACGGTGGTTCGCATTGCAGAGTGCACCACTGTGAGACTGTCGCGGGGAGTATCCTCCTTACAGCCGCTGTTGAACTTCAGTTACAGTGAATTGTGGATCTGGCACTCTACGCTCCAAGGCGGGGACGAAGACAATCCCCCATGGTGTTCGACAGTGCGGACGGCGACCTCGACAAGAGCATTGACATCAAGAACTTAGCCAGCAACGACCCGACCATCCATTCCGGGGAGGCCTCTTGGAGAGATTATTGCGTCGTACAGTTCTTGGGGACGAAGCCCGAGGACACGGAAGGCCTGATCAGACGGTATCCTGGCATACGCCTGATGGCTGGGAACGGCCAGGTAAGTAGAAAGGACAGGCCTCCATTCTCGCCAGCTACGGCTTCCCCGAGCGGTTCGCAAGGGCCGCCTGGTACACCGACGACAGCACCACGAGCATCGACGCCAGCACCACGAGCCTCGACGCCAGCACCGCGTGCACCGACGGCAACACCACGAGCATCGACGCCAGCGCCACGATCAGCGACACCAACACCACGAGCACCGACGTCGACTCAGAGGGCACCGGCGCCGACACCAGCGCCGAAGGTGCCGGCACCGGCGCCGATAGGACCTCTCTTCACTCCACCTCCACCACCTCCAAGGTTTGATGCGAGCAGGTCCCGGTCGCGACCGACGGACGCACAAGATGAGAGTCCCATGCTGGATGTCGTGATCAAGACGCCAGCTCCGCCTCCTTCACCGCCTGAGGGCGGAGCAAGCTGCAACAAATCGACACCAGCATTAGCTGCATCCACGCGGTCGCGGACGCCAGCGTCGCAGCAGTCGTCACTCGATGTGATTTTGACGACGCCTCCGCCGCCGCCAGCACCGCCAGGAGGAGGAGGCGGCAGAGTACGGCAATCCATGACACGATCAAGATCGACGCCAGGTGGAAGCGAACCGAAACACATGTCATCAGATATGCTGTTTCTTCCTACTCCGCCTCCGCCGCCGGCTCCACCAGCAGCCGGAAAGGTTACGATGACAAGATCGCGATCTCCATGGACAACGGCATCTTCGCCAATTTTAGGGGCCATGCGAACCCCTCCACCACCGCCAGCGCCACCAGCACCTCCAGCAGCAGGCAAGATTGCAGCCACTCCGCGCTTTCGATCGCCGTGGTTGCCATCACCACCAACTCCTATGGAGACGGTGTTGCAAGGCGGTGGAACGCCACCTCCTCCCCCGCAGCCTCCAGGACAGACAGCGCCAACACCGAGGTCTCGCTCGCCACCAGGGCCGAAGGCGACACCGATCGCAAGCGCGACTACAGCCACCAGACCACCTGGGCCACTTCCATGGCCAGCGATGGGATCTCAAGCAAACGTTTGGGATCTGGTGGGAGCCCCAAGACGTAAGGAGACCCACACTCCTCCACAGCAAGAGGCCGCTCCAGAGAAGAGGAGCCGCTTCGCACAGGACGCGACTACGAGCAACGCGGGATCTGCCGCTGTCGGAGCCGGGACCCAGGGAGAAGGGATAGAAATGTCCGCTCCCCCCGCTGCTTCTACGGCAGCGGTCTCGCCTGCGACCACCCAACACTACCCGAACCCACCATCAGCTGCAGCCTCCACCATTCCATATGGTGCGTCTCCACCTTCTGCCGCACACTCGGACAGAGCAGCTGCTGCAGAGCAGTCTCAGCAGCATCAGCCTTTGCTTCCGACGGCGGAGAACGCAGCGCTCCAGACTGACCCAGCCCAGGCGGCGGTCAGGGAGGAGGAGGGGGACGACGATCGCGACGAAAAGGACCTCAAGACGTGGTTACTGGAGATCAATGAGGCCGACAGCGATGAGGGCGATCTGCTTCCAGACGTGCCCTGCGAAGAGGACTCCGGAACGGGCGGGGATTCGTTCCTGGCCGCCGACGAGCCTCTCAGCACGATCTCGAAAGCACTCACCGACCTGAGCGTGCAAGATATGGCAAAGCATGCCATTGACATAATCAAGGCAAAGAGGCAGGAGCTGACGAGCCTCCATGATTTGGGTTGCTTCCGCAGATTCCGGCGGAACTTGGCGAATAACATCGTGGACACCATGTGGGTCTTGAAGTGGAAGTACAAGGAGAACAAGCACTTCATCAAGGCCCGACTCACGATGCGTGGCTTCAAAGACCACGACGAAAACTTGGCCACTTTCGCCGGCACGGCAACTCGATGGGGCCAGCGCGTTGTGAATGCCATCGCAGCGCAGCAGGACGATTGGGCACTGTTCAGCTTCGATGTCAGCGCCGCTTTCGCGAAGGGCCTGACCTTCCAAGAGCTTTCTGAGTTAACAGGCGAACCTCTTCGCGTTGTGCAGTTCGAGTTGCATCCTGATGATATCAAGTTGTTGAGAGAGATTCCTGGCTACGAGGATTTCGACCCCAGCACAGAAGTCATCCAGATGGCCAAGGCAGTGTATGGCCTGAAGGACGCACCGCGAGCATGGCGCAAGAAGTTGCACTTGATCCTCGAAAGTTTCGGCCTCGAAGCCTTGTACGCGGACCCACAACTGTACGTACTCCACGACACGAGTGTCAAGTTGAACATGATTCTCAGTGCGCACGTTGACGACTTGAAGGGTGGAGCCCCGAAAACGGTAGCTATGGAGCTCCTCAAGCACTTGGAGAAACACGTGGGCACTTGTACACAGGAGTGGGCCAACTTCACACACGTTGGCATCGAGCACGTGACCAGAGCAGACGGCATTTACACGCACCAGGAGAAGTATGTGGCTTCCCTCAGGGAGATCGACAAGAAGTTCTATGCTGAATTGCACGACGAGCAGGCAGTCAGCGTTGAGGCGAAGAGCCACTTCTCCACCCTCCTTGGCGGTGTCGCCTGGCTCTGCCTCACAATGCCGGCCATAGCGGTGTACGTGCAAGCACTACAGCGACGCGGAGCCGAACCGAGAGCACAGGACCTGAAACGCTTGAACCTTGTCTTGCGGTGGGTCCGCCGGCACAAGGTCGGCATCCTGTTCAGAAAACTGCCAGGACGCCTCCGACTTGTTGGGGTTACGGATGCAGCCTTCAAGGCGGTTCCGGACGAGTCATCTGGACTTGCACTCCGCGGCTGCGTCATCATCCTCAACACGGATTGCGATTCGACGCCGGCGTCTCCAGGTGGGGCGTGCAACATCTTGGAGTTCCAGTGCCGGCGCCAACGCCGAGTAGTTCGTTCGACCTTCAGTGGCGAACTGAATGGGTTGGTTGACTCCCTGGAGATTCTCCTGGTTATCCAGATATGCTTCCACCAGATTTACCACGGCTGCGCG
The DNA here is from genome assembly GCA_963575745.1 of Prorocentrum cordatum. Lineage (NCBI taxonomy): Eukaryota > Dinophyceae > Prorocentrales > Prorocentraceae > Prorocentrum > Prorocentrum cordatum. The sequence goes on from CAUYUJ010012836.1 coordinate 286,298, forward strand.
GCGACAGCCAAGAGCCTGGCGGACGACTTGGACAACGGACGACTCCAACCTCCAGTAGACGCAGCAGTTGACGCCAGGAGCGTGTTCGATTGCTTGGCCGCCACAGACGTGGGCGAACTCGTTGAGGGCAGTCTTAAGCTGCACGTTCTCTCTCTTAGGGAGCGCCTGCAGTCTGGCACCCTGCGGCGCCTCGTCTGGACGGACACGAGGGATATGTTGGCGGACGGCCTCACCAAAGGGTCAGTTCCTCGTGACCAGCTGATTGCTGTCAGCAACAGAGGCGAATACCGCACAGCGCACGCCACGGCCAGCACGACCGTGAGGAACGGCCGCAAGCAGACCACTGGCAGCACGGTAGTACGAAACACTTGAGGCAATTGAAAAGTTGTCTCATCACCAGCGGCAAGTGAAAAGTTGTCGCAAAGAAAGCCGCACTTGCGCCAGGGGAGCTCCGGCGAGTACGGCGGCCCTGCAGTGAAGACGCGTAGGGTTCCGGGCATAGAGATGTGCCTGTAGCAAAGACCTGTCTAGGTCAACCCCTGCATGGGAACATGTAGGGTCAGACACGAAACTGTGTCTGCTGAGGGGTGTAATTCGTAGGAACTGACAGCCATGACATAGGCTGTCTGTGTAAAATAAACAGGCAGCCGGCAGTCATGAAATAGACTGCCTCGCCTGTCTCTCTCTTCCTCGTCCTCCCCTCCCCTTTGCTTGTCGTGAGTAAGATGTCACGAAGCAGGCAGCAATGATGAGGTACCATGTGATAGGTATCAGCTGTGTGTAATAATCTCCATAGCAGCAGTGTGGGTGTTATCCTAGGTAACTGCCGGAGAACAGCTAGGCGGGGCAAGTGACAGCCTGCCACGTGCAGGAGCGTGGGCATTGAAAAGTGCCCGCGTTCCATATAAGGCATCGCGACATAGATGTCGGTTTCACAGATAAGGTTTTCGACGCGCGGCACTTTCGGTGTTTTTCGGGCGCGTGGAGGCGTGGCGCTAAGCAGGAGGAGAGTGGATCGGGAGATTTACACCCCCGGCCCCTTCGGTGCTTAGCATTCCCCCCTCCGCGCGCGCCTCCGTCGCAATTTAGCTCGCGAGGCAAACCGCTCTTCGCCAGAGGAGTGTAGCAAAGCATACAGCAAAACCATTTCTCTTCCACATCTTACTTTTACCATCCATCTCTTGATATTCTTCTTATTCTCCCACTTCGTCTTGAAGATCTTCCTGGCGGTCTTCTCTGCGAAGCGCCGGCTGGCGCTCCAACTGGGTTCGACGAGGAGGATGAGCAGGGGCATGCGGTGCCAGCCCGGACAGCGAGGCGATGCATGCGGGAGACCTTAGGCGCAGCCCTGGCGTGCGCGGAGGCCCGCCTCAGCTTCGTGATCGGTGACTTCAACTGGGCTGCGGACGACCTCGCGCGGATCTGCACGCGCGGATCTGCACGCGCGCGACCGGCCTGAAGAAACCCACTGGCGGCAGCTTGTCCACCCTCGTGGGCTCCGACTGTGGCGGCATCCGGCGTACACATTCCAACAAAACGACACCGCCTCGAGAATCGATCGGTGTTATTCCAACCTGCGCCCGAGCCACTGCTTGAATGAGCGCGTGGCCGTGCTTGTTGGACAGTGGGTGCCTGACCCTCGACGCACCGGGCCCTTACGGTGCACCGCGTGGGCAAGCAGGATTTCGCGCGGCCGGCGGCAGGGCAGCGGCCCCCGCCGGAGCTCGGCCGGGATCCGGCATGGCAGGCCCGTGCCAAGCTCGTCTTTGTTGACAAGTTGACGTCGGGAGGCACGGCTGCAGGCTCAGCGCTAGGTCGGCTCCGGCTTCTCAAAGAGGCCATGGTCGAGGCTGCCGCGGGGCTCCGGCGGGGCCCGCCGCGCGCCGTCGAGGACGACGACGTGGCCGCCCAGCTGACCTGGACGATGCGTTGCCTCTGGCACTGGAAGGCGGGCCAGTGGCACCTCGCGTGCAAAGCCCAGGCTGCATACCCTGCTCTTCGCCGCGCTGCTGGCTGGCAGCGTTCGGCCGCAGTCCAATGGCTTCGCGACCATGCCCTTGACCTTGCCGTCAAACAGGCGCGACAAGAGCTGGAACAGGTGCAGGCTGCCCGGCGTCGCGGTGATCCAGAACCCACTCTCCGTGGTTTGCGGCAGCGAGCGATGGCCACGTTGCGACACGGCCTCGAGCGGAGGGCCACATCCAGGCGGTGGAACTCACCGGTGGCCAGGCCACTTCGGACCCGCACCTCATGGCCTCGACGCTGGCCCGCCACTGGGGCCAGGCCTTCCAGCGGAAAGGAACCGATCGCACCGTGGACCTCACCACCTGGACAGCGCAGTTGCCTCAACTCACGGACCGTACCCAGGACTGGCATGTCACGGTGGAGGACGTGAAGCAGGCGGTCAACTTGTCGGGCTCGTCGGCCCCTGGCCCCGATGGCATCCCTCACTCCTTCTGGAAAGGCATCGGGGAGACCGGGCACACGGTGCTCTACGACTGCCTCGTCGCACTCATGGCGGATGGGTCGGCGGACAGGCTCGCGGCGGAGTATGGCTCAGCTGACGATTGTTTCGGCGCTTGCAACTTTAATGCGAGCTTGCTGGTACTGCTGCCAAAGAAGCCCGCCCGCGTCGACCCAGAGCTTGGACACGTGTACAGGCCAGAGGACACGAGGCCGCTGATGCTGGTGGACACTTCCAACCGCATTCTGGCCAGCACGCTCCGGCTGAAGATCGAACCAGCGGTGGAGGAGCTCGCCAACGATTGCCAGCGGGGTTTTCTGCAAGGCAGGTCCATCCTTGCCAACATAGTCGAACTCGAGGCCGTCATGCAAGAGGCTGCCCTCACGTGGTCCCAGCCCACGGCGTGGCTCCTTGACATGAAAGCCGCGTTCCCGTCGATCGAGCATGACTTTTTGCACAAGATGCTGGAGTTGAGCGGGCTTCCACTGCCGCTGCGGAATGCGATCCGGGCCCTCTACGCGGAACAGAGCTGCTGCCTGAGGATGCACGGGGAGCGACTGGGCGGCTTCCGGATCTTCACCGGGATCCGACAGGGATGTCCATTAAGTCCTCTTCTTTACGTTCTTGCCACAGAAGCACCCAATCAGGCGCTTGTCCTGATAGGCGGGCGCGCTGCCTACAGAGCGTACGCTGATGACTTAGCGCTAAGGCGGCCTGATACGCCGAAGCCGCGTCAAGCGGCACTTCGACTTGCTGGCGAGAGCTTCGGGCCCCCACCTCAATCTGCAGAGATCGGTGGTCATACCGCTTTGGGAGTGGCGCCTGGACGCGGCCGCGCAGGAGTGGAGCAATCACATGCCAGAGTGGAGCAGCATGCGGGTCTCGCACAGTGGCTCATACTTGGGCTTCCAGGTTGGCCCATTGGCAGGTGAAGATGCTTGGGCGGCGCCGGTTAAAAAGTTTAGAGAGGCCGTAATTGTTTGGGCGGAGCGGGGGTTGGGGATGTGCCTCACCGTGCTGGCCTACAACACGTACATACTCCCTAAACTGATGTATGTAGCACAATTTCAAGGCTGCTTCAAAGACTGGCCAGCCACTGAAGCATGGGCTATCCAACGCCTCTTCCCTGGCCCAGCAGGGTGGCTACCGAGCTCGATCGCGCAGTGCATGCAGGACGAATTGGGCATGCCGACGCAGCTACACTCGCTGACCACCGCCGGCCCAGCAGCCCAACTCCGCGCAGCGACCTTCGGAGGCGATCGCGGTCAGCAGCTGCGCCCGCCTGCGGTTGCAGCCGCCGCGGGCCCGCCCGCGCGGCAGGCTGGCCACAATCTCGACGCTTGGGACGTCGAGTGGCGATGGGCTGCCTGGTTTCGCCACGGGCCGGCGCAGCGGCTGCTGCAGGCTCAGGCGGCTCTCGCGCGCGACGGGATCACGGCCGACACCGTTCTGGAGGCCTCCCTGGGTGCTACCCCCCGGCCGGTCACAGCAGAGCGTTGGCGGCGAGCGCGCCGGGCGCTTCAGTCGACGGCCGCGCGGCTTCTAAGGCAGCGGCTATGGCTCCGCAAAGGTCAATGGGACTTCCGGTGGAAGCTGGAGCAGTGGAGCCTGGGCCCCTTGGAGGGCCGGCGCGTGCTGGTTTGCAAGAGGGTGATGAAGACACTGCCCAAGCGGCTCGCCCCTCAAATCCGCGCGGCCGTCCTCCGCACCTGGCTGAACGGGTGGTGCACAGCTCGGCGCTTTGGCTCGCGTGGGCATGCCTGCCGGTTGGGGTGCGCCGCAGGCGAGGACTGCCTCCGCCATTATGTACGCTGCCCGGTCCTGTGGGAGTTCGGTTCACGCCATCTCGGCCTGCATGACCCAGGGAACTCGGACGGGCGCACGCAGGCATCTCTGTTGTGGGAGACGGGGTGCTCGCAGGAACGCCTCGTGCAGTTGGCGACGCTCGTGGCCGTCGCCTACCAGACGCACAACATCCTCGGGCATCGCCGCGGCGGCCCGCTTCATGCCCGGCAGCTCCTCGTCCAGGTGCTGCGGGAGATGCGCGCGCAGACTGGGGCGGGCGAGCTCTGGGCGCAAAGTTTTTTTTTACGTCTCTTGAATTCAGTCCCCTTCTCCTCCTCCTCCTCCTCCTCCTCCTTCCCCCCCCGTCGCATTTGTAATTTAGTGCATGTCGGCCCCATCGTGGCCGGACCTCCGCCGGTCCGTCCGGCTCGCGGCCTTCTGGGCGGCCTCCTTTGGTCCGCTGCCCCGTTGGCTTGACGGCCCCGGAACCGTATATTGCATATTACCTTGGTTTGCTTTGCGTTGTTTCACTCGTCGCACTGATCGGGGTCGTGCGCGTTTCGCGTCTCCTTTCCCTCCTCCTCCTCGTCGTTCCTCCTCCTCCTCCTCCTCCTCCTCCTCTCCTCCCCTCAGACAAATGCAACAAGGAGGTTGCATTTGAGTCGCGAATTATTCCTCATCTGTAGTGCCACCCGTGTGCTGCTGTTCCCTGCTTTGAACGGGGGTCCAGGGGCATGGAGTGCCCGGCATGGTGCAACAAGGAGGTTGCATTTGAGGCGCGTTCCATTCCTCATATGTAGTGCCACCCGTGCTCTGTTGCACCCTGCTTTGAAAAAGGGGTCCAGGGGCATGGAGTGCTCGATATGTTGCAACAGCGAGGTTGCCTTTGAGACGCGTCTTTTTCCTCATCCGTGGTGTCATCACGCTTTGGGAACAAAGACGAAACGAATATCGTGCGCTGGGAAAAAACTATATGAGTTTTCAGACATACATGTATGATATGCCATTGTGATGTCGCAGACGCCTACGGCGAGCCACCGCTGCCTGTTGGCAACGCCTATGTTGCCACACGTTGGACCGACGTCTTGCCGAGCAAGTGTTGAAGCCCTTCGGGGAACACTCGAGGGTCCCTCCTGGGGCCTCCTGGGGGCTTTGGGGAGCCGCTTGGGGGTCTCTTAAGAGGCTTCTTGGCTTTCGAAAGCCGCCTAGGGGGCCTCTCAAAGCCATGTTGCGGCCCTCTTTGACTCTTCGTGGCCACCAGCCCCACCAGTCCACCAGAGTGAGGAGGAGGAGGACGAGTACCAGAGCGTGTGCGAGGTGACATATTTTTGCCTGATTCGAGTGAGTGGCCGAACGGCCATTCATCGTCCCTGGGTGCGTGGCTGAAGAGGGATTCCGTGGCCCAGCGTGCCGTTGTTTGTGGAGCCCCCATCGCGTATTCTTGGTGTTCGTTGGTAGGTTCTCCCTTCCCTCTTCTCCCTCTCCTCTCCTCGTCGTTCCCACCGCCGTCTCTCGCCCCCCCTCCTCCTCCCCCCCCTCCTCGCCCTCCTCGCCCCCCTCGCCCCCCCCTCGCCCTCCTCGCCTCCCCTCGCCCCCCTCGCCCTCCTCCTCCCCCCCCCCTCCCCGCCCCTCGCCCTCCTCGCCCCCCTCCCCCCCCTCCCCCCCGCCGCAGGCGAGTGGCCGAGGCGGGGCTGCCCGAGCGGCCCGCGGCGGAGGAGGTCCAGGCCGCCCCTGCCGCAGGCGCGCCCCGGCGCCGCCAGCGAGCCCCCGGTTCGGGGAGGGCGAGGGGGGAGGGAGGAGGATGTGGCGGGGCGGGGGGGGGGCAGTGGGGGGGGCAGGAGGGGGGGGGCGGGGTGGGGGGGGGGAGGAGGACGTGGCGGGGTGGGAGGGGGCGGGAGGGGGCGGGGAGGGTGTGGGGGGGTGCGGATAGACGGGGGGCGGCCCGGGGCGGGGGGCGGGGGGAGGGCGTGGTGAGATCGGGATCGGGAGCAGGAGATGGAGGAGCTGGAGGAGGAGAAGGTGGAGGAGGAGGAGGAGGAGGAGGACGAGGACGAGGATGTGGAGGAGGACGAGGAGGACGAGGATGTGGAGGAGGAGGAGGAAGTGCAGAAGCAGAAGCAGGAGCAGGAGGAGGTGAGAGGAGGTAAGGACGAGGGTCATCTGGTGGAGGAGGAGGGGGAGGGGGAGGGGGAGGGGGAGGAGGAGGGGGCGGAGGAGGAGGAGGAGGATGAGGAGGAGGAGGAGGAGGAGGAGGAGGAGGAGGAGGAGGAGGAGGAGCCCGCTACCGTTCTGCGAGCTTCGCTGGCTCTTGGGACCTGTTATTTTCGGTGCGTGCGCATTTTCCTAAATTCCCGCCCGCATGAAGAATGGAGACCCACCATCGCCCTCACTTTGCACGCTCTCCTTCCCCACCACGTGCGCTGCAGATCCATTGTCCGCGGACGTTGAAGCAAAAGCGTAAACCGTGGATATTCAGGAGGGGCTTGTAGGATTCCACCTTGGCGGCCAAGCCTCTCCAACCTCTGCCTACCGGGCCGTCTGGGACGCCACTACGACCAGTAAAGCGATAATATCCGTAAGGGCTTCGCCCCCTGCCGCCGGCCCCCTCTTTGGGAGAATGGGCCATGGAGGAGCGAAGTCATGAGGCTTTGGCTTCACCGTGAAGCAGCACCAGAACTTCATGCGAAGACGATGGGTAACTGGCAAGACGAATGGAGATTGCGAGTCTATTGTTGTACTCGCTGTTGTGTTTTCATTTGCTCCCGTATGCTGTGCCCAAATCTTCTCTCCGAATTTGAAAATGTTGGACGTCTCTTGTGTCCTGACCGCTCGGAAGTGCGTGAGGGGTGCCCCAGAATTTGAAACATGTGGCAAACATCGTCTGTGTTTTTGGAACTTGACCCTGTCGATCCGCGTGCGGGGTGCCACCGGATTTCAGACATGTTGAGGATCCCTTGGGTTTTCAGACCCTGACCCCGCCGATCTGCGTGAGGGGTGCCAGCTAATTTCAGAACTGTAGCAAATCCCTGGCGTTTTTGGACCCTGACCCCGCCGATCTGCGTGAAGGGTGCCACCGAGTTTCAGAAATGTAGCAAATCCCATGTGCTTTTGGATTCTGACCCCGCCGATCTGACTGAGGGGTGCCACCGAATTCCAGAAATGTGGCAAATCCTGTGTGTTTTTGAGCCCTGACCCCGCCGATCTGCGTAAGGGGTGCTTCCGAATGTCAGAAACGTGGCACATCCCATGTGTTTTTGGACCCTGACCCCGCCGATCTGCATGAGGGGTGCCAGCACATTTCAGAACTGTAGCACATCCCATGTGTTTTTAGACCCTGACCCCGCCGATCTGCGTGAGGGGTGCCACCGAATTTCAGACATGTGGCAAATCCCAGTTGTTTTTGGACCCTGACCCCGCCGATTTGCGTGAGGGGTGTCAATTGTTAGACATCCCAGCAATTCAGACAACACGCTCAGGGCGTGGTAAACCTGCCCGTTTGGGCCTCCCCCCTCGCGCGGTCCACCAACAAGGAACAGGAAGCAGCAAGAAACATAACTGTAACAGTGGAAACTGGAAGCTGCAACTGGTACAGGAAACTGCGAACCTTCGGCCTACAGCCTGGTGGCCCCACAAGGGGGCCGACGGATTTATTGGGCCTCTCCTGAGGCACGAATCCTCCTATGAGGTCCCATGAAGCTCCAGGATGCCCCGGGACGTCACGCGAGGCTCCAGGAGGCTTCAGGAGGCCACTCGAAACCCCAAGAGGCCCCAGGAGGCCCCAAGAGGCTCCTTTAGGCCCCAGGAAGCCCCAGGAGGTTTCAGGAGGCCCCAGGGGGCCCCAGGCTCATGCGCAGAGACGCGCTCGTACTACTGAGACTCATTCACACTCCAATGCATTCGCAGTTACATTTCATGACCACACCGTCACAACTCAAGCCCGCTTATATTGGGAAACTCTTGTGCCTAGACACTCACGGCGGACAGGTTCATGCGAATAGATGCACTTACAGGGGAGCTCAACGCAGTGACTATTGTGTGTGTGTGTTCGCCACGTCGGATCTCGGGTTGGACAATCAATCTGAGTCAGCATGCCAACCAAAACCTCCGAGGTCGAGGCCGTGACCATTTTGGCCCGAGACATTGTGGCAAGTCTTCAGGCGTTTGAAACCTGTGATTTGTGCCCACTGCCACCAAGCCACTCTTTCTCCGCCGTTGCCGCAATGAAAGTTGTGGTGCTTGCAGGAGCGTTCGCCATCCTGCTTGTCGGCCGCGGCTGCGTCGCCGCCGACGACCTAGCCGAGACTTTGGAGGAGCGCTGCCTGATGGATGACGATTCGCGCAACTGCGACGCCACGAACGAGGCCGACGGCGTAGGGCTGCTCCAGTCACGGGCGCCAGGCCCAGGCGAACCGCAACTCGCGAACATTCGGAAGAACGAGACGCAGGACCACAAACAATATGAGGAGGCGAGAGTGGAGGATGTGTTGATCGATGTCCAGAACTTCAACTCTGGCTACGTGCACCGCGGGTGGGTTAAATGCGGGTCCGAGTGCCCTGGAGCAAACACATTTTGCTGCAAAGACTCTCAGTGGAAATGGGATACTTGCTGCACTGGTAATTCTTATGGGAGCTACTTCATTATTCCCGGATATCGATGCCCCTCACTTAAATGGAACACTTGCACGAGGGGGTATTGTTGTGTGAACAACAGGTGCAGCCCGTGCTAGTTCAGATGTCCTCCTCTCTGCCCCGCTCGGTTTAACGTCCTGCCCGTTAGTCTGAGAACCTTTTATGTAATCAATGGTAGTGCCAGAAAACAGACGCCACAAGTGCGGCCACAAGGGCAGCCATAACCGTGCGGATTTGTGTTTTTATCGAGGGTGTTTCGCGGCAGCTTGTATGTATCTTTCAATTCAGGCTTCTCCAGCGTTGCCACGCAGAGGAAGGTGTATGTCTCCTTCCGAGACAAGATTTCATCCGCGTCTTCCCTCCTCTTCTTCGTCATCCTCCTCGTCCTCCCTCTCCTCCTGCACCTCCCTCCCCCTTTTCCTCGTCCCTCCCTCTCACCCTCGCTCGCTCGCCCCCTCACTGGAGAGGGGGGGGGCAGAAGGGGGTGGAGAGTGAATGGGGGAGGGGGCGAAGGGAGGCAGGGGGTGGGCCAGGAGGAAAGGGGTGATAATGGGTGGGTCGGGGAGAGGAGGGGAGGGGCGGGCAGGCGATGGGAGGGGAGGGCAGGACGCGAAGTGTGGATCTTGTCCACAACCATCCCCGATAGGGGTTGCCGGCCCTCGACCAACAAGGCTCCGAGAGGGGCCTGGGAGCGTTCGTTTTGAGGGCCCCTCAAAACGAACACTCCCAAACCCGTCTTGGGGCCCTCTTGGAGCCGTCTTGGGCCCATCTTGGGCCCATCTTGGGGCCCTCTGGGGGCCCTCAACGTCTTGCGGCCTTCCAGGGTCCTCAGACTCTTCCAGAACGGCTTGTGAGGGCTCCCAGAGGGCCCTAAGAGGGCCCCAAGAAGGCTCCGAGAGGGGCCTGGGAGCGTTCGTTTTGAGGTCCCCTCAAAACGAACACTCCCAAGCCCGTCTTGCGGCCCTCTTGGAGCTGTCTTGGGCCCTTCTTGGGGCCCTTTGGGGGCCCTCAAGGGTGTCTAGGACTCTTCCAGAACTGCTTGGGGGAGCTCCAATCGGCCCCCGAGAAGGCTCCGAGAGGGGCCGGAAAGTGTTGTTTTGAGGGCGCTCAAACCGAACACTCCCAACACACGTCTTGGGGCCCTCTTGGAGCCGTCTTGGGCCCATCTTGGGGCTCTCTGGGGGCCCTCAAGGGCGTCCTTGTGGCCCTCCCAGGGCACTCGGACCCTTCAGAACGTTTTGAGAGGGCTCCAAGAGGGCCCTGACAGGGCCCCAAGAAGGCTCCGAGAGAGGCCTGGGAACGTTCGTTTTGAGGGCCCCTCAAACCGAACACTCCCAAGCCCGTCTTGGGGCCTCTTGGAGCCGTCTTGGGCCCGTCTTTGGGCCCTCTGGGGGCCTTAATGTTGTCTTGTGGCCTTCCCAGGGTCCTCGGACTCTTCCAGATCGGCCTGGAACGGCGGCTTCCCAAAGCCCGCGGGTGGCGTCGGGATCTGTAGCCTTGTTGGCAGCTTCTTTGCAGCGCGGGACTGGTGGCCCGTCGGTTTCGCCACGCCATTTGCAGCGCGCGCCGCGTGGTAGGGATCGGCCGCCAGTGGCCGGACTTTGAGTTTTGGGGCCTCCGAGGTGGCTATAACCCCGGCAACAACCCCTGCCACAACCCTTGCCACGACCCGTCCCCGAGCCATGCATGTTGGCACTTTTGGTCCTCTTGTTCGGGTCGTTCTGGGTGTAGGCTCTTCGCTGGGAGAGGGGGTTACGGGCTAGGATCCGAGGACCCAAGCACGTCTGAGGTGAAGGTTAGCTCCAATCCCGAAGGGGAGACACGTGGCACCCACTGACATGTGTAACAAGAGTGTAATGCATGTGTACATGTGCACAGCATGGTAATCCAGACGTAAACCAGTACAAGCCTGGTGTAAGCCAGTGTAAACCAGGTGAAATCCAGCGTAAACCGAGTGTAAGCCAGTGTTAAACGGGTGCAAGCCAGTGTGAAGCGGATGTAAACCAGTGTAAACCAAGTATAAAACAGTGCAAAACCGTTGTAAACCAGTGCGAACTCTGTGTAAGCCAATGTACACCGGGTGCAAACTAGTGCAAACCGGGTGTAATCCAGTGTAAATCGGGTGTACACCAGTGTAAGCCAGGTGTAAACCAGTGTCAACCACATGTAAAAGACGTGCAAGACAATGGTAAAACCGCTGCACAGCATGCGGAACACAGCTGGGACACTCCTGAGGCATCACAGAGCCACTGAATTCAAATGTGGAGCAGGCCTCCGCTCCCAAATCTACCCTTGAAAGCTCACCGGCTTGTAGCCTAATGCCTTCACACTGTCCTTTCAAGCTCGCAGCCTAGAGCAAGCCCGAGCCTGTTGGCAACCTACTTATTTCAAGCACTGTCCTCTCAAGCTCGCAGCCTGCAGCGAGCCCGAGCCTGCTGGCGACGTAAAGCTTTCAACAGCTGTTGTTCGCCTGCTGGCGACTTAACGCCTTCAAAACTTTCCTGTCAAGCTCGCCGGCTCGGGGCCCTCCTGGGCCTTGTTTGGGCCCCTCCTGGGGCTTTGCTGGGGGTTCTAGTGTCTCAAGGCCTCAGGCTACTAGTATTTCAGGGTTTCATGGTCTTAGTGTGTCGGGGCCTTCTGGTCGTTGGGCATTTGGGTCTCAGGGTTCAAAGGTCTCAGGGTGTCAGGGTGTCAGGGTCCCAGTGTCTGATGGTATCAGGGTCCTAGGGCCAGAGGGTCTTAGGGTCTTAGGGTCTCAGGGTGCCACGGCTGGCGTCGACCTCTGAAGGTACCCGGAGATCCACTCCGAGGCGAAATCCCTTGTTGGATTGGGCCCCGTCGCTCGAACCACTTGCCCTGCGACACATGCCAAGAAGGAGGTGGGCGCATTGGAAATGCAAATGGCGAATTGCCAGAACGCGCGCAAGCAAACGATTGCACATCGAATGGGCGCATCAGAAATCCATTAACCCAAGCGCCAACCACAGAACAACACGGGAAGAACAGAACAATCATGTGGCCAGAAAGGCGCAACGTTAGCGGCACAGCATCCGGCTAGTTTCTGGCACCATCTCTGGCCCACCCCCTTTGGCCATTCAATTCGATATTGCGCTGGCCTTACGGCCTGTGCCGCCGACCCTGGAGGCATCGGCTCTCGAGGGAAACGGGGGGGAGAGGGCGGGGAGGAGGAGGAGACGGAGGAGTGAAGGAGCCCAAGGACAGAATTTAACACCACAGTGGCGTGTTAAATTCTGTCATCGTGTCGTCGTCGGCGTCGGCGTCGTCGTCGACGTCGTCGACGTCGCACCCGTCGTCGTTGTCGTCGTTCTTGTCGTTGCCGTCGGCACCGGGGCCTCCAGGACAGAATTTTACACGAGAGTGGCGTGTTAAATTCTGTCCTCGTGTCGGCTTCGTCGTCATCGTCGTCGGCGTCGGCACGAGGACCCCCAGGATAGAATTTAACACGAGAGTGGCGTGTTAATTTCTGTCCTCGTGTTGTCGTCGTCGTCCGTGTCGTCGGCACAAGGACCCCGAGGACAGAATATAACACGAGAGTGGCGTGCTAAATTCTGTCCTCGTGTCGTCGTCGTCGTCGTCGTCCGTCGTCCTCGTCGTCGTCGTCGTCGTCGCACCCGTCGTCGCGACGACGACGCGTCGTCCTTGTCGTTGTCGTCGGCACCAGGACCCGAAGGACAGAATTTAACACGAGAGTGGCATGTTAATTTCGTTTCGTCGTCCGTGGTCGTCGTCGTCGTCGTCGTCGTCGTCGTCGACGTCGCACGCTTCGTCGTCGCCCTCGTTTTCATCGTCGTCGTCGTCGTCGGCACAAGGACCAGAAGGACAGAATTTAACACAAGAGTGGCGTGTTAAATTCTGTCCTCGAGTCGTCGTTGTCGTTGTCGTCGTCGTCGTCGACGTCGACGTCGTGGACGTCGCACTCGCCGTCGTCGTCGTCGTTGTCGTCGCGTCGGCACTAGGGCCCCAAGGACAGAACTTAACACGAGAGTGGCGTCTTAAATTCTGTCGTCGTGTCGGCGTCGTCGTCGTCGACGTCGCACGCGTCGTCGTCGTCGTCGTCCTCGTCGTCGTCGTCGTCGGCACAAAGACCCGAAGGACAGAATTCAACACGAGAGTGGCGTGTTAATTTGAGATGCCTCTTGAAACGTCTGATGGGCATCTCAGGTGCCTCTGTCCCTCGCTACCCCCCTCGCTACCCCGCCTCGCTACCCCTCCCAGGACCCCCCCGCCCCCTCGCGCGGGGAAGGGAAGAAAGGGAAGGGGCTTGCCTTTGATTCAGAGGCGACATTGCGAATCCGGGACGGCGATGTATCTGACCGAGAAGCCCCAGGAGGGCGGCGTATCTGACCCAGGACCCCCCTCGCTAACCCCCCTCGCTACCCCTCCGGGACCCCCCCCCCCCCGCGCGGGGAAGGAAAGAAAGGGAAGGGTGTTCCCTCTGACCGAGGATCCCCAGGAGGGCGGCGTATCTGACCCAGGACACCCCTCGCTACCCCTCCCCGGGACCCCCCCCCCCCCGGTGGGGAGGGTAGGGAGGGGCTTCGCCACGACTACGATTTCTTTCTGTTTCGTGTTCGATTTCCTTTTATTTCGAGCGACGACGATGACGACGACGACGACGGAGACGGTGATCCACGCAAGACGACGACACCGTGATGCCTCTTCCACACGCCGACAGGGTCGGCGTATTTACCGTTTATTGTTCAAGATAACCTGCGCGCTTGCTTTAAAGTCGCGTTCGCCGGGGCTGTCCGCCCGACGCGACCCCAGCGACGCGCGATGGGCAAGGGGAAGCGATCCTCGCGGAGGGAGCCCCGGCGAAGAGGGGCGAGGAAAACGAGGAGGAGGAGGAGGAGCAGAGCAGGCAAGCCAAGTTACTCGGCAGGAATCGCCTCGGCATTTGTTAGCCGATGCTGTGGTTGGGTCTTGGAGAGATCCTTCCCCTCCTACTATGCCTCTGCTCCAGCAGCCTGGTTAGCTTTTGCCTGGTTCGCTTTTTGCATTCCGCGGGCTGGAACTCCCGCTCCTTGGGAAAGAGGCGTCGCGCGATACAGGGCTTCGGTTGTGTGGCGCGCGGTGCTGGCTACCGGAGTGGATTCTGGTTCGCGACATCGTTTCGCGTCCGAGAACTCTCAGGCTTCTCTCTCTATCTCTCTTCGTCGTCGTCGGCTTTGTTGCCGTGGGAGGAAAAGGCTTCGTTGCCGTTGCGGTGGGTTCATGCGTCGATGGCGCGCCGGTGACGCCGGCGAAGGCGTTGAAGGTTGAATTCCGCAAGTCGAAATACATTGTTCAGCTCGAGCCGCGTTATCGATTCAATTGTGGGTGTTCCTGCCTTGAGCGCATGGGAAGAGCAGGGCTCGTGCCTCGCCTTCTGGAGAGCGGACACGGTCCGCGCTGGACTTCTATGACCCACCAGCGGCGCGCCTGGCGCCGCCCTTGGCGCAGATCCATGCTGTGTTTCTCCCCATAGTTTTGGTCCAAAGTGCTCTAATTTTCGGCGGTGCGCCTGGGGGGGAAGTTGAGGAGAAGGCCTTATTTTCAAGGCGGCGGGACTTCTCAGGAACCCGCGCACCCTCTCAGAAATGCTCTGCGTCTTCGGGGAAAGCTTCTCCTGCCGATCCCAGAAATCCGTGCGGAGCTCCGACAGTTGCAGTGTGGGCCCATGCCAAGGAACACCCTGCTTAACTCCAGCGTGCCCTGGGTTTCCGGGGTTTCGATGGTTTTGCGGTGGAGGGCGTGGTGCTCCCACGCCAAACATCGATGGGCGTCCTGGGGTCTTGTGGGTGGTTTCTTGTGGACTGGCTTCCACAACACTGCTTCTACATGTTTTTTCCCTTCGAGGTTCGTTCGCGCAGTGGGGGGTCTTGCCTTCGGCCCTCGGCGCGCGTGGCCGCGGTGGCGCCCGGGCGCGCGCTGCTGCGGTGGGCCCCCCCTCCCCACCGAGTGTTCCACAAGTATGTTTCGGGGGCCTTCCTCTGCTCGACTCCTGGTTCGAATCTACCTCGGACTCAAGCTCGACGGACGTTCGACGCAACATCGACGCAGTGAGTGAATCGACTGGCTCTGGGAAGTGCCTGGAGCGACCATTTCGAAGAGTGCGATCAGGCTTGTTGTGGTTGCTTTTGCTGTTGTTGTTGTTGTTGCTGCTGTTGTTGCTGTTGTTGCTGTTGTTGTTGTTGTTGTTGTTGCTGTTGCTGTTGCTGTTGCTGTTGCTGTCATGATTGCTGATCGTTTTGTGGTTGTCGTTGGTGATGCTGTTGGTTGCTGCTGATTGTTGTTGTTGTTGTTGTTGTTGTCGTTGTTGTTGTTGAACTCTCATTCTTGAAGAATAATTATTGTTGATCCCCCCCCACCGGTGCACATTGATTTTTTCGATTGAAGTGCCACCCACGGGGCTCGCACTCTGTTTTTTCTCAAGGAAAGTCTTCCTGCTCAAACTGTGCCCCTGCCCCCCTGGCTACAACAACAACGGCTCCCGCCTGAGACTTCCTCGATTTTTACTCAGGACCCCCGCTCCCGCCTTAGACTTCCGCGCAATTTACTCAGGAAAGGCGCTCCCGTCTGAGACTTCCTCGCAATGTAATCAAGACCCCCGCTCCCGCCTGAGACTTCCGTGCAATTTACGTGGGAACGGCGCTCCCGCCTGAGACTTCTTCTAATTTTACTCAGGACCCCCGTTCCTGCCTGACATTTCCGCGCAATTGACTCAGGAACGGCGCTCCCGCTTGAGACTTCCTCGCAATTTAGTGAGGACCCCCGCTCCCGCCTGAGACTTCCGTGCAATTTGCTCAGGAACGGCGCTCCCGCTTGAGACTTCCTCGCAACTTAGTCAGGGCCCCCGCTTCCGCTTGAGATTTCCTACAATGTACTCAGGACTGCGCTCTCGCGTGCGACGTCCTCACAAATTATTCTGGAATTGCGTTTCGGCGCTCAGGAACCACGCACGCGCCAAGGACGCCTTCACAACGTGGTATCTTCCCTCTTCCTTCGTCCTTCCCCCTCCCCTTCCTCCCACTCTCCCTCGTTCTTCCCCTCCTCCTCTTGCAGGGCCCGCGCCAATTCCAATGGCGGGCAGAGAGATGTACGCCCCCGAAGGATTGTCCGCCCGTTCCGGTTTGCCCGTACGTCTAATCCAAGAGCTAAAATAAGCGAACCTTTCCCCCCGTCCGTGAGGGAAGGGGTCTTTGCACCAGCGTTGAGAACCCCCTCCGTGAAGGAAGGGGGGCATCGACGCAGCGTTGGTCGAAGTTGGGGAGCACGCGTTCCCGCGATCTATGCAATGGCCTTACACATGCCCCTTCATTTACTTCCATGCTTACCTGGTAGTCCTACGCCGTCATTGTTCTGAGCGCGCGTGCCTCGCGTTTTTCTTTGCGTTGTGTTTGTCATCATATTGCGTTCCTGCTCCTTCTGCCTCTCATTCCGTTTCGTTTCAGACGTGTGTTTTGCATTCTCTATGTGTCAAAGGCCCTGTTTTCTTCCCTGCTACGGTCGTTGTTCCATCGGCTTCCCCCTGGATGCGTTCAGTTCTACGATGATATCCGAGCACGCCTGTGGATTGCCACGTTGCTTCCCATCCTGCTTTTTCCTTGCGGCCATCACAGTTTCGCCGTGTCGCCGCTGGTATTTGTCCTCAGCCTTCTCATCATCGTTTATGGACAACCCCCTGGCCGCCTGCCCCTGCCGCTGCCCTTGCCCCCGACCCTTTTCTCCCCCCACCGCCACTGCCAACCCCCGCCCCGCCTCCCTCCCTCCCTCCCTTCATGAAGCGGGGCCCTTGTGAAACACGCGCTCCGACTCGCCAGCGAAGCGCTCCCCAACGACGTTTTCCAAGAACCACTAGAACCCGCTCAGTTCCACCATCGGCGCCTCGTGGAACAAACGTCCCGTAAAAATATCACGAGGTCGGTGCGGAAAGGGGGTCCTGGATCGGGCGATGTCACATTGCGTAGAAAAATGAGCGCGAGCGGGGGGCAGTAGGTAGGAGGTTCGCAGGAGCGGGAGAGATTTTGGGTGGGTCGCGAAGGCATGGGGAGACGAGCGGAACGAAAACGAACAAAGCAAGGCAGATATTTTGCCAGGGACGGGGCGCCGAAGTCCTGTAGGCGTTGATAATAATTGCGCCTATTTCTCTGAGATTTGGGTGGGCTTGGGTGGGCTTGCGTCATCGCCTCATAAGAGAAAAGGCGTTCGGGCCACCACAGATCGGGAGTCAAGGGAAGCCCGCTTCTCAGCGGCTCGGGTCGGTGAGCTACGGGGGCGGGTGGGGGGGAAACCAGAACGGTTTCCTCCGTTCTGCTCGGCCGAATGTTTCGCCCCCTCCTTATTATTATGATCCCAACCCGTCTGGTGTTGGGTTCTCGTTTTGAAAAGACAGCGCCCCGCGTCTCACCTCACCTCGCCTCCCGCGTTCCTCCCCGTCTTCTCCATCCCCTCCCTGCCTCTGCTCTCTCGCATGCCCATTTCGGCGCACCCCTCACACGCTTCGTGACCCCATAGGGTGCTCCACCGAAGGTCCCAGTGGCAGGGCCCGCATGCAGTTCCACCTCCATTTCGGCGCACCCCTCAAACGCTTCATGGCCCCAAGCGGAGCTCCACCGTCCCATTGGCAAGGTCCGCGTGCACTTCCATTTCCATTTCGGCGCACCTTTCACACGCTTCGTGGCCCCATCATGCGCTCCGCCCAAGGCCCCAGTGGCAGGGTCCGCATGCAGTTCCACTTCCATTTCGGCGCACCCCTCACACGATTCGTGGCCCCGTAGGGCGCTCCGCCCAAGGCCCCAGTGGCCAGGTTCGCGTGCAGTGCCACCTCCATTTCAACGCACCCCTCGCACGCTGCGTGGCTCCACCCAAGGCCCCAGTGGCAGGGTCCGCATGCAGTTCCACCTCCATTTCGGCGCACCCCTCACACGTTTCGCGGCCCCATAGGGAGCTCCACCGAAGGTCCCACTGGCAGGGTCCGCGTGCAATTCCACCTCAATTCCGACGCACCCCTCACACACTCGGTTGCCCCATCGTTCTCTTGTCACCTGAAGGCCGTTTGGCGGGAAACGTTTTCCGGTCACTTGGGGGCCGTTTGGCGGGAAATGTTTTCTGGTCGCTTGAGGGCCAGTTGGCGGGAAACGTTTTCCTGTCACCCGAGGGCCGATTGGCGGGAAACGTTCTCTGGTCACCTGAGGGCCGTTTGGCGGGAAACGTTTTCCTGTCACCTGAGGGCCGTTTGGCGGGAAACGTTGTCTGGTCACCTGGAACCGTTTGGCGGGACACGTTTTCCAGTCACTTGAGGGCCGTTAGGGGGCGTTTGGCAGGAAACGTTTTCCGGTCACCCGAGGGCCGTTTGGCGGGAAACGTTTTCTGGTCACTTGACGGCCGTTTGGCAGGATCATTTTCTGGTTTTTTGAGGGCCGTTTGGCGGGAAACGTTTTTTTGGTCACCTGCGAACCGTTTGGCGGGAAACGGTTTCCGGTCATTTGGGGGCCGTTTGGCGGGACACGTTTTCTGGCCACTTGAGGGCCGCTTGGCGGGAACCATATTCCAGTCACTTGAGGGCCGTTTGGCGGGGAACGTTTTCTGGTCACCTGAGGGCCGTTTGGCGCCAAGCGGCCTTCAGGTGACCAGAAGACGTTCCCGCCAAACGGCCGTCAGGTGACCAGAAAACGTTTCCCGCCAAACGGCTTTCACAGCCGTCAACCCTCTGATACTTTGTAGCACCGCCGTGCAACAAACCATCGTCAAGTTGCCTCTTCGAGGGCGCATGTGGCTGGTTCAATTTCCAGCTCGCTCCATGTTGAGGTGGCTGTGGGGCGTCTTGGAAACCACATGGGGGCCATATTGAATCACTTTGATCCGTTTTGTGTGAGCCCGCGGGCCATCGTAGGCCGTTGGCTGTCACTGACGACCGTTGCGCCATCCAGGGTTCCAGACGCTCGTTAAAGGGGGGCGGTAAGTCGAGGGCTTGAGAAGAGTATGCTATACACTACCAGTGGCCAGAGGGCTGATGATATTGCTCTTCCGCCATCCCCGCAGTCACGCGCGGCTTCGCCTCCTTGTTGGATCTCGGAGTTTCTGTGTCCACGGTGCGCTCCAGGGTACTCTTGTGATGCGGCGCTCGGGTCTGAATGTGCAGGCTGATGCGCAGGCGCGAGCAAGCAGGACAATGATAGGAGGGAATGAGGAGAAGGCAAGAGCTTAAGCGGACAGGATTCGTTTTTTTTCCCAATGCGTCTGGTGTGTGCTAATGAAAAAACAGCATGACTAAGGAGGAGGATCAGCAGCAGTGACGAAGACAACCCATGGGAATGCAGCGTGATCGCATGAGGGACAGCGGATGCTCAGAGACAAGGGCAGCGTCATGTGAAGCACATCCTGCACGTAAAATGATGGTGGTGATTGTGATGTTTGATGGCGATGTCGCGGCTGATGGTGAGGACACCGATGTGAACCCCTTCCTCCGGGGAGGGGGCGTGCGCATGGACGCCCCAACCCCATCTGTGAGGGAAGGGGCGTGCGCACGAATGCCCTGGCCCCCTCCGTGAGGGGCGGGGTCTGGGCACGTGCGTGCCAACCCCCTCCGCGAGGGAAGGGGGTGCGCTCGCCGGCGCCACCTCATTCTCGTTGCCATGATCCTCCTGTGGCGCCGTTGCGCACTAGTTACCTCAAGCCGCAGCGGGGCCCGCGGAACCTTGCAGACCCCGCGGCCCGCGCCGCTGTGCCTTCGACGCGCCCCCGCAGTAGCGGGGGGGGGGGGGTCGCGCGCAGATGGGGCCGAAACGTAGAAGGGGCGAATGGACGCCAGTTCGCACTGTGACCAATGTCACGATTCAATGGGGATATCTGTCCTGCCCGACAGGAGTGACGGGTTACGGACTGGGCGTCCAAGAGAAGACGGTGAACGGAAAATCGATGCAATTCGTTCCTGCATGTAAGAAGCGCTTTTGGATGCTCAAAGTTGCAGGCGGCACAGACACGGTCAAAGGCCATTTGAAGAGCAGCAGAATCATGGAGGATATGGTCGAGAAACTTGGCATCCCCGACACGTCCGCCAACGCGGCGGCAACGCCAACCAAACGGGCGGCATCCTCCGCAGTCGCGGAGGATGATGGCCCCATGCTGAAGCTGAAAGTGAGGAGCTCTGAGAAAGCGGCCAAACCTAAGAAAGCCGCGCCTGCTGCGCAAGAGCCCCAGGAGAGGAAGAAACCTGTCCGCGGGGCCCCTCGTAAAATAGAAGTGCCAGTCAGCTGAGAGCTGGGCGAGCAATGGGGTTCGTGAGCTCTGGTGTTTTCTGGACTGTTACGAAAGGTTGTGGGCGCCCGTGGATGATCTGCCATGGTTGCGCGAGTTCGTCGCGAACGAGGTTGCGGGATGGCGCGTGCCAGAGCCGGAGGGCCCTGACAACCAGGGCCGCGGCGATGACGAGGGAGGCCCCGCGCGCGCGGGGCTTGACCGCGACCTTCGGACTGCGTGGTCCCCGTGCGGGTCGTGGGCGACGGCGCTGAAGAGCCCATTGAAAGGAAAATCGTTCACGAGCCACATCAGGGATATGACCAACCAGACGTGGCAGAAACGCTGCGCGCTGCTTGGCCGGACTGGCCTGCGCCTTGCAGCGGCGCCCCGCTCAGGGGCGAAGGAAGTTCCACTTGCCTTCGTCGAGGATCACGCGAGGCAGCGGATGGCAGCGGAAAGTATGTCATAGCAGCGGGTGTCGCTTGGCACGACGCTGCGCAGTCGCGAAGCGGCGAGCAGCGGGCGTTCGCGAGGGGGGTCGCACCGCATCCGCGGGGCGACGACGCGAACCGCAGGCGTCAGCAGAGTCCGTGCCAAGTGGTGGCTCTAGCAGAGTGCACGGCCGAATGCGAGCTCGTCTTGCAGCGGCCTGGAACTTGCGCCAGCGTCAATGCCCCCGCAGTTGCGGGGGCCGACGCCGACGGCGGCTGCCAATCGCTAATGGGCCGGTCATCATTCGAGTTCATGACAATCAGGGGCAATGAGCGCAGCAGCTTGCGTCTTGGGGCGCGGAAGAACATCGCTAACAAACTGTCATTGCTCTTTTGGGAGCGCCGCGCCGACGGAATTTAAAAGACTACAGCTGGCAACGCGAAGGGCGCGCGCAGCCGCGTTCTTGGAGTCACTCGTGCACTTCGGGAACATATTGCGATTGGCCGTTGTTCGCCTTCGCAGATGCACGGCAAAAAGACAGAAGGGGGGTGGGTCCCCCGCCGCGCACGACAGATTCTGTCCAGATTTGGCATCGAAGTTGTCGTCATGCGACATAAATAGTTTGATGGGTGATCTCGACATGGCCACGATGTCCGCGGTTCCTCAGTTGAGGGGCCGCGGAATTGAAAACCAAATTGCAGCGGCCTATTTCTGGAAGTGCCTTGAAGGGTTGCCGATGGCCGATTCATGCGGCATCTGGTTTATCTCGTGCCCTGGGGGGCACAAGCTTTTCCATGCGCCCGAGTTCGTTCACGCGAGAGACGCCAGTGGTATATTGTACCACGAGTCATCGGTCATTGGGCTGGGGCATAGAAATACCATGCCGCCTTCCAGGGGGTCGCCCGCCGCAGTGGCGGCGGGCGACCCTCCTGTCGTGCACTTTCGGCGCGGGAAGAACGGCGGGCCCGGGTAGGAACTGGGATGATTCACCCCCAAGGGTGACGTGGAAAACCTCGTCCGAACGTTTCTGTCTCCATCTGGCGAATCCGCGAGGGTCGTGGCGCTGCGTGCCGCAGACCGCCAGCGGCGCGAAGCAGCTGAAGCGCGGGGTGACACGAGCCACTGCCAGACCGACTTTTTTCCTGCCGTCAGGTGCAAGGAAACGAGGCTGGACGTCGAGATTTTCGAAGTCGGCGGGCTTTGCCACGGCGGGGCGCACTGCCCGCTCATGGTGACGACTGCCTTTCCACTGGGTCGATCTGCCGCCGCAGAGGCCCGGAGAAACGCTCGGAAGCGTGAGCGGCAAAAGGAAATCAAAACGGAGGGGGGAGCGCACGTTGCCGACGCCCCGCAGTAGCGGGGCCAAATCAGCAGACGGCCCCACAAACGGGCCCTCCAGAGGCCCAGTTGACGCCTCAACAGGCGCCGCCGCACCAACAGCAGTTGCTGCAACGGCTGCTGCCGCTGCAGCCGCTGCTGCCGCCTCCGCGACACCCCGCTGCTGCCGCCTCCGCGACGCCCGCCGCGGTGGCCGCAAATGCGGCCGCCTCAGCATCCGCCGCGCCACTACCCGTCGCCGCAAGCGACCGCGCATGCTGATTGCAGTGGCGGCCGCGGCGTGCAAGGAAGGGGAGGAATACAAGATGGAGGGGTTTGGTGGCGGCAAGGTCGACGATGGCCCATGTCGCCCGAGCCTCCGTGAGCCGCCGCGCTCCCAGACGCACCGCTGGCGGCGGGGCCGATGGTGGGCGTGGATCGGCGGCGACGACGGCCACTGGCGCGAAGACGGCGATGAATGGTAAAGCGGCGGCCGTGGCTCCGCGGTCGCGGGTCCGCGCCGTTGGTTTGTCGAGCTGGCCCGGCGCCGCCGCTGCTGCGACGCTTCCCCCGGCAGCCCGATCTCGCGCGGACAGGTTGAAAACGCAAGAAAAACACGCCTGCAATCGCAGGGGGGGGGGGCAGGGTCAGGCGCTCCCACCGCCAAATATCAAGCGTCATTTCCGTCCTCCGCACCTTCTGCGTCGCTATTCCCCTTCCTTCCTTCCTTCCTTCCTTCCTCTCCTTCGAGACATTCCCGCCATCTCGTGCTTCTTTTCTCCTGGCGGGGGCGGTCGCGCTAATGGACCCCCATCCGTGAAGGAAAGGGTCAATAATATGACCCCATCCGTGAGGGAAGCGGGTTGAAAAAAGACAACTGTTCGCTTATTATTGCTGATGGATTAAGCCCGCCGGCCCCAGCAAAGAGAAATAATCCCCCCGAAAGGGGTGTGATCGAAGACGAAGAGGGCGGGTATCGACGGTGTAGGGTATACGTGTTGAATGACTCGCGGGCAAGTAAGAGCGTACAGCCTTAAACTGGTTGTTGTTGTTGTTGTTGTTGTTGTTGTTGGCGCTCGCTTGGGACTTCCGTACAATTTATTCAGGAATTGCTCTCCCGGCGCTCTGGAGTCGCGCTCTCGCGGGAAACTTGCTTGCAATGTCCTAAATAATTGCGCCCTTGCGAATTTCCCGCAATTGGCTCATGCGCCGCGCTCCCGACACCCAGGCACCCAGGAGTCGCGCCCGCTGTCGCCGTTTGTGGCCCCCTCACTGTCCTACGTGGCCCAGTTGCTACCCTCAGTGGCCCCATCGTTGCCTTCTGTGGCCCCGCATTATTTATCTGCCCTTCGTGGCCCCCGCTCGTTCGCGCTCTTCGTGGCCCCATACGCATTCCCTTCGTGTCCCCGCTGTCGCCCTTCGTGGCCTACTTCGTGTCCTCCGTGGCCCTGCTGTCGTTCTCTGTCGCTCTCGCTTTCGCTCGTCGTCGCCGTCGTCGTCTTCGTCGCCGTCGCCGTCGTCGTCGACGTCGTCGTCGTCGTGGTCGGTCCCCTGTCCGTCCCTCTTGGGGTCGGGTCGACGGTCCGCGGCCTCCCCGGCGATCAGCGCTAACGCTGGCCAGGCCGACGGTCCGCGGCCGCCCCGCCGACGAAGAGGGCGGGTATCGAGGGTTTGGGGATCACGCGTTATTAGACACTCGAGCAGATAAGGTCGAATAGTCTTAAAATGATTGTTGTTGTTGTGGTTGTTGTTGTGGTGGTGGTTGTGGTTATGGTTGTGGTTGTGGTTGTTGTGGTTGTTGTGGTTGTTGTTGTTGTTGTTGTCTTTTGTTATTGTTGTTGTTGTTGTAGACTGTCATTGTCTTTGTTGTTGGTGTTGTTGTTGCCGTTGTTGCTGTTGTTGATGTTGCTGTTTTTGTTGTTGGTGTTGTTGTTGTTGGTGTTGATGGTTGTGTTGTTGTTGTTATTGGTGGTGTTGGTGTTGGTGTTGGTGTTGTTGTTGTTTCATTGTTGTTGCTGTTGTTGGTGGTGTTGGTGTTGGTGTTGGTGTTGGTGTTGTTGTTGTTGTTGTTGTTGTTGTTGTTGTTGTTGTTGTTGTTAGTGCTCGTGTTAGTGTTAGTGTTAGTGTTGTTGTTGAATTCTCACTTCTGAAGGGTAATTATTGTCGATCCCCCCCGCCGGGTGCACATTGTTTTTTTGAGTGTAGTGCCCCTCCTGGGGCTCGCACCCCGTTGTTTATCATTGAAAGTCTTGAGGGTCAAACTGTGTCGTTGGCCCCTGGTTTACAACAACAGCGGCTCTCGCCTGACACTTTTTACAACATTCGTAAGGGCTTCGCCCCTTGCCGCCAGCCCCCTCTCTCGGAGAATGGGCCATGGAAGAGCGAAGTCATGAGGCTTTGGCTTCGCCGTGAAGCAGTGTCGGGACCTGTTTGTTTTTTCGACCCTGACCCTGCGGATCTGCGTGAGGGGTGCCGCCGAATTTCAGAAATGTAGCAAATCTCATGTGTTTTTGGACCCTGACCCTACAGATCTGCTTGAGGAGTACCGCCGAATTTCAGAAATGTAGCAAATCTCATGTGTTTTTGGACCCTGACCCTGCCGATCTGCGTGAGGGGTGCCGCCGAATTCAGACAAGTGGCAAATCCCACATGTTTTTGGACCCTGACCCCGCCGATCTGCTTGAGGGGTGCCGCCGAATTTCAGAAATGTAGCAAATCCAATATGTTTTTGCACCCTGACCCTGCCAATCTGCATGAGGGGTGCCACCGAATGTCAGAAATGTAGCAAATCTCTTATGTTTTTTTACCCTGACCCTGCCGATCTGCGTGAAGGGTGCCGCCGAATTTTAGAAAGTGGCGAGTCCCATGTGTTTTTGGACCCTGACCCCGCCGATCTGCATGAGGGGTGCCAGCGAATTTCAAAAATGTAGTAAATCCAATATGTTTTTGCATCCTGACCCCGCCAATCTGCGTGAGGGGTGCCACCGAATGTCAGAAAAGTGCAACATACTTTGTGTTTTTGGACCCTGACACTGCCGATCTGCGTGAGGGGTGCCGCCGAATTTCAAAAATGTAGGTGTTAATGTTTACCCACCCCAGCAATTCGGACAACATGATTTGGGGGTGGTAAAAATGCTGGTTTTGGGCCTCCCCCCTTCGCGCGGTCCATCAACAAGGAATAGTAAGCAGCAAGAAGTCAACAAGGAACAGTACGCAGCAAGAAGCAGAACTGTAACAGTGGAAACTGGAAGCTGCAACTGGTACAGGAAACTGCGGACCTCCGGCATACAGCCTGGTGGCCCCACAAGGGGGCCGGCGGATTCAGGTTATGCATCGGGAGCCTTGAGACGGGGGTCGATGCAAACGGGGGTCAGCCAGGGCGCCAGATCCTGCAGGATCCTGCGAAGGCCCCCTCTGGCTGACCCGGGTTAGCGAGCCGCTCGAGGCCGCGAGGCGGCCGCGCATATTGGCTGACCCGGGTTTGCGAAGACCTGCGTTGCAGTTCTTTTTCCTGCATTGCAGTTTTTGGTTTCCTGCTGACCCGGGTCTGGATTGACCCGGGTCAGAATATCCCCGAAACAACATAATTGTGCTTCAGTGATGTCGGTCTCTCGGGCCTGCCCCCAGGGCTTCTTGACGGCCCTGCTCTCAAAGCGCCCGGGTTGGCCGGGAAGTCCAGACTCTGGGACCCTTGCAGAGCAGCTGCAGTATTCAACCCATCGTTGTTGTGATTCGAGGCGCTCTGGAACTGCCGCGGCACCTGCTCCTCTGGAACTGCAGTTGCCACCCGCAGGGGCGCGAAGATGATCGTGCGCGCCCAGCCAGAGAGTTGTTACTGTGCGGGGGGGGATGGAGTTGGCGTGAGAGCTCCATGGTCGTAGTCAAGCCTGACATTACGCTGTTGTGCGTGAACTGCTGTATTTCCAGAGCTCGGGGCCCCTCATCTCGTCGTCGTCGTCGTTCGTCGTCGTCCGCCTCCCTGGCCATCTCGGGCCCTCCTGGCCATCTCGGACCTCCCTGGCCCCAGGCCCTGCGTACCGACCCCGACAGGCCCGAAGACACCCCGAGATGGATCCAGGATGGCCCTTAACGACGCTCCCTCCTCGTCTCTTGAAGCTTCTGTTTTGGTACTTCCTAATCGGTGCTTGCAGGTGCCTCTCAGGAAGTGCCACCTGATAACTTCATTCCAGGCCGCCAACATGGGCTCCCA
This sequence comes from Prorocentrum cordatum, assembly GCA_963575745.1. Classification (NCBI taxonomy): domain Eukaryota; class Dinophyceae; order Prorocentrales; family Prorocentraceae; genus Prorocentrum; species Prorocentrum cordatum. The sequence goes on from CAUYUJ010012836.1 coordinate 312,376, forward strand.
TTGGATAGCTTCGAGGGAACGCGCCGCGTCGCCGATGTATTTGCGATGCGGCGTGATCCGGAGCCCGATTTCTCTATCCCGAAGTTGCTGATACGTCGCCGACGCATCGGCGATGTCGTTGCGATCCTCCGCCCTCTCTATGCAGGCCCCTCTTGCCAATGCAGATCATTTCGGAAACCGATTTTCCAGGACACCAGGTGGTAGTGGACGTGGATGCTTTTGTTGGGCACTCAGGGCCATATCACTGGTTCCTCAGGTCCTGGAAGATCGGATCCAAGAGTGGTGGACTTACTCCCGCCCCTGACACTTAGGCGGCCTCCATGTATCCGACTTGTCCGTTTATTGGGACTGGGGGCGCCTGGGATGAGGGGAGAAGGGGGAGGGGGAGAAATGAAAATAATGAGCGGGAGGATGAGAAGTGCGGGAGAGGGGGGTCGGGGGGAGAGAGGGGGGAGGGTTGGTTGAGGAGCCAGCGCCAGGGCAACGTAAAAAGAGAGGAGAGGGATGATGGTGATGACGATGATGATACTGATGATGATGGTGATGATGATGGTGATGATGATGCTGATGATGAGGATGAGAAGGAGGAGGATGATGAGGATGATGTTGACGATGATAGTGGTGAGGATGATGGTGATGATGATGGTGATGATGATGAGGATGGTGATGACGACGATGATTGTGGTGGTGATGATGATGGTGATGGTGATGGTGCTGCTGCTGATGATGATGCTGATGACGATGATGATGAGGAGGAGGATGAGGATGAGGAGGAGGATGTCGGAGGATTGTGATGACGCTGGTGTTGATGATGATGGTGATGATGTTGATGGTGATGATGGTGCTGGTGATGATGATGATGATGGTGATGATGATGATGCTAGTGATGTTGATTGTGATGCTGATGGTTATGATGATAGTGATGCTGATTGTGGTGATGATGCTTTTGCTGATGATGATGTTGATGATGATTACGGTGTTGCTGATGATGCTGCCGATTATGATGACGCGGATGATGATAAAGTTTATGATGTTGCTGATTATGAAGATGATGCTGATGCTGCTGCTGGTGATGATGATGATGATGTTGCTGATGCTGATGCTGATGAGGATGACGACGATGATGATGATCATGCTGGTGATGATGCTGATGATGATGCTGATGATGATGATCATAACGACGATGATGATGATGATGATGATGATGATGATGATGATGATGATGATGAAGATGATGATGATGATGATGATGGTGATGATGATGATGATGATGATGATGATGATGATGATGATGATGGTGGTGGTGGTGGTGGTGCTGGTGCTGGTGCTGGTGCTGATGATGATGATGATGATGATGATGATGATGATGATGCTGATGACGACGATGATGATGATGGTGATGATGATGATGCTGATGATGCTGCTGCTGCTGCTGCTGCTGATGATGATGATGATGATGATGATGATGATGTGATGGCGACGTCGTCGTCGACGACGACGATGACAATGACGGCGGCGGCGACGGCGACGACCACGACTGCGACGGCGACGGCAACGTCGAGGCGGAGGAGGAGGAGGAGGAGGAGGAGGAGGAGGAGGAGGAGGAGGAGGAGGAGGAGGAGGAGGAGGAGGGGGGAGGAGGAGGAGGGGGGAGGAGGCAAGCTTGGTGCGCTCGCGTCATATCTGACATCCTACCCCTCCCTCCCATCCCTTACCATGGCGTAGATCCCCTCTCTACTCGCACAGTCGGATGTCGAGCAGGGCAATGATCCCGAAAGGGTACGCGATGCATTGTAGAGCACGGCATGGCATGGCGTAGAAGAGCACCGCAAAGCGTAGTATCAATCTAGCATTGCATTGCATGCCGTGGCATGGCACGGGAAATGACGCCAGCGCTGCAGCGGGAGCACGAGTCGAAACGAGCGGAAGCGCGGAAATGAGGCCAGCGCTGCAGCGGGAGCACGATTCGGAACGAGCGGAAGCACGGAAATGAGGCCAGCGCTGCAGCGGGAGCACGATTCGGAACGAGCGGGGCCCGAAAATGAGGCCGGCGCCTCGGCGAGAGCAGCATTTTGAAAAAAATGCAAGCGAAAACCCAACACCCGGGACTCCTGTGTGTAAAAAAACAGTACGCGGGGGGGTGTCGAACACTCCCAGCACGTCATCAGGGGAAGAGGGAGAGTAGTATTCATATTGAGTAATTGTGGAGGAGGGATGGAGGATGGTGGAAGGAGTGAGGAGGAGGAGGTGGAGGAGGAGGAGGAGGAGGAGGAGTACGCAAGAGCCCCCCCTCTGCCTGCTGGACGGGGAGCGCCTGCACTCCCCTCGCCAGGGCGCGACGCGGCCTCTCCGTCGAGGCCCCACCGCCGCCCTGCCGCCGGCCCCCCCTCTTCACTACGGTAGATGACGAGCCATACGTTCAGAGTTTGTTCAGTTTTCGCGCGTTCCGAACCTGCAGGCATGCATGCGGGGAGCGCGTTCCGAACCTGCAGGCGTGCAGGTCCGGAACGCGTTCCCCGCGTGCATCGCCTCCATTATCCTCGACGTCATCACCGCCATCGTCGTCATCAGCGTCAGCGTCATCACCATCATCGCCGTCATCATCGTCGATCGTCATCCTCATCATCACCGTCATCATCGGATTTGCCGCATCGTCCTCATCATCGTCATCACCATCGCCATCATCTTCGTTTGCGTCGAAATTATTGCCGCCTCATTGTTATCATGAGCGTCCCCATCGTCAGCCTCTCTCTCTCTCTCCCCGTTGCCATTACGTATCCAACTGCCTGCGACAAGTCCCGCCACCGTACCAGCCCAGCATTATCGGTGACAGCGGCTCAAATCGATGAGGATGGTGCTGACGACGATGATGATGATGCTTCCGATGATGGTGATGACGCGGACGATGATGCTGATGATGATGGTGACGGTGATGGTGACGATGGTGATGACGATGATGAGAGGATGATGATGGTGAGTGTGATGGTGGGATGACCGCATACTGGCCTCCTACACGAGCCTTCGTCGTCGGAGTCGTCGTTGCCGCCGTCGTCGTCGTTGTCGGAGTCGTCGTGTTGCCGACGGAGTCGCCCCCGTCGTCGTCGGATCGTCGGAGTCGTCGTCGTCGTCGTCGATCTGTAAGCGTCGGTGTTGTCGTCGTCGTCAGAGTCGTCGTCAGCAATAGTCGTCGTCGGAGTCGGAGTAGTTGGAGTAGTCGTCGTCGGGGTCGTCGTCGTCGTCGGAGTCGTCGCCGTCGCCGCCGCCGCCGCCGCCGCCGTCGTCGTCGTCGTCGTCGCAGTCGGAGTGCATAGTCGTCGTCGGAGTCGTCGTCGTCGTCGTCTTCGTCGCAGTCGGAGTCGCCATTGTCGTCGTCGTCGCCGTCGTCGTCGCTGGCGTCGTCGTCTCGGAGTCGTCGCAACCGCCCCCGACGTCGTCGGCGTCCGAGTCGCCGGCGCCGCCGTTGTCGTCTTCGTCGTCGGAGTCGGAGTCGCCCTCAGTTGTTGTTGCCGTTGTCGTCGGAATTGGCGCAAGTGGCGCCACTTTCACCACTGGCGCGACTGGCGCAACTGGAGCAACAGGCGCAACAGGCGCAACTGGCGCAACTGGCGCAACTGACGCAATTGGCGCAACTGGCGCAACTGGCGCAACGGCCGCAACGGCTGCAACGGCCGCAACGGCCGCACCGAGCGCAACTGGCGCAACTGGCGCAACTAGCGCAACTGGCGCAACTGGCGCAACTGGCGCAACTGGCGCAACTGGCGCAGCTGGCGCAACTGGCGCAACTGGCGCAGCTGGCTCAACTGGCGCAAATTGAGCAACTGGCGCAACAGGTGCAACTGGCGCAACTGACGCAACTGACGCAACTGGCGCCACTGGCGCAAGTGGCCCAACTGGCGCAACAGGCGCAACTGGCGCAACTGGCGCAACTGACGCAATTGGCGCAACTGGCGCAACTGGCGCAACGGCCGCAACGGCCGCAACGGCCGCACCGAGCGCAACTGGCGCAACTGGCGCAACTGGCGCAACAGGTCCAACTGGCGCAACTGGCGCAACTGGCGCAACTGGCGCAACTGGCGCAACCGGCGCAGCTCGCGCAACTGGCGCAAATGGAGCAACTGGCGCAACAGGCGCAACTGGCGCAACTGACGCAACTGACGCAACTGGCGCCACTGGCGCAATTGGCGCCACTGGCGCAACTGGCGCCACTGGCGCAACTGGCGCAATTAGCGCAACTGGCGCAACTGGCGCAACTGGCGCCACTGGAGCAACGGCCGCAACAGCCGCAACTGGCGCAACTGGCACACTTTGAGTCCAGCTCAATTTGAGTCCAGCAAAATTTGAGTCCAGCCCAATTTTTCAGTCCAGGCCAATTAGATTCCAGCCCAATTTGAGTCCAGCCCAATTTGAGCCCAGCCCAATGTCAAATTTGAGTCCAGCCCAATTTGACTCCAGACTTACTTGAGGCCAGCCCAATTTGAGGCCAGCCCAATTTGAGGCCAGCCCCACTTGAGTCCAGCCCAATATCCAATTTAAGCCCAGCCCAATTTGAATCCAGCCCAATTGGGGTTTGAGTCTAGTCCAATTTTCATTCGAGCCTAATTTGATTCCAGCCCAATTTGAGTCCAGCTCAATTTGAGTCCAGCCAAATCTGAGTCCAGCCCAATTTGAGTCCAGCCCAATGTGAGTCCAGCCCAATTTGAGTCCAGCCCAATTTGAGTCCAGCCGAATTTGAGTCCAGCCCAATTTGACTCCAGACTTACTTGAGGCCAGCCCAATTTGAGGCCAGCCCAATCTGAGTCCAGCCCAATTTGAGTTCAGTCCAATTTGAGTCCAGCCCAATTTGAGTCCAGCCCAATGTGAGTTCAGCCCAATGTGAGTCGAGCCCAAGGTGAGTCCAGCCCAATATGAGTCCAGCCCTGCCATGCCGTTGCCATGCCATTCCCATGCATTTGCCATGCCGTTGCCATGCCGTCGCCATGCCGTTGCCATGCCGCCGCCATGCCGTTGCCATGCCGTTGCCACTCCGTCGCCATGCCTTTGCCATGCCGTTGCCATGCCGTCGCCATGCCGTTGAAATGCCGTTGCCATGCCATTGCCATGCCGTTGCCATGCCGTGCCGTTGCCATGCCGTTGCCACTCCGTTGCCATGCCGTTGCCATGCCGTTGCCATGCCGTTACCATGCCCGTTGCCATGCCGTTGCCACCTCGTGCCCATGCCGTTGCCGAGCAGTTGTCGTGCCGTTGCCACGCCGTTGCCATGCCGTTGCCGTGCCGTTGCCATGCCGTCGCCATGCCGTTGCCATGCCATCGCCATGCTGTTGCCATGCCGTTGCCATGCCGTTGCCATGCCGTTACACTGCCGTTGCCATGCCGTTGCCATGCCGATGCCATGCCGATGCCATGCCACTGCCATGCCGTTGCCATGCCGTTGCCATGCCGTCGTCATGCTTTTGCCATGTCGTTGCCATGCCGTTGCCATGCCGTTGCTATGATGCCATTGCAATCCAGTTGCCACGCCGTTGCCATGCCGTTGCCATATCGTTGCCATTCCGTCGCCATGCCGTTGCCATGCCGTCACCATGCCGTCGCCATGTCGCTGCCATGCCGTTGCCATGCCGCCGCCATGCCGTTGCCATGCCGTGGCCATGACATTGCCATGCCTTTGCCATGCCGTTGCCACTCCGTTGCCGTGCCGGTGCCGTGCCGACGCCATGCCATTGCCATGCCGTTGCCATGCCGTTGCCAGGCCCTTGCCATGCCGTTGCCATGCCGTGCCGTGCCGTTGCCATGCCATTGCCATGCCGTTGCCATGCCCGTTGCCAGGCCGTGCCGTGCCGCCATGCGTTGCCATGCCGTGTGCCGTGCCTGCCGTTGCCATGCCGTGCCATGCCATGCCGCCGTTGCCATGCCAGCCCGGTGCCGTGTCGCTGCCTGCCGTTGCCAGGCCCTTGCCCATGCCGTTGCCAGCCGTGGCCCATGCCGTTGCCATGCCGTCGCCATGCCGTTGCCATGCTTTTGCCACGCCGTGGCCATGCCGTTGCCATGCCGTTGCCATGCCGTCGCCATGCCGTTGCCATCCCGTTGTGTTGTCGTCGTCGTCGTCGTCGGAAGCTTCGTCAGCAATCGTCGTCGTCGGAGTCGAAATAGTCGGAGTAGTCGTCGTCGTCGGAGTCGTCGTCGTCGGAGTCGGAGTCGGAGTCGTCGCCGCCGCCGCCGCCGCCGTCGTGGTCGTCGTCGTCGTCGTCGGAGTGCATAGTCGTCGTAGTCGTCGTCGGAGTCGTCGTCGGAGTCGGAGTCGCCATTGTCGTCGTCGTCGCCATCGTCGTTGCCGGCGTCGTCGTCTCGGAGTTCTCGCAGCCGCCCCTGACGTCGTCGGCGTCCGAGTCGCCGGCGCCGCCGTCGTCGTCTTCGTCGTCGGAGTCGGAGTCGCCGTCAGGTGTTGTTGCCGTTCTCGTCGGAACTGGCGCAAGTGGCGCCACTGGCGCCGGCGCAACTGACGCAACTAGCTCAAGTGGCGCAACTGGCGCAACGGCCGCAACGGCCGCAACTGGCGCAACGAGCGCAACTTGCGCAACTGGCGCAATTGGCCCAACTGGCGCGACGGGGCCGCACGAGGGGAAGCTTCACCCCAACTTGGTGGGCGAGAGGCAAGCGGAGAGCCTGGCCCGCCGCGTGCAGGAAGCCGCATCGAGCCCTGGTGTGGCAGAGACGCACCTACGAAGGGGTAGCGCGTGCAAGCGGCAAGGCCCCATGGTTAAGTCGGGCGTGTCCCCCCACAGGGGGACTGGTCAAGAATAGTCAAAAAATAGTCTGGAGACGATTTTGTGACTATTTCTGACTGTTTTTGAATATCCGTAAGGGCTTCGCCCCCTACCGCCGGCTCCCTCTCTCGGAGAATGGGCCATGGAAGAGCTAAGTCATGAGGCCTTGGCGCTGTCGTGAAGCAGTATCGAAACTTCATGCGAAGCCGATTCGCAATCAGCAAAACCAACTGATCACAAGAGGGGTTACCACACCTGGCGATTGGTAAGACGTGTATGGTTTACGGGCTTGGTTACCACACCTTGCGATTAAAGGGCCGAGGGAGTTCTCGCAGTTTGGGTTACCACGCCTTGCGATGGATGTGCGTGAAGGGTGGCACCGAATTTCAGAAATGTGGCAAATCCCTTGTGTTTTTGGACCCTGACCCCGCGGATCTGCGTGAGGGGTGGCACCGAATTTCAGAAATGTGGCAAATCCCCTGTGTTTTTGGACCCTGACCCCGCGGATCTGCGTGAGGGGTGGCACCGAATTTCAGAAATGTGGCAAATCCCATGTGTTTTTGGACCCTGACCCCGCGGATCTGCGTGAGGGGTGGCACCGAATTTCAGAAATGTGGCAAATCCCATGTGTTTTTGGACCCTGACCCCGCGGATCTGCGTGAGGGGTGGCACCGAATTTCAGAAATGTGGCAAATCCCATGTGTTTTTGGACCCTGACCCCGCGGATCTGCATGAGGGGTGGCACCGAATTTCAGAAATGTGGCAAATCCCCTGTGTTTTTGGACCCTGACCCCGCGGATCTGCGTGAGGGGTGGCACCGAATTTCAGAAATGTGGCAAATCCCCAGTGTTTTTGGACCCTGACCCCGCGGATCTGCGTGAGGGGTGGCACCGAATTTCAGAAATGTGGCAAATCCCATGTGTTTTTGGACCCTGACCCCGCGGATCTGCGTGAGGGGTGTCGATTTCGAGCCCCCCCAGCAATTCAGACAACGCGCCCAGGGGGTGCTAAAAAGCCGGTTTGGGCCTCCCCCCCCTCGCGCGGTCAATCACCTAGTTACAGTAACCAGCAATAAGTCAACTAGTTACAGTAACCAGCAAGAAACAGAACTGTAACACTGGAAACTACAACCTACGACTGGTACAGGAAACTGCGAATCACGGGCCTACAGCCTGGTGGCCCCACAAGGGGGCCGGCGAATTTTTATTTTTTCCGTCCAAAACCTGCCTGTAGGAGGATACGCCCGACCTAACCCCAGAGTAGGAGCACAAGAGCGAGGGAGACCGGGCGGGTGCCGCCGGGCCCCGAGCGGGAGGGGGCCGGAAGGCAGAGGCCTGCGTGCGCAGCCAGGGGGGGCCCAGAGGGCGCGGCGCAGGGACTGGGGCCCACGACAGGTGCGTGACCCGGGCCGTGTGTGGGGAGGGTGCCGGCGCTGCTCCCCCCCTCCCCTCGCCGCAGTTGGCAGCTCTCCCCGTCGCGCCGGGCTATCCCCGTCGCGCCGGGGCTCTCCCCGTCGCGCCAGGTCTCCTCCGCCCGTCGTTCCGTGCATCGCGGCCCTCAGTTGCATACAGCGTACCTCCCGTTTCCTATCCGCCAGAGCAGTCGCCCTCGGCCCAGCCGCCGACGCAAAAGTGGGGAAGGTGAGGCCGCCAGGCACAGAGCCGGGCGGCCGCAGGCCCGCGCAGCGTCGCCGCGTGTGCAGCCGCTTGCCGACCTGTGGTGAATGCACTTGCCGCTTGCCCCGGCGAGCGGCGCGCGGGGAGTTTAGCGCGACGCGCACGTGCAGACTCGCATTAGGCCTGGCGAGCCTGCCGGACAGGCGGCGGCGGCAGGCATGCACCAAGCAGGGCCAGACGAGCTGCACAGCGGCGGCGGCGGCGCCAACCCATGGCAGCCAGGCGCCCACCCAAGCCGCTGGCGGCCAAGCCTGCACGGGAGAGCAAAGTGAGTGACACAGACACACATACACACAAAAACACACACAAAAACACACACACACATACACATACACATACACATACACACATACACATACACATACACATACACATACACATACACATACACATACACATACACATACACATACACATACACATACACATACACATACACATACACATACACATACACGCACACGCACGCGCACGCCCACGCCCGCGCCCACGCCCACGCCCACGAGCGCGCCACGCACGCAAAACACGCAACGCACGCACGCACGCACGCACGCACGCACGCACACACGCACACAGTCCACACACCCACACCACAAACACACGCACGCGCACACGCACACGCACACGCACACACACACACGCACACACACACACACACACACACGCCCACACCCACACCCACACCCACACCCACATCCAAACGTACACGCACACACGCACACACGCACACACGCACACATGCCCAAGCAGCCGTCGGAGGAGCAGCGCTACATGCATTCACGAGGGAACCTGCCGTCAATGCCTTCGCGATTCGTGAAGTCGAGGCCCCGCTTGGCAAGATGGGCGCTGTCAAAGCGCTAGTGGCTGAGTGGACGGCGTACTGGCGAACATCGGCTCCACCTCCTGTCCTCCGATGGCCTCAAGACCTTGGTGAACGGCCTGAGCGGCCAACGGTCGATCAGCTACGTCGGGTATTCTCTACATTCAAGGCCGGCGGGGGGAAGAGCTTCGACAACTTCAGCCCTCGGGACTTCAGCGTGCTGGATGACGCTGGGGTGGATGCGTTGGCGGGTCTGCCTGTACTGATCGAGGAGCGCACGACCTGGCCAGATTTTGTTAACAAGCTGGCGTTCATACCTAAGCGTGAAGGTGGAGTTCGGCCGATTGCCTTGCTTGCTGCTCTTGTGCGAGTGCACGGACGACTGCGCAGGCCTCTTGCATCAGTGTGGGAGGCGCAGCATGATCGAGCACATTGGTGGGCTTCAGCGGGCAAGAGCTGCGACAGGGCAGTCAGGCAACAACTTGCATGAAGTGAATGGGTCGCCATGAAGAGCGACGAGGACCCCAGCGCAGACTGGGCTATTGCTACGCTACTTCTGGGCCTGTGGAAGGCCTTTGAGCAGATCCGACACGACAATCTGCTTCGTCCGGCTCAGAAGTTTTCGTTCCCGCTATGGTTACTCAAACTGCAGTTGGGCATGTATTCCAAAGCGCGCGCTTTGGCTCTCGATGGTGCTGTCTCAGACCTGATTTGGGTGCACCAGACGGCGTTGGCTGGCGACTCCTTCGCCGCGGCATTTATGAAACTGCAGCTCATGGAATCAGTTGATCGCACGCAGCTGGTGTGTCCCACGGTTACTCCAGCTATTGTTGTGGACGACCGCGTTTTACAGAGGCATGGAGGCGAAAAGCGAGTTGGCAGAGACATCATCCTCGCCACGCAGGTGCTCGTCAACGGATTGGCTAAGGGCAGCATCAGCATCTCTGTCAAGAGGTCTCAGGCGTTGGCGTCCACTCCAGCACTGGAGAAGGGGTTGAAGGTCAAGCTACACAAGGTCGCTGGAGCTCAGGCAGTGAATCATGCCAGGAATCTCGGCACGGACTTTGCTGAAGGCCGAGCACTGGGACGAGCAGTTCGCCGAGCAAGGCTCCTTGCAGCTGGGCGACGGGCACCGCGTGTGCGACGGATTCTTGGCTCTGGAGGTCGGCGAGGAATCGCTGCCCGTCTCGCCAAGCAGGGCCTGGAGGCAGGGTGCGCGCACAGTGTGAACTGCACGGGGGTCAGCGACAGCGATCTTCAGACTTCTCGCTCGTTGGCCTTTCGGGCCACCGAGGCTCGAGTGGACGGGAAGAGTCTGCGCTCAGCCTCATGCTGTCGCTTGTGCGTGAGTTTGGCCCCATCTTTCGAGCCACTACCGATCCCGTTTGTATGATGCACCGTGCTGTTTGGGAATCGCGGCTGTCGATGACCATCCTGACCTTGGTGATGCGCTGGGCCTCGGCGCACGTCGCGACCTGGGCTCAAGTTCGAGGGCCCACCAGCGCCGCCTTCCTGTCCCTCCTGCGCGTCGGGTGGGCAGCGACCAGCCTCGCGACGTGGATCAACTCGGCGAATGGGGCAGTCTACAAGCCAATGGACTTCTCGCCATGGTATACCAAGCAGGTGGTGAGGAAAGCCGTGTTGTGGTGGCAGTTCCACAAGGTTGTGGACGAGATGCCGCATTTAGATAATGGGCTCAACATAGCACAGCTTCGCATATGGATTCTCCGCGGACGACCGACGGCGCCCCAGGGGCGCGACTGGTCTGCGCTCGGTGCTGAGGAGCGACGGCGCGCCATATCGCTTTTGGTGAGCGGCCAGTGGGTCAATCACCGACGATATCATAACAATCCGCGGTATGCTCGCTCGGAAGACGTGTGCACTTTGTCCTGGGAAGGTCGGCAGCTCGTGGCATCGGCGCATCGAGCGCGCTCATCGCTGGCCTCAACCGCAGGTGCCAGCAGCCATCGAGGTGCTCAAGCGGCAGGCCGACCACCCCAACATCATCACGCTCGTCGAGAGATTGCTAATGGTCAGGCCCAAGGTGCTTTGGCAGGCGCCTCAAGATGAGCTGATGTCAGCTGTGCGATGGCTCCTCGGCAATGGAGAAGTTCTCTGAGAGGAACCCTTTCACAACGTCGAGCTCTTCACGGACGGCTCGGCACTCGACCTCGACACCGACTTCGGCATGGCAGGCTGCGCAGTGGTGCAGATTTCCCCTCGGGCCTGGCTGCTTTGATCCAGGCGCGAAGTGTGCGCTGGGGGCGCTGGGGCCCCCGTTGATGGGATTGCACCCGTCCGTTGAAGGCGCGGAGCTGCTGGCCACTCTGATCCTGGCGCGCCACAGTCTGGCGCCGATCACCGTGAGAGTGGACGCTAGCTACGTTGTCGATGGGCTGCTGTCTCGTGGGCGTGAAGGCACATGCGGATCGCCTCACAGTTGGGCGTTCCTTTGGAGATTGGTCTGGGATGTCATCGATGACTCTGGCGGGCTGTGCCCGGAGGGGCTAACGGTGGTCAAAGTCAGGGGGCACGGGGCCATCGGAGACGTCGAAGCGGGCAGGCTTACGCGCCGGGAGCGCCGTTGCAACCTCGAGGCAGACGATTGGGCCAAGCAGGCCACTCGTCCGTTCGCCACGGGGACAGCTGACAGGGACAAGATCTGGCGCGCTGACCTCATGGTGGACGGGGTGGTTGCGTGGGCCTCATGCGCTGGCGCTCCTGCCGCAGCCGCCCGCGACGACATTGATGCGGAGGTGGTTATCAAGCAGCCGTTGAAGATTCAGCTGGTCCTCACTGCGCACGAGTTCGCGGAGAAGGATGGCTGCTGGCGGTGCTCTACGCGTGGGCGCTATGCGAGAACGAAGGAGTCTCAGCGCAAGCTCACCTACCTACCCTGCATCCCGAGGCCAGGCCCCCACCAACTGGCCGAGGGGGGCCCTTGCTTAGGAGCCAAGCGTCCTGCAGCGGCTGCAGGGCAAGTGGCAGCAGCAACAGCTGCTGCCATGACAGCGCCCCAGAGCAGCGCGGATAGCCGAGAGGACGGGGATGGAGATCAGCACCAGCCTGAGCCGCCCTCGTCGCGTGCAAGTGCGGGTGAGTCGGCAGAGATGACTTCGCTGCACGCGGCTGCTCTTGGTCATGATAGTTGCATCGTCAGTGGGTTTCGTACGTGCATGAAATGTTGCTACTCTGTTCGTGAACGTGACGGACTGCCACGCCAGCTTGGGAAGGATTGCACAGGACATCCTACGAAAGGCGACAATGCAGGACGTGTACGACGTCAGCGTCGTGGTTTGATTCTTCAGGCGTTGGACCCCATGTCGAGACAGCGTCTGCCTGATTGGGTGAGTTGCAGCATGCTTCGTTTGTGCTCGCAGCGCTGTTTGGTTTGTTGGTGCCCCGGAGGCCTCTGAAGGTTCGCTGCAAGGAAGCCTGCGGCAGAAACCCTGTGCTGCTTTGTTTGCGGATACAGCACGCTTCGCGTGGGCTGGGAGGAGCGTGCTTCTTATCTTTTCGAGTGTGGGCCTCCGCGAGGCGGGCTCCAGTGCGAGTGTCTTGCTTGGCCTGCGCCATCTGTATTTGCACGCTTCGCGTGTCACTTCTATGTGTTGCACGTCGGCGATGGTCCTCCTATGTTGAGTGATGTCGTTCTTCTCGTGCCATAGCACACGCTTCGCGTGGTCTAACTTGGACTGTGCCTAGCGCTTCGCGCGACGCTCGCCCGAAGGGGTGGAGCTCCGCCGTGCCTTTGCTGTGGCGTGGACTGCGGGGTCCTGCCGTAGCCTTGCACGATTGATCGGGCCGAGGGGCTCGGTTGTGACGGCCCTGGTGGCTGTCGTGTGTGCAGCTTGGCTGTGCGCACCTGCACGAGTAAAAAAAACGCACACACGCACACGCACACACGCACACGCACACACGCACACACACGCACGCACGCACGCACGCACGCACGCACGCACACACGCACACACGCACGCACGCACGCACGCACACACGCACGCACGCACACACGCACGCACGCACACACGCACACACGCACACACGCACACACGCACACACGCACACACGCACACACGCACACACGCACACACGCACGCACGCACGCACACACGCACACACGCAAACACACACACACACACACGCACACACACGCGCTCCCGCACACCCACACGCACACACGCACACACGCACACACGCACGCACGCACGCACACGCACACACGCACACACACACACACGCACATTTTTGTTCCCGACGCGCCGACTGGTGACAAACAGCGGCGGTTAGCAATTGGCATGCGGGCCACACTATGCAGCGATAGTCCATCTTTCTATGGGCACTTGCACAACCTTGAAGTAGTTGTCCAGCGACAGCCTGACATAGCCGACCGCCGGGCTGCAGAATGCACGTAATGCAAGGCAGAAGACCAATGCCACGCCGGGGAGGGGGAGGGACGGAGGAACGAGAGCCGACGGTGAGCCCGAGAGCGCCACGGAGGGACCCGGCAGGCGGGATAACCAGTAGGCGAGGCGCAGGCGCGCAAAAAACGACTTGGAGACCGATCCGGTAGTTGCCGACGATCGCGGCGTGCAGCGAGGAACGATAAGCGGATAAGGGGGGCATGTGGCTGGAAGCGCTGCCACGCACACGCTTTTAGCTTCGCGGCCGCTTAGTCCAAAGCAGCGATGGCAGTAGCGGGTTGCGCTAAGCTGATTATTGCCAGGCATGTGCCGATGGGGTGTCAACCGACAAGCGGGTGACGGATGTAGGAACAAGTGCCGAAGGCCATGCACGTGAGGATATTCACGCACACATGCTATTTGTGCTTCCGTCCGCGATGTAGTAGCAACATTGGTTTCGACGTGCAAAGGGGCCGCGTTGGCCTGAATTGCACTCGCACGTGCGGCGACCGCCATACACACACGGGAACAAACACACCCTAGCATCGCCTCTACCTCTTGGTCTTGCCCTGCGCACGTGCGCCCGCTCACTGGATGCCACTCTGTTCAGCGATTGAGCCTCGGGCGGCGTCTCGATGATGCCGCTGACGTCAAGATTCCAACCCCTGCGGTGAGTCAGCCTCATGCTCCTCTTCCTCCCTCCTGCTGCTGGTGCTCCGCCCTCCTCTGCTTCCTCATTCTTCCTCCCCTCAATATGCATCCACTCCTCTCTTCTCGTTTCGGCTCCTCGTGGCCCTCCTCCTGCTCCAAGCGTTCTCGATGGTTGTCGTCGTCCACCTCATCGTTCTCCTCTTATCCGTCGTCCCTCCTCCCTCCTAGTCTTCCCCTGATCTCCGAGGTCTGAAACTAGTCGACGCACGGGCCTCAGAGTTCTGCGCCTCTTTTCGATGGCCCTGGTTGTTCGTCCCTGGTCGTTGTGCGATCGTCCCCGGCCCGTGAGCGAGTGACATGACGGTGGAAGTTGCGGATCACACACGCTCGTTTTCATTACTCACCAGGTGCCTTCCACTAGTAGCACAGTGGCTACTCGCAAACGTCTGAAAAAAAACACGTTTGCCTCGCTGTAGTGGATCGTATAATCGTATAATGTGACTTTGCGAGTAGTGACTTTGCGAGTAGTGGAACGCGCTTGCCCACTCCGAGTTTCTTAATAGGCGTCGGGGGGGTGTCACACCCGCCGACAGCCCCACATCGACCTCCGTCGCGGGCAGCCACCGCGCGCCGAAGGCGCTCCGACCCCCGTCGCGGCGCGACGACGAGGCGAGGTTGACCCCCGTCTGGGGGGGTATCCCCCCACGCTTATCAAGGAACCCATGGTAATTACAGACGTTGGAGGCATGGGTCAGCGAAGAGGCCCTCCTCTTTGCCACGGCGACGCACCGCGGAGGGCGGGCCGGGCTGGGCTACAAGCTGGGGCCCTGCCAAGGAGGCGCGGCGAGACCGCGCGCCCCTGGGCCCTTTCGGCGCGCGCCGAGGACCCCCGCCGACCACCCGGGCGCGAAGGCAACGCCGCCCGCCTGGGAGGGCGAGAGGCAGGGCCAAGCGGGGAGGGTCCTGGCGGGTCGGAACTGAGGGGCAACCGAGAAGGGGGGGGACTGGCACAGGGGGGGAAGCATCGACCTGGAATCGGCGATACATCGCCGATCGATCGGCGATAGGTCTCCGATCGTGAATCCGCATCTTCCTGGGCAGGTTGGGGCTGTCGGGCCCGCATCGGCGATCAATGGGCGACTGAAGGTCGATGCATCCCCCCCTATGCCTATCCTCTACTTGTTGCCCCTGAGGAGTGGGTACGGAAAGGAAGGGGTACGAAGACTGAGCAAATCTCGGCGGCGACCGAGGGGTGGAAGTTGAGAGGGAGAATGCCTTCTCAGAAGGCGGCGGGGCTTCTCAGAAGCCCTCGGGCCTTCTGAAAAGGTTTTTGTCTGCGTCTCTGGGGAAGGCCCAGAAGACTTCTCGGAAGGCCAGGGGAACTCCGAGCCTTCTGCTGAGACGGCCCGCCCCTTCTAACTTCCCCCCGCGCTCGCCGTCGAAAATCCGGTTGAGCAGGAATCGCTGTCGGCGTCGCTGCGGGCGGTGTCCATTCGCGACAGCAGGCCTTTGCCCATCAGCGGCCGCTGTTGGTTGTTGGACAGCATTTGTTGTTGGGCATTGTGCCCCTTTTCTCCGTACCCATTTCGGGCGTCCCACTATCAGGAGAGGAGAAAACACACAGACACAATTAATCGTCGATCCCCAGGAAGAAATTGGAAACTATGGGAAGCGGGGGGAAGACGAACGCCTAAAAACCATGGGAAACTATGGTGAATCCTGGGGCTTGTGTCTATTTATTTGTGTGCCCCAGGGCCCCTTCACAAGAGGGCGTGGGGAGTAGGGGGGTGGAAGAAGAACGCGCTGCCTATAAACAGAACCGTGCGGCGGTGCGCGCGGACTTCTTGGATCGGTGCCGGGCCCGCCTGGCGGCGCGCCCAGGCCTTGGCGCGCTCCACGCGCCAGTGGGAGGGGGGTCTGGCGCAGATCCGAGACGTCCGCGCGGACCGTCGAAGGTGTATGGTTAGGCCGCTCTTTCTTCCTCCGACTTCGGGGGGGGGGGAGCCCCAGCGGGCGCCATTGCCCTCTCGGGTGGCCAACTCCGCTCAGGGCGCCAGAGACGGGGGCACAGCAAAGGGGGGCACGGGGAATGCCGATTCCCACGATTGGCTATGCCCCTGCTTAGGGCGCCCTGGGCGCCGTGGACAGGGGCACAGCAAGCAGGGGCATAGTTATGGAAAAGCCTGAGCCCCCGTGTGGCCGAACCCCCCGTTTGCGAGGCCCCGATCCGCGCGGACGGTCGAAAGTTTGTGTTTTTACGCCGCTCTTTCTTCCTCTGGTTTCGGGGGGGGGGAGCCCCAGTGTGCGCCACGCCCTCTCGGGTGGCCAGCTCCAGCCTGGCCCCACGGGCGCTTGCGGCAGTCTGTCGATCAGCAGTCTGGATTCCCTGTCGGAGTCCTGGTCAGAACGCACCCTGGGAGGGGTCCGAGAGGTGTCGGTATCCGAGTCGTTGTTCCCCGCCAGTGCCGGGTCCGCCGACGCGCAGATCGCGCTCCATCGGCAGGCCGAGGCGCTGCCTTGCCGAGCGCGCCGCAGCACAAGACAGCACGTCGCAGCGGAGAGGGTTCGTCGGCATGGCTGGGCCCAGTCGTACCTCTCCCTGGGCCGAGCAGATCCTGGGCGTCTGCGTCCAGGGTCGGCGTGTATGCCCTCCTGGCCAGGCCGGGAGGGCCTGCACACCGACCCTGGGGCCAGTTCTGGCCGGCCGAAGGTCACAGTACGTATCCATGTATGATCTGTTCCTGCGCGTGTGTGTGTGTGTGTTTTATTTGTGTGCGCCTGTGTGTGTGCCTGTGTGTGTGTTATGTGTGTGTGTGCCTGTGTGTGTGTGTGTGTGTCTGGGCGGTCCACTCGCGAAGGTCGATGGGCTTCCTGGACGGCTGACGCCGCGCGAACGTATTCCTGTCCCGATTGAACAGGGGCCTCACGCTTTTCTCCACTACGGGGCGGAGCTCCCCCAACTCCGCACCATGGTACGCCAAGCTGGCCTCATCTGCAGACTTCGTGTCAACCGCGCACGCAGGCCATCATCCTCGACGAGCTCCTGGCCGATGAGCTACAGCACTTGGAGCGCAAGTTACCCCGACGCGACCGCCTTCGAATCGAGGCCGCCATTGACGTGCGTCGCCTTGGCCTGCGCCCACGGAGCGACTCGCTCGGCTGACCGAGTGCAAGCCACTGGCACCTGCTCTGCTACACGTCTTGGGCTGCGATCCGCAAATGCTACACTGGTGTGCGCACCCCTCCGACGTTCGCAACACCGGCCAGAAGCTGCTGTTCCCAGCAGGCTGGCTTCGTCCGTCCTGTCGTTGGCTACGACCCATCCAGCGGCACAAGTAGGCTCTCGGTTGCTCCTCTCCAGTGCGCGTGCGGCCCACACCTGCCCGAGGACCCCACTGGCTGCACGATCGACGTGACCACGATCCAGGAACGACCTACGGGCATCCACAGGGAGGCACCGTCAAACGGTGGCTCTGCCAATTCGGGACGCCGCGGATCCTACCACAGCAGCTAAACAACGCCACCCAGTGCTGCCGGAAGCATATCGAACGCCTCGGCGCCACATTGGGCCGGCTTCTCGTTTGCGACCTCCTCCAGTCAATAGGCGGCTTCTCGGAGGAAGGCAATCACGACCCGCGCCCGGCGTGGAAGGGCGTCTTCCTGTGTTGCATTGACCACTCAGACTCGTGGTGGGCCCCCCACCTGTTCGGCCTTGACACCAGGATGCAGCTGGTTAGATAGGTTTGGGCCTTCCGAGGTTCCCATCCGACGGGCCCCGGATCTGACGGCACGGCCCTGGCCCCCTTGCTCCCAAAGGGTCTCTTGCGTGGTCTGCGTGGTTGGCGCTGAGTTGGACCGGAAGCGTCGTTCCTGGAATCGAGGCCTCTTAGATGTGGTCCGAGTAGATGGGGTCGAAGGTTCGCTCCGCATCGCCGATGCATCGGCGATGCGGCTCGATGTGGAGCCCGAGTTTCCCCACACCGACGTCGCCGATGCATCTTCGACATCGCCGATGCATCGTCGATACATCGGCGATACATCGGCGATCCAGTGCAATCCTTCGACCCCATCTACTCGGACCCCATCTAGGAGACCTCTATGGAAGCGACCTGCGCCTCGCCCATGCACGGGGGCGCCCTGTCAGCCACTAAGCACCTACTCAACGCAGCAGAACCAGATGCTCTGCCAGTCGCTCGCGCACCCATTCCAGCCTGCGTTTCCGAGTCAGACAACCGCCTGGCCTAGGACAGGAACGGGTTCTCCGCCAACTGCGACACCTGCCGGCGAGGCCCTTTCGACGCATGCGGGGCGCCCTCCCCAATAACCACCGGGGCATGTACCATAGGGCGGACGGCGTTCCAGCAACCGATGCAGAAAGCAGGAGAGCGCTTCAGCACTGATTTTTTAACGAGTGCAGGCCTTCAAGCAGCCGAAGGCGGGCCCTGCAGACCTGCATTGATTCATTGGCTTGTGCCGCACCGCCGACCCCTTGGGGCGGCAGCAAGAGTGAAAGACAGAAATCGCGGAACGCGCGCGATCGCTGGGCAATCTTAGGATTTCGGCTTGTCCTGCGTAGCGTGTGGGGTTCAAGGGGGGGCCCTGTAGGGGATTGTTTTGAAGTTTTTCGTGGTCTTATGTGAGTTTCTTGGGGCCTTCACGGGGCCTGTCCCAGGCCTCTGTTTCCACCTCCTGGATAGGCTCGGGGATCGTTGAGACCCAGCTGGGGTTGCGTCCGGCCAGACGTTCGAGAGTAGACCCAGCTGTGTCGACGAGGAGCTTCCTGAAGGCCCAGAGGGGGCGGAGGGCGCCCAAGAACTAGGAGTCTCATGCCTCGAGCCTCGATCCACCCCGTGTTCCTTCCTTTGCGAAGTGGTGGCGCCGGCCAGGGAGGTCGATCCTCATCCCGGACTTTCGGCGGTGGTCCCCGGCACCGAAAACGGTTCCTGAAGGCTGAATTCGAGGAGATGCTTCGGGTGGTCGAAAGACCACTAAAATCTGTGAAACATCGGCGGCGACGACGAAATGTTCTTTCTTTTTTCCGTCTTCTTCCTCCTCTTCCTCCTCTTCGTCCTTCTCTTCTTCTTCTTCTTCTTCTTCTTCTTCTTCTTCTTCTTCTCGATCGAGGTAGATGCCCGCGGCAGTTCGTGTATAGTGGGTTTCGGCTCACCCCGCCACGGTGCCTTGGTTGTCGGCCTGAGATGCTTGGTGCCTGGGCTGCGGGTTAGAAGTTTCATGCATCAAGTGGCATTTGAGGCTTCTTTCGAGTTTTTCGGGGGCCTCTTGGGGGGCCTCTCAGGGGCCTCTTGGGGCTTCTTTGGGGGGGGCCTCTTGGGGGCCTCACGGGCCCTGTCGGGCGCCTCTTGGGCCCCCTCTGGGGCCGTTTTGGGGCGGAAGGCTCGGATTGTTGGTTCAGGCTCCTCCTCTTTGGTCTCTTTGGGCCGTCTTGGGACTTTCTTGGGCCGTCTTGGGAGCCTCTTGGGCCGTCTTGGCGCCCTCTAGGGCCGTTTCGAGCGCCTCTTGAGAGCCTATTGGGCCGTTTTGGGGCCGTCTTCAATGCCGTGAAGGCCGGAAAGTCTTGTATGATGAACATGTACGTCGCCCCATCGGAATGCAACGATTTTGGCCTCTGGGGCCCCTCTCGGGGATGCTCTTGGAGGCTTTCTGGGCCGTCTGGCAGGCTTCCGGGGCCGTCTTAGGGGCCATCCCGGGCGTCTCGGGCCGACTTCTGGTCGTCCCGGGGGCCTCTTGGGCCGCCGTGGGGGCTGCTTGGAGCCCTCGGGGGCTTCGTTGGGCCTGCTGAGACCTTTGCCCCCCGCCCCCCCGCCCCCTTCCAAACTGGCTGACTGGGCTCCCAGGGGAGGGGTTCGGGGAGGGGGGAGCATCTCACACGCCGTGACCCCAAGGGGTCGGCGGATTTCTACTTGGCGCGAGCCTCCCAGCAGTTCGAGCAGATAACAAGGACGGGTGCTGCAGTCACCTGGCTGCCTTGGCCGTCTTGGTCGCCGCTCTCGCGCCATTGCGGTGTGGCCAGAGGTTCGCAGTGCCGGAGTATTTCATTGGCTCACCAGTTAGTGTCAAGTCGGGCATGTCCCTCTACAGGGGAATATTCAAACAATAGTTCAGCAAGAGTCTTGGGAAGATGTTTGAGTAGTTGTTGTTGTTGTTTGTCGTATTTGTTTAAAAGAAAAAGGAATCCCAACTCCGCCTGTAGGAGGACACGCCCGATCTAATCCTAGGTTCGCAGTGCCAGAATATTTCAGTGGCTCACCAGTTCGTGGGGTAGTGGAAATTGTGCGGCGCATGTGTCCACATCGGGGTATTTTTGGGGTGATGTTTGCGTTTTGATGTCGATTGCGTCTGCAGCCTTTTTGAAAACGAGGCGTGGGCATATTGCTAGCCCCCTCCGCCCAGGGCACTGCGCTCCTCACTCTCCCCCCCTTATCCTTAGTTGGTTCTTTCGCAGCCCAAGCCGGGTGTCGCTACAGCGCCGATTCTTCATCAAACGGGGGCACTCCAGCAACCCAAGCCGGAAACAAGGGACACTGATGGCTGCATGCCTATCCAGCGCGGACGTTGCGGCAACCCGCGGCGGGGGCGCTCTAGCGTTGCATTGGCACTTCGAGCAAAACACAAGGCTTTCGCTGTCGCCGTCGTCCCCGCCATCGCCACCGCTGTGTTCGTTGCTGTCGCCGTCGTCGCCGCCGCCCTGTCGCCACCGCCGTGTTCGTCGCCGTCGCCGCCGTCGCCGCCGTCGTTCCCTTCTGGCGCCGTCGCCCCCTTCGGTCGTCGTCGCCCCCGCCGGCGCCGTGGCCGCCGAGTGGTCGTTGCCGTCGTGGCGGCCGTCGCCGTCGTGGTCGCCGCTGTTTCCGCCGCCGCTGCCGCTGCCGTGGTCTGGCCATACGTTTGAACCGCCCCGCAGACTGGCCTCGGGGGTGGACAGAACCCCCACCCTAACACGTCGATTAGTGAATTGTCCGTCTTCGGTTCTCGGGAGGGCGCCGCGGCCGTCATTTTCCAGGGTTGCGCCCGCTAGCTTTGGGCCCGAAACCGTTTTCACTAAAACACGTTTTTTTAAAGGGGGTTCTGTCCATCCCCGATGGCTGGCCATTCGAATGTGGTCTCAGGGATGAGAAAAAAACAGCTACCAGCAGCTGTGTTGTCCATGCAGTGAGATTTCTCTCCACATGGAGTTTGTCCGCGAGGGTGTCTTTCTGCGTGTTGCACAAGGGCCCGTCATCTTCTTAACAGGAGGATTTGTCCACGCTCCATACATGACCTGTGCTTGTCATGCAAACTCCCCCGCGTGGATACACAGGTTTGTTTCAACGAGCACGTTTGTTCTTGATCCACTGAACGCGTTCGTTTCGTTTGCCCAGACCCACAGTCGATACTTATGTGTTTGTCAATGTGGACCCAAACCGCGAAGTTATTGTATTGTGGATGCGTACGCTACGTGGTGCACGTCTCGTAGTGCCATGTATGTGGTGCAAGCCACGCTGTGCAAGCCATGTGGTTCAGCCTCAGTGATGCGAGCTATGCTGTGTAACCTGTGTGGTGTATGCTGTGCGGTATGAGCTGCGTGGCGTGAGCTGTGCGACGCAGTCTTCGCGGTGCCCACGAGGCGCCCCCTGCGGACGCCGGGCGACATTTCGAACGAGGCGCCCACGCGGCGCCCACGAGGCGGGCGCTGGGCGAAACCTCGGCCGACCCGCCCAGCGACCGAGGCGCCCCCGAGGCGCCCCCCCGGGCGAGCACCGAGGCGAAGCCGCGGGGGACCCACCCGCGCAGGAGGCGCCCCCGAGGCGCCCACGGGCGCCCACCAGCCGGGCACCAGGCGAGACCTCGGCCGACACATCCGACTCCACAGGAAAGACTTCCCATGCCACTTCGGCTGACGCGCAGCCCTTCGTGCGGACGTTCGCGCGCAGGTTGCCTTCGCCACGTCTCGCGGAAGCGCCCTCGTCCGCACTCGGGCCGCCGCGCTTGCCGCTTGCGGAGATTGCCGCGGCAGGTCGCCATGCGCTCTCGTGCAGGAAACGTTTCTCTCCCTGGGTAGTCGAAGGCCAGACTGTCAGACTGGATTGGGCCCCAAGGGCCAATCTGGCCTGGCCAAACTGGATGATTTGGGTTATTCGCCAGACTGGATTCGCGTTGGCTCCCTCGCCAGATTGCCCCCGTTTGCCAGATTGGGCCTGCCAGATTGGCGCCAGATTGGCTTCGACTACCCAGACTCCGTCGTCCACCCTGCGTACTTCTGCCTCCCTCCCCTCGCCCGGGCTGTCCATCGCCAGGCTTTCCCCGAGCAAGGCGGGCGTGGCTCCGGAGGCCGCTCTGGAGGACGTGTCCCCGATGCTGACGGACGTGCCCGGGGGGGCCATGCGGGCGGGGGCGTAGCTCGCCGCCATGACGGGCATGGGCGATAATCCCTGGGAAAGGGGCCTCGACTATTTTTTGCCGTCTTCGGGCTCCTTCGCTTGGGGCAACATGCGATTCGGAATAAAACGCAAGTGCAAGGGAAGGCCCTCGGTTGTCAGGACCCGTTCCCTGCAGGACCAGTCTCCCTCATGCCAAGCCTGATTGCATAGGCTACGAGGACGTGGGCGTCCACCAAAATTGTATTGGAGGTTCTTCTTATTTCTTTGGGCGTCCTGAAAACAGTCTCCGGGCTCCGAGAGGCTGTCCAAAACGATGAAAAGCTGGTCCGTGGGCAGAGCCGGACAGGCCCCCCCAACCCGAAATTCACGTCTTCGGGTTGGGTTGGGGTGGTCTGGTAGGTAGTCAGTATCGAAGGCTGCGGCGGGAACGACATCGCCCAGGGGATTTCTCCACGCCAGGTCTTCTTCGAATGCCATCGAGCCAGCGGGGCGAGTTGGGCTGGTGATCGCTCTTGTCTTCATTGTTTTGCCGATCGGCGCGGGCCCCCTCCCCCTCCCCTCCCTATGGAGTAGATCTTGGCTGTCTTTTGGCGCCTGTTTCGCGCAGGTGGAGCCTCCCCCATAATGGACGCCCTGTTGCAAACAGTCGTGTTCAGCAGAGGTCCGGAGACAGGCACCCCCCGTCCGCCCTTTCCGCCCAATGTCGAAACGCCGTGTAAAAAAAACGCTCACCCACTGGCCACAGTGACTCGCACTGTCATCCCTCGGGCTGCTCGCCCGTGCTGCAGCCCCTGAGAAGCAGATCTCGGTATGGCTTCTCCTCATGCGGGCTCGGGCACCACGCTGGCCTGGGAGGCCAAACATACCGAAGTGACAGATCCCATGTGATTGTTTTGTTATTCATTGTTTTGCCGATCGGCGCGGTCCCTCGCACCCCCCCTCCCCCCCCATGGAGTGGATCTATGTTGTTTTTTAGCGCCTGTTTCGAGCAGGTGGAGCCTCCCCCATCATGGACGGCCTGTTGCAATCAGACGCGCGAAGCAGAGGTCCAGAGCCAGACCCACCCCCGTCCCTCCCCCTTTCCGCCCAATGTCGAAACGCCGAATAAAAAACGCTCGCCTTATGCGGGCTCGGGCACCAGGCTGGCCTGGGAGACCAGACATGCCGAAGTGACAGATCCCATCTGGTGTGTCCAGCGCGTTGAAGTCCTGCAGTGCAGCAGTCCTGGTTCCCCCCAGCCGCCACGGTGACGCTCAGGGGCTCGACCACCGAACCGAAGTAGCTTCGGGTCCGTATGCCTACAGTGGGGGCCCGTGCCAAGAAGCACCCTGCTCGCCTCAAGGGTGCCCTGGGCGTCTTGGGTTTCGATGGTTTTGCGATGGAAGGCGTGACGTGCCCACACCAAAAATCCATGGACGTCCTGGGGTCTCAGGGTTGGATTTCCTGTGGAAGGTTTCTTGTGGAAGGGCCCTACTGTCTGGTTCCTTCCCCGCGCCCTTGCTGCCTTCAGGTGGGGCCCCACTCTGGGGGCGCGCACGAGCAGCCCAGGCTTGGGCCCTGGCCTGGCGGGCATGCTGTCGGCCATCCCCTGGGAGCTCGCACACGTGGGCCGAACGAGGCGCCCGACTCGGAGTTCCGGCATCCCGTGTGCCCGGCATCCGGGCGGGGCGAGGGCGGCCGTTTTTTGCGAGAAGGCACCCCGCCTCTGAGATAGAGAGCCTTTCTTAGGAGTTTCTAAAAGGTCCCGATCCCTGTTGAGAAAATCATGCCGCCTTACGCGCATGAGGCTCCCAACTCGAAGTTCCGGCATCCTGTGTGCCTTGCAACAGGGCAGGGCGATGGGTGGCGTTTGGGGCGAGGGGAACCGCTTTCTAAGATAGCACCGCACCTCTAAGAAGGAGCTTTTCTTAGGAGCTTTTAGAAGGTTCCGATCCCGGTTGAGGTAAAGCATGCCTTCTTACGTGCCCGCCCCTTCCGTGTCGGGCTCCTGCGGACCAACATGAATACGTGTTGTTTCAAAACGGCAGGCTCCTTGCGACCAACCTTCTGCATGGACGTCGTAAAGCATTGTGGTTGTGGGCCATCATTCTTCTTATTGGGAAGGCCTTACGGCCAGTACCGCCGACCCTGAAGGGGGACGACGACCACGACGCCGGCGTCGGCGGCGACGACGACGACGACGACGTGGGGCGGAGTCCTCGGTGATGCTTCGTGGTGCCTCTTCGGAGTGCGCTCGTAGGTCTCTGCTGGGGGCAGCTCTTGGGAGCATCTTGGGGGGGGGGCCTCTTGGGGGCCTCCTCGGTGGTCCCGTCGAGCTTCCTGGGGGCCTCTTGGGGGCCGCTTCGGTCCTCGTGGGGGCCCCTACTAAGGGGGTGCCTCGGGGCTAGCCCGGGAGCTTCTCGGGGCCGAGGGCTCGAAATGCGCGCTCGGGCTCCCGTGTGGGCACCCTCTTGGAGCAGTTTTGGGGACCTGGGTCGTTTTGGGACCGTCTCGGAAACCTCTTGGGGGCCTCTTGTGCCGATCTTGGTGGCATCTTGGGCCTTCTTCGAGCGTCGGGAAGCCGAAACGGCGAGAACGACAGAATCCCCCAAAAGCCTTGAACAACTCATTGAATTTTGCTTGTTCGCGCCCTCTTGGTGTGCTCTTGGAGAGGCCTCTGCGAGCGTCTTGGAAGCCGCTTGGGCCGTCAGAAGGCCGTCTTTGGCGTCTTGGACCGATTGTTCGGCGATTCGGGGCCCTCTTGGACCGTCTTGGGGGCCTCTTGGGCTGTCTCGGGGCCTTTTTTTGGCCCCAGGACCCCCCAGGGGAGGATGGCATTCTGAAGTGGGCCCCCCCCCCCTTGACCCCCCTCCGGTACCTTACCAGGACCTCCCTGGAGACAGCCTTGGTCCGTGCAGCTGGTGACATTGACGGCAGCTGTGATGTAAGATGCCGAATTATGCTACCGAGGAGCCCCACATACTTATTTCAGATCCTGCGTGGTCATATCATGTTGCACCAAGCACAGCCTCCTGGCATTGTCGTTCGCCTCTGTGGCGTCGGGGATCTGCAACGCCTGCCACACTTTGCGAGCCCGCAACGGATAGGGGGGACCAGCCCCAGCGCACCCCCTGTGGTGTCGAGAACGTGCAACGCCTGCCACAATTTGCGAGCCCGAAGCGTATATGGGGGACCACCCCCTGCGCACCCCCTTGTGGTGTCGAGAAGGTGCAACGCCCGCCACACTTTGCGAGCCCGCGCCGCATAAGGGCACCACCCCCTGCGCACCCCTTTTGGTGTCGAGAAAATGCAACGCCCGCCACACATTGCGAGCCCGAAACTGATGGGGGACCACCCCCTGCGCACCCCCTCTGGTCTCGAGAATATGCCGTGCCTGCTGTGCCCTGGACGACCGTCACGGATAGCGGCCGCGGTGAGAGACCACCCCCTGTGCACCCCTTTCTGGTGTCGAGAATATGCCATGCTTGCTGTGCCCTGGACGACCGTCACGGATAGCGGCCGCGGTGAGAGACCACCCCCTGCGCACCCCCTATGGCGTCGAGAAAATGCCATGCCTGCTGTGCCCTGGTCGACCGGCACGGATAGCGGCCGCGGTGAGAGACCACCCCCTGCGCACCCCCTCTGGTGTCGAGAATATGCCATGCCTGCTGTGCCCTGGACGACCGTCACGGATAGCGGCCGCGGTGAGAGACCACCCCCTGCGCACCCCCTATGGTGTCGAGAATATGCCATGCCTGCTGTGCCCTGGACGACCGGCACGGATAGCGGCCGCGGTGAGAGACCACCCCCTGCGCACCCCCTATGGTGTCGAGAATATGCCATGCCTGCTGTGCCCTGGACGACCGTCACGGATAGCGGCCGCGGTGAGAGACCACCCCCTGCGCACCCCCTATGGTGTCGAGAATATGCCATGCCTGCTGTGCCCTGGACGACCGGCACGGATAGCGGCCGCGGTGAGAGACCACCCCCTGCGCACCCCCTATGGTGTCGAGAATATGCCATGCCTGCTGTGCCCTGGACGACCGGCACGGATAGCGGCCGCGGTGAGAGACCACCCCCTGCGCACCCCCTATGGTGTCGAGAATATGCCATGCCTGCTGTGCCCTGGACGACCGGCACGGATAGCGGCCGCGGTGAGAGACCACCCCCTGCGCACCCCCTCTGGTGTCGAGAATATGCCATGCCTGCTGTGCCCTGGACGACCGTCACGGATAGCGGCCGCGGTGAGAGACCACCCCCTGCGCACCCCCTATGGTGTCGAGAATATGCCATGCCTGCTGTGCCCTGGACGACCGGCACGGATAGCGGCCGCGGTGAGAGACCACCCCTGCGCACCCCCTATGGTGTCGAGAATATGCCATGCCTGCTGTGCCCTGGACGACCGCACGGATAGCGGCCGCGGTGAGAGACCACCCCCTGCGCACCCCCTATGGTGTCGAGAATATGCCATGCCTGCTGTGCCCTGGACGACCGTCACGGATAGCGGCCGCGGTGAGAGACCACCCCCTGCGCACCCCCCTGGTGTCGAGAATATGCCAGACGACCCACGGATAGCGGCCGCGGTGAGAGCGCACCCCCATGCCATGCTGCTGTGCCCTGGATATGAGAGACCACCCCCTGCGCCATGCCATGCTGTGCCCTGGACGACCTGCGCACACGAGAATATGCCATGCCTGCTGTGCCCTGGGACCGCGGATGTGAGAGACCACCCCCTGCGCACCCCCTATGGTGTCGAGAAAGTGCCACGCCTGCCACGCCCTGCGACCCTGGGGCGGATAGAGACCGCGGTGAGGGACCACTCCCTGCACACCCCCTGTAGTGACGAGAAAGTGCCACACACGGATGTGGTGTGTGTGGTGTGGTGTGGTGTGGTGTGGTGTGGTGTGGTGTGGTGTGGTGTGGTGTGGTGTGGTGTGGTGTGGTGTGGTGTGGTGTGGTGTGGTGTGGTGGTTTGTGGTGTGGCGTGGTGTGGTGTGGTGCGATGTGGCGTGGTGTGGTGTGGTGTGTGTACGAGCGAGAAGGAGGAGGTGAGGTGAGCGCGGGTGCGACGCGGGTGTAGAGAAAATCAGAACCCCACTTAGAAGAGAAGGTGGGGAACAACCGAACACACATTCCTTCGCATCCAGATTTATTCATATCGAAATTCACTTATACCCAGAACCATTCGGACGCAGATTCACACACTTAGACTCACTTGCATTCATGTGCACAATTCATATTCAGACTCGTTCGCGTATGTCCACCTTGATTTGGCAGGCTTACCACCTGGCAACCAAAAGGGGGAACCCTTCAGGGGTATTGGTGGGACGTCTCAAGCGGAACGCCGTCTTTGGGAGGAACACGGATCTCTTTTGCCAAGGCCGCGCGGCTTGATCGTTGGTGGAAGTTGCATCGAAGCTATCCATGACATTGGTGGACAAACACACGAGCGATCGCAAGTTGGCAACATCGTCCACAACAAGTGTTTGTCGCACGAGCCTTGGACTTAGTCCCAGACCCCTTGGACGTAATCCCAGATCCCTTGGCTAGCCAAGAGGCTCCCCAGAGGGGACTTACAAGTTGCCGCTTCCAAGTCCACGCCTTGGAGTTGAACCACAGGCTTACCGGGTGTCCTCTTGGAACCCTCTTGTAGCTCTCTTGGGGCCTTCCTGGGGCTTTCCGGGGTCGTCTTGGAACCTCCGAACGGCCCCCAAAGGGGCATTTGAAGATATTAGTTCGAATCGCACGTTGTCGAGTTGGACCAGGGGCTCATTGGTACTCCTTTTGGAAACTTGTTGTGGCTCTCTTCGGGCCCTCTTGGGGGCCGCTGGGGCCTTGTTGGGGCCTCAAGGCGCCCCCAACAGGGTACAGGAAGTTATCGCGTCGAATGCTTCCACGGCCGCTTTCCCGGTGGGGTAAGCTGTACAGGGAGCGACAGGATGGCCACGCGCATGCGCCGAACTCGCGCGTCTAACAAAGGAGGAAACAGAGTTTTTGTGGTGACGCGTACGGGGGGCGCCCACATAATCTTTGTTTCGACGTTTGTATGGCAACACACAATCGGCGTATTCTTGTTGGCTCCCTATGGCTTGGACACTCACTTTCGCATCATGAGCACTATCACAACGGTACGCTCTAGTATGAGACATTTGTTATCTAATAGGGGATCGGTGCCAGACCACGGAGCGCGGCCGCATGGTGACGATGGCACCTCTCCTGTGGATTATTCCAGGCGTGGTGGCGTTGAAATGCATGTGCTCTGGAAGTCAGGCCGATTGAAGGCTTTGCTCTCAACCGCCATAGTGGCCCGATAACCTACACTGTGGCACCCTGAAGGCTCGCAGCTTGTGCAGAGTAGTATGTTCCTATGTCTCACCGTCAGAGTCAGAGGCTCGCGTCTCGACTCGCCAGGGCATCCGCGCTCAGTTTCGATACCAGTCTTGCAGGGCACCTGTCGGCTCGTTCCTAGAGAGGTCCAGCAGGATCCCGCGGCCTCGGCGGTGTGAGCCCCCTCGGCCAGGGCTCGTATGAGAATGGTCGCTTCGGGCGTTGCCCAATCGAAGGGCGATAGGGGGGGGGGGGGCG
Organism: Prorocentrum cordatum; assembly: GCA_963575745.1. NCBI lineage: Eukaryota > Dinophyceae > Prorocentrales > Prorocentraceae > Prorocentrum > Prorocentrum cordatum. The sequence continues at coordinate 341,626 of CAUYUJ010012836.1, forward strand.
AAGAAGGGCGCACCTTCGTGCCCCCTGGAGGCTCGGTGTGGGGGGCTGGGGGTTCTTCGGTCGCGTCGGGCCAGGCCTGCCTCGAGACCATCTGGCCAAGACGTCGGCCCCCCTGCTCAAGGCATGCCTCAGCACGCGCCCCTCGTCTCAGGCAGCAGGGCCAGGACGGGTGCTGGAAGACGGGGGGTCTTCGGAGGTGCTTGGGATCGTGCCCCAGGCGACCCGCGAGCACCTCGGGCGGCCGCTCTCTTGCTGCTGGGGGGAGGCGCACCGAGGCACAGAACTCCCTCACCGAGGGCACGAGGCGAGGAGGAGGAGGAGCGAGGAGCGAGGAGGAGGAGCGAGGAGGAGGAGGAGGAGCGAGGAGGAGGAGGAGGAGGAGGAGGAGGAGGAGGAGGAGGAGGAGGAGGAGGAGGAGGAGGAGGAGGAGGAGGAGGAGGAGGAGGAGGAGGAGGAGGAGGAGGAGGAGGAGGAGGAGGAGCGAGGAGGAGCGAGGAGGCGCGAGGAGGAGCGAGGAGGAGAGGGAGGACGAGGAGGAGGAGGAGGAGGAGAGGAGGAGGAGGAGGAGGAGGAGGAGGAGGAGGAGGAGGAGGAGAGGAGCGAGGAGGAGGAGCGAGGAGGAGGAGGAGGAGGAGGAGGAGGAGGAGGAGGAGGAGGAGGAGGAGGAGGAGGAGGAGGAGCGGAGGAGGAGGAGGAGGAGGAGGAGAGGAGGAGGAGGAGGAGAGGAGGAGGGAGGAGGAGGAGGAGGAGGAGGAGGAGGAGGAGGAGGAGGGAGGGAGGGAGGGAGAGGAGGGAGGGAGGGAGGGAGGGAGGGGGAGGGAGGGGGGAGGGAGGGAGGGAGGGAGGGAGGGAGGGAGGGAGGGAGGGAGGGAGGGAGGGAGGGAGGGAGGGAGGGAGGGAGGGAGGGAGGAGGAGGAGGAGCAGGTGAGGTCTGATCTTCACCTGGAGGCCTCGGGTCGCCCGCAGGGGCGCGAAGGCAGCCGCGCTTCTCGCTTCGAGGGCTGGGTCGGAGTGCGGTCCTCCTCCACGGGCGGTGGGGAGGCACGAGCACAATCGCGCCTTTCGCTCCTTACAGTGGAGGCCCATGCCAAGAAACATCCTGCTCGCCTCCATGGTGCCCCGGGTTTCTTTGGTTTCGATGGTTTTGCTGTGGAAGGCGAGACGATACCACGCCAAAAATCGATGGACGTCCTGGGGCCTCAGGGTTGGGTTTCTTGCGGATTTTTTCTTGTGGACTGGCCTCCACTGTACCTAGCGCGAAGCGCGAACTTCCGGGCCTTCTGTCCAGGGCCTTCGCTTTGAGGCTGTCTGGGTAATAAAGCGCTTGGAGTCTCAAGAGGACTTGGAGTGCAAGGGTTGGGGAACGTTGCCCTTGGCGTGTAGCTCGGACATTGTTGTTGGAGGCGCCCTCATGCACTTGTCAATTGCGAAGCATGATGGAGTGGATGAGAATTATTGATGCTTGCATTATGCACCCCCGGTTTCATCATGGAGTCCGAGTTGTTGCCAGTGGCAGTGTGACATTTCTTGAAACAGAACAGCCGCCAGCGCGAAGCAGACACCTCCGTGAGGCAGATGGTATAGGTATGGATGTCCAGGTAGCGCCGTGCGATTGGTGAACGGCAAGCCGATTGACCACATCGGCACACGCGCAGTCACTGACCACTGGCCAGGCAAGGCGACTGCGCGAACATGTGCTGGGCGTCGAAAACACACAGGTTGGACAACCAGAGCCCGCTCTCCTCGCCGACAGCTGGAAGCATGTAGGACAAGAGTGCTCTCAGCAGATACGTTCCAGCTACGTGTGCAACAGCAGCGAAGCAACACGAGCACAGGAGGTCCATGGGGGAGAACTTGTTTGTCACCACGCCAGGGCTTAACTAATCTGGCAAGAGCCAGCAACGGGGCTTCTCCCAGACACCCCAGCCAGGGCTGCTTGCCGGGCCACAGGCGACAATGTCTTGTGGACGCCAAGGTTCCAAGAGAGGGAGGAGGAGGTGATGATGATAATGAGGAGGAGGAGGAGGAGGAGGAGGACAAGGTGTAAGGATGGGAGAAGGGAGCAGGAGGTAACCGAAAGGCCTCATTGGACAGGTTCGATTTGATCTGATCCTCCCTCCTTGTCCTCCCTTGTCGCGACGTCCTCCACCTCCTTGCGTCGAAGAAGAACAAAAACGCCACAAGCATAAACTTTAGCGCTCCGCGCGGATCTCTTGGATCCGCGCTGGGCCTCCCCGGCGCCGCCCCTGGCGCGTTCCGCGCGCCAGGGGGGGGGGTCCAGCACACATCCAAGAAGTCCGAGCGGAGCTCCAAAAGTTTATGTCTATGCCGTTTTGTTGTTCCTCTGTTGTGGTCTTTCCGAGGGGGAGCTGCTCTTAGCATTAGGTCGGGCATGTCCCCCTACAGGCGGCTTTTGAGCGAACAGTGAAACATACACCAAAAATGTTCAAAAATGATCAAAAAATATTCAGAATGTGTCACCCGACTATTTTTTAACCATTTTTGAATATTTCTCCTGTAGAGGGACACGCCCGACTGAATCTCAGCACTGCCTCCAGCTTCGGGGGCACCGCCCTTCGGCGGGAGGGGGGGGGCTGCCTGGGATTTTCGCTCCAGCACCGATAACGCACTGTCTCGGGGGACGCTCCTTGTACGGCGGCCCCATAATCGGTCGATGTTAAACGATCCAACGTTTTGGAAACGGCCGATCGTTCAACGTTGAAGTGCTCCCGCGATGTCAGGAACCGGCGCCGAGGTCGGCACGGCACGAACTTGCCGTACCAGGATCAAGGAGGATCGAGTTTCTAGGATCGCGGATTTTGTGTTTTCATTCTTTTCTTGGCTCGTCATTTTTCGCTGTATTTTTGTTTAGCCTCAGAGGCCTGTGGGGAGACCTCCAGAGGCCTCCCGGGAGGCTTCTGGGGACCTCTGGGGACTTCGGAGACCTCCAGGGGACCGAGACCTCCAGCACCGTGAAAACAGTTGCTCAGGATTCCGTTTCTGGGCCCATGGACAGGCCAACATGACGCAGGATGAGAAGTTTGTCCCAGGGCTGGACCTAAACGCTGTTTTGCTGGACCTCTGATGTGTTTTGTTCTTCGTTTTGGTAGGGAGGTACAGGGAGACAGGTAGAGCATAATGAAAAACAGTCCTGGTTTGTCCCAGGAAGGAGGTCGAGAGTTCCAGGGACGGCGACGCGAACACGTAGAAGGGGCGAAGGTCCGTGTCATGTTTTTTTTCCTGTCTGGGCTTCGAGGAGCCCCCTCGTTGCCGCTGGTGAGCGCGGCTTGGGAAACGGGGCCCCAGGAGGGATCCACGGATCGGCTCTGAGCGGGGTCGTGCCAGGGTGCATTTTTTTTTGTTTTCGCGGGCTTTAGGCTAGGGCAAGGATGGGCCAGGTCAATTTTGGGCGAAGGATTGTGGACGGGAGGGCGTCTAGTTACGCAGATTTCTGGCCCAGTGCAAGTGTACGTGTTGCTTGCTCCTGCCCTATGGTCACAAGGAGAGTACAACGAACCGTATGCCTTCTCCAGAGGTTTTTGACTTGAAGCACTGGAACTGGAAGTTTCCAATATCATGCATTGTCACAGTCTCGTTTATGTGGGTGCCGTTCCTCTTTCCCTCCGTTCGAGTGCACCATGGCCCGATCCCTCCGATTGTGTGTCTAGCCATGTTCGCCATTTTTTCTTGATTCTGCTCCGCAGTGCCCGTGCTGTCTTCCTTCTACAACGCCCCTTCGTCGGAGCAGGCTTCGGCCAGGCGTGGGTGTAAGCAACTCCCGAGAAGAGCTGTCCTTCAGGCGGTCCGCTTCGGTGGGTCGCAGATTCTCAGCCCAAGATGTCCAAGCGCATGGCCCTGCGACTGCTCTCGTCCGCGGCATGGACCATCTTCTGGCGGCTGCTGTGCCTAGCTCTCTGCGAGCGCTTCGCTGTGACTGATAATTGCCTTCGGGGACCTCGCATGGCCTGTCGTTGGCCTCGCATTGCCTGCAGCCCCCTTGGGGGTTCAGGACCCGAGGGCGCTCTGGCACCCCCTTGTCGCTCCGGCGCCGCACCCGCAGCACCCTGGACGGTGCCCACGTGCGTGCGTGTTTCACGCTTCGTGCCTCACTCAGGAGGGGATAAAGCACACAGACACAAGCATCGTCGATCCCGAGGAAAATATGGAATTATCCTGGCGAAGGACCCAACCATGTGCAGTTGTGAGTATCGCAATTGTGAGTATTTTCTTCGGTGGCGCTCCCTATGGGGCCACGAACCGCATGAGGGGTGTGCCGAAATGTGGCGGGGTACACAACGCAATGGAATACGATAGATATGATTACGACAGAAAGAACGCGGGTGAGTCAGAGCGCGAGGGAATCTGAGTATGAATGGGTCTGCGCGCGAATGAATATATTTGCATGAATGCGATCATGGAAACGCCTAGTGTAAGTGTATATGAATGTGAATGGTTCGAGCATGCCTGTCCGAACACACGTGACACTGGGCGTGGCCGCCGCAGGCAGCTTCCGCGGGAACCCCGACGGCAGCGTCCGCACGTCGCGACGCCCATGTCGGCACGCCTCTTGCGAGGATCGCGCCCGCTTTCGGCTCTTCTTTTCCTTCCTCTTTGCCCGCGCACTCCAAAATCCAAGGCTGCGGGCGCAGCGCAGCGCGGAGTCCCCGCGACGCGCGCTGGTCGCCCCGGGCGGGGCCCCAGCGACGCGCGCGGGTCGTCCGCTGCGCGAAGCAGAGAGAGCTGACTAGCTAACTGGCTGGCTGATAGCGGGCAAGTCTCTGACCGCTGGGCAGAGCGACGACGGGCGAACGAGGCGCCGGGCCCCCCGCAGCACGGAGTTCCCGCGACGCGCGCTGGTCGCCCCGAGAGGGTCCCAGCGACGCGCGCGGGTCGTCCGCGGCGCGAGGCCAAACAATTAGTCGGGCAGTCGAGAGAAGGCGCAGCTCGGGGGAGACGCTCCTCAGGTCAGGCCTCGCGGATGAACTCGGTGAAGCCGAGCTCCCTGGCGAGGGCCGTCGCTTCCCTCCTGCACCGCTTCGTGCGCGCAGCAAACTGCTCCAGCTGCTTCCGCAAGCCCTGCGGCGGCCCTGCCAGGAAGAACTCGATGCGCGGCGCCCGCATGAGCAGGAGGTCCTCGTGGCGCGTGGCGCGCGAGAGCAGCACGTAGAGCTCCAGCCACCAGTCGTCGTCCTCCTTCTTGCCGTTCCCTACCTCGTGGCGGCCGCAATCCAGGATCACGCCTGGGCGACGTCGACCGAGGGAGCAGCGCGCCGGGCAGCCGACGGCCCAGGGCGAGAGTCCACAGGACCGAGAGATGGTCTGGCCGCGGACTGCTCGCGCCCGGAGGTCTGGCCGCCCCCGGAGCGCCGTTTCTCCGCCCCGTCGCCTTCGCGCATGGTGCGCCCCTGGCACGCCACCGTGGTGATGACCCTGCCGTGCGAGAAATGCAAGGGGGGTGCCGAAATGGGTGGGGGTGACGCATGCGGGCGGCGGCACTGAGGCCTTCGGTGGAGCTCCCTATGGAGCCACGAAACGTGTGAGGGGTGTGCCGAAATGGGTGTGGGTGACGCATGCGGCCGCGGGCACTGGGGCCTTCGGTGGAGCTCCCTATGGAGCCTCGAAACGTGTGAGGGGTGTGCCGAAATGGGTGTGGGTGACGCATGCGGCCGCGGGCACTGGGGCCTTCGGTGGAGCTCCCTATGGAGCCACGAAACGTGTGAGGGGTGTGCCGAAATGGGTGTGGGTGACGCATGCGGCCGCGGGCACTGGGGCCTTCGGTGGAGTTCCCTATGGAGCCACGAAACGTGTGAGGGGTGTGCCGAAATGGGTGTGGGGACGCATGCGGCCGCGGGCACTGGGGCCTTCGGTGGAGCTCCCTATGGAGCCACGAAACGTGTGAGGGGTGTGCCGAAATGGGTGTGGGTGACGCATGCGGGCGCGGGCACTGGGGCCTTCGGTGGAGCTCCCTATGGAGCCACGAAACGTGTGAGGGGTGTGCCGAAATGGGTGTGGGTGACGCATGCGGCCGCGGGCACTGGGGCCTTCGGTGGAGCTCCCTATGGAGCCACGAAACGTGTGAGGGGTGTGCCGAAATGGGTGTGGGTGACGCATGCGGCCGCGGGCACTGGGGCCTTCGGTGGAGCTCCCTATGGAGCCACGAAACGTGTGAGGGGTGTGCCGAAATGGGTGTGGGTGACGCATGCGGCCGCGGGCACTGGGGCCTTCGGTGGAGCTCCCTATGGAGCCACGAAACGTGTGAGGGGTGTGCCGAAATGGGTGTGGGTGACGCATGCGGCCGCGGGCACTGGGGCCTTCGGTGGAGCTCCCTATGGAGCCACGAAACGTGTGAGGGGTGTGCCGAAATGGGTGTGGGTGACGCATGCGGCCGCGGGCACTGGGGCCTTCGGTGGAGCTCCCTATGGAGCCACGAAACGTGTGAGGGGTGTGCCGAAATGGGTGTGGGTGACGCATGCGGCCGCGGGCACTGGGGCCTTCGGTGGAGCTCCCTATGGAGCCACGAAACGTGTGAGGGGTGTGCCGAAATGGGTGTGGGTGACGCATGCGGCCGCGGGCACTGGGGCCTTCGGTGGAGCTCCCTATGGAGCCACGAAACGTGTGAGGGGTGTGCCGAAAATGGGTGTGGGGGGACGAAACGTGTGAGGGGTGTGCCGACGCATCGGCCGCGGGCACTGGGGCCTTCGGTGGAGCTCCCTATGGAGCCACGAAACGTGTGAGGGGTGTGCCGAAATGGGTGTGGGGACGCATGCGGCCGCGGGCACTGGGGCCTTCGGTGGAGCTCCCTATGGAGCCACGAAACGTGTGAGGGGTGTGCCGAAATGCATGCGGGCGCGGGCACTGGGGCCTTCGGTGGAGCTCCCTATGGAGCCACGAAACGTGTGAGGGGTGTGCCGAAATGGATGTGGGTGGCGCATGCGGCCGCGGGCACTGGGGCCTTCGGTGGAGCTCCCTATGGAGCCACGAAACGTGTGAGGGGTGTGCCGAAATGGGTGTGGGTGACGCATGCGGCCGCGGCCACTGGGGCCTTCGGTGGAGCTCCCTATGGAGCCACGAAACGTGTGAGGGGTGTGCCGAAATGGGTGTGGGTGACGCATGCGGCCGCGGGCACTGGGGCCTTCGGTGGAGCTCCCTATGGAGCCACGAAACGTGTGAGGGGTGTGCCGAAATTGGGTGTGATGATGATGATGATGATGATGATGATGATGATGATGATGATGATGATGATGATGATGATGATGATGATGATGATGATGATGATGATGATGATGATGATGATGATGATGATGATGATGGGAGGGGGGAGGAGGCAGCGGGAGGAAGGAAAGAAGGAAGGAAGGAAGGAGAACGCGGGGCACCGTCTCTTCAAAACGAGGACCCAACACCACAGGATGGTTGGGAAAAACATGGGAAGTGGGGGGAAGACGAAAACCCATAACATCTATGAAAATATAGGGGAAACCTGGGATTTGTGTGCATTTGTTTGTGTGTCCCTGGGCCCCTTCGTAGTCGTGGTGGGATCGACCGTGAAAGTCGGGCTTGCGGGCGACTCGAGCAGGAGGCCTTCGCCAACCCTGCTGCGGGTCGCCGGGTGATCGGTGCGCGGTTGGAAGCCCCGCGAGCCCCGCCTTCTGAAGGTTCCTGCCCCTCCCTCCTGGGTTTGCAGGCGGGACAGGCCCGCCGCCAAGACGTTGTGCCGTCCGACTGGGGGGGGCCTGGCTCGCAAAGCCCCGCGGTTTATTTGACCATGTCCCTTGCTGACGGACATGCCAGCATGCAGGGCAGGCCCGCCAGAAGGAGGGTGGGTGGCTTGGCGCGGGAAGGCCAGCGGCTCACAGAGCCCTCATCGATGGGGCGCTCAAGGCCCAGCTCAGGGCAGGGCAAAAGCAAGGACCGAGGGGTCACGGCTCGCTCACCTCTCTGTAGTCTCATTGCCAGCGGCGCTTGCGGCTGCCCGTGACGCCAGCGGACGCCTGCTGCCCATGCTGCGGAGAGGGGTTCGGCTCTGTCGCGGGGACCACGCTTTGACGTGTTGCTGCAAGGGCGACCGCACCGAACGACACACAAGGCCATTCGCGATCTGGTCCTCGGCGAAGCCCTCACTTGCAGGGAGCGCGCCAGTGCGCGAGAAGGCGGGCCTCCTGCCGACCAGTCTCGCCGACGACGGCCTTGGGCGAACACGGAGCGTCTGCGCAGGCATGCGAACAGTTGGCTGCCGCTCCTCCTCCTCCTCCTCCTCCTCCTCCTCCTCCTCCTCCTCCTCCTCCTCCTCCTCCTCCTCCTCCTCCTCCTCCTCCTCCTCCTCCTCCTCCTCCTCCTCCTCCTCCTCCTCCTCGCTCCTCCTCGCTCCTCCTCCTCCTCCTCCTCCCCCTGGGGCTGTTGGCAAGGCGCCCGACTTCGCCTGCACCTCGGAACTTCGTGGCGACTCTCTGCAGAGCTGCGCCGTGGATGGTGGAGCAGTTCTCCTCGCCTGCGAGCCCTTCAAGCGCACCTTCAAGCACGCGGACATCGAGTGCTCGACGGCCAGGTTCAAATTCACGCCCGCTGTCTTGGAGTCTCATGGTGGTGGGTCGAACCCCATGGCCCGCAGCGCCCTCGACCGGTCCGCGGAAGCCCAAACGGCGGCACGGTTCAGAAGTCAGGAGCCAGCCTCGCTCGGAATCGCCCAGCGCATATCGTGCACCCTGCAGGGAGAGTGCGCGGGCGGCTCTGAACAGGCTCGTTCCTCCGGTCTCGTTTCCTGCCCTTTAACGGGTGGGGCGCGCGTGAGTCCGGGGGCGTCGTATAGGCATTCACTTTTGCGCCCTGGCGCATCTGCTCGTTCTTTTTCGTTCCCCCTTCTGGTCTTGCCCTTTTCTTTCGCATCACCTTTGCGCGCTGGTGGGCCTCCTACTGGTTTTTTGTTGCGGGGGGGGGTCCATTGTTTTTTCTTTTGTTTCTTGCGTATGACTTCACAGGAAATGGTTCATCATAGTTTTATACAACTGTGTTGGGGGTCTCTTGGCGCTGCTCTTGTCGCCGGTGTTTCCGCGCTTCAGCTCTTAGGTACCTCTTCTTCCTTTTCCTCGTATGCCCTCTTGCCCCCTATCCCCCGCCGCTTGCGCGCTGGCGTGCGCAACAGCGCGCGGTCAGCACGCGCAGTGTTCTGGTCTCCCTCCCCTTGCGCGGGCCCATGCGCCGTTTGGCAGCTGGAGCTGGTTTGGAGAAGGCTTCGAATAGCTGGAGAGTGGGTCGCGCGGGCGATGTCATGATTTAGAAGTGGGCCTGCCGCTGCGCTCGCCCAGGTGCTGATGGGGCAGCGGAGCGCGCTTGGCGCCCAGCATTCCTGGGGGTTCCCATGGCGGTGCCGCCAGCGCCTTGCCGACGCGCGCGAAGGGCCGCTGACCGCTATGCGTCATTGCTGGCCCGGCCACCACATGGTGTGTGTGTGCCCGCCATTCGCCTCCCATTGTGCCGGCCCCATTTATTGTGGATCAAGCCTTGTTTTCGTTGGAGTCACATTTTCTACGTTGCTTGCCTTCTCTTGCGCCGCTGGGGGATGACGTGGTCAAGGTTTGTCAGCGCACGCTTCAACGCGAGGTGTGCAATTCAAGGTTCGAGTCCCGAATCTTTGCCCAAGCCTGAACGATGCCACGCGGCAGTCGAGGACATACATGGCGTGGGCGGTCGTATTACTAGTCGTCGTCGGAGGGCAGGCCCCAGCGCCGCTGCGGCGCGGCCCGCTTTTGCGGGCGAAGCTTCCGCCGCGCGCCCCCGGCGGAGCTGGGCTTGCTCCCGCCCCACCTCCTCCTCCCTCCTCCTCCTCCTCCCTCCTCCTCCTCCTCCTCCTCCTCCTCCTCCTCCCTCCTCCTCCTCCCTCCTCCTCCCTCCTCCATGTGCAGACCCGGCGGGCCGGGGCCGAGCCCTCGACCGGCGCCCACCGCGGCGCCAGCGACGAGCCCCCCTCGGGAGGGGCTGGGCGCCCCCCGGGGGCCCGAGGCGCGCCGCGCACCCGCGGGCGGGCGGTCCGAGCGACGCCCCGCGCACCCGCGGGCCATGCGGAGGCCGCGTCGGCGGGCTGCAGACCAGGTCCTCCTGCAGGTCACGTCGATGTCCAGCGCGCGACGACGGCGCCCCTTCTCGAAGGCCGACTCGACGCTAGCCCCGCCCAGGGGCAAGAGCGCTCCTGTCACGCGCGAGTGATCGGAACAGCTGCCAGGGCCGTCGCCCGCGCCGAGACCGATGGCGGGTCCGCCGAAGAGGACCGCCGATGAGGGCGTCCTGCCGTCAGCGCGTGTCCGTCCTCCTGGCGGCACCGCCTGAGGCCCAGGGCGAGTGTCAGATCGTTCCTGCGCCTTGCGCCCGCGCGGTGCCCGTTCGACTCCAGGCGTTTTTGTTGCCATCTTCCTCTTCCCCCGTTCGTTTTCAGACTGCCAGTGGGGTTTGGATGGGGCTCTTTCCATCAGCGGGTGTTCGTGTGGAGTCTTGCGGGGATAGCGCGTCTATCGTTTTGTATGGTCACTAAAGTTGGGTTGGGTTGAATCTACCAGTCGCGTCGCCCCAGAGTGGGAGATAATCAAACGAGGACAGCAACAGTAATACTACGCAATATTGTTCGTTCTTATCTGCTCGCGTGCCGCTCACCATGTGTATCCCGAACCCTAGATACCCGCCCTCTTCGTCTTCGATCGTGCCCCCCTTGAGGGTACATCTTCTCTAGCTGCTGCGTGTAGTTGGCGCAGCCGCTAAAACAGGGGAAGGAAGGGAGGAGGGAGGAGACAAGGGTGAGCGAGAAGGATGGAGCACGAGAGAGATTTCCGAGAGGAGGGTCAGGAGCAGGAGTGCAAGCGGCAGCACAAGACGGGCGGATCGGGCTGGCGGACCCTAACAGACAGGTCAGGCGGGCGTGCCAAGGCGGCTGGGTCGAGCGGGCGTGTCGTTGAAGCGTCAATCCCATAACGGCGTCTCGAGCAATAGCGCGATTTCTAAGTGAACCGTATGGGAATCCATAGCGAGATTGTGATTCCCGAGTCTAGGGGGCACGGCGCCGCAATACATTGTGAAGGAGTACCACGCGAGAGTGCGATGCCTGCATACATTATGAGAGGGTCCCGCGCGAGAGCACGGTTTTGAAAGAAGATGTGAGGAAGTATCAGGCGGGAGCCGCTGCTATTGTAAGCCAGGGGCCAGGGGCCAGTGTGAGCACTACGATTTTCGCTGATGAGAAATAGGGTGCGAGCGCAGGGATGATCACTGTATTTTTCGTTGAAAGCCCAATTGTGCACCGGGCAGGGGGGGGCAACAATACTTTGTTGTCGGGGATGCGAATTCAACAAACATAACAACAAAGACAGCAACAGCAAACACAAAGAACAACAACAACAACAACAACAACAACAACAACAACAACACCAACAACAACAACACAACAACAACTTCAACAACAACAACAACAACAACAACAATCATTTTACCCGAACGCGTGGTGTTCTCCCCAGTGCCAGGGTTTTCATACGACACCAGGCAATACCCCCACTTCGTGGGGGGGCATTACAAGCTCTACCAAATATCCAAACGACTCTTCGCGACCACCCAAACCCAGCTTCCCGCCCTATGACGTTGGGACACTTCACTTCGTGGCGTGCGGACGACCGTGGCTACTACACTGGCGTGGGGTACACACCCACAGAACTTGGTCACTTATTCGGGGCGCGCATGTGCCCAGCATGGTGCAATTGTGCCATACAATACATAATACAGAGAGACAGAGAGAGAGACAGAGAGCAGACAGAGAGAGAGACAGAGAGAGCGGAGTTGGTGCACATCTCCGACATCGTGTGATTCGTGTGATTTTATGATGCGCGGTGGTAAAATTCTTAAGAACCCAATGGTTTTTGGAGATTTCGGCGTGCGCGCGCAAAAAACGAATGTGTCCCGCATGGTATTATTTGACAGGGATGATGGCCCTGGCAGGTGCGCAACCGTTGTCGCAGAAGTTCGAAAAAGTTGCTCGCAAAAGCCCGTTTGACAGAAATGTTTAAAAAGTGTTGGGTTTCCTACGAATCCGCAAGAGCGCGCGGGATGAGATTTTGACATTTTTTTGTTGAAAAACCATTGGTTTTTTGATGTTTTTATGTTAAAATCGCTCCGAACACTAAGCTTTTGGAAGGATTTCGTCTTGCGCGCGCGAATGTCCACTTTACCTTATTTTTTGCAAGGGATTCTTGAAATTTGATTATATTAGAACAAGAAATGTCATTTTATAGTGTTTTTTGCAAGGGAAAGCGGGGGGGAACAAAACAACCGGATCTTGTTCACATCGAATTACCTGAGGCTTCCTCACGAAAATGATGAAAATGTAGCTGCGGCCTAGGCGGCGCAGGGGGGCCGTGCACCAGGGGTCCCAACAATAATTATTCTTTAGAATTAATAATGTTCAACAACAACAACAACAACACTAACAACAACAACAACAACAACAGCAACAGCAACAGCAACAGCAACAACAACAACAACACCAACAACAACAACAACAGCAGCAGCAGCAGCAACAACAACAACAAACAACAACACATTCAACAACCAACACAGCGTTGTACGAGGTCTCGGCGTTCCGCACGTAGCAAGGCGAAAGTTCTCTCATCCTCCCCCCCTCCCCCTAAACAATAAGGCTTTGGAGCTCTGAACCTCGCACAGGGTGAGTTCAGTGCTTACCGTTCCCATTCGCTGTGGGATTTCGGCTGCGATTGGTGTCTGATCTGATCCGCTTTGTCATCCTCCTCGCACCCTGTCTCCTCCTGCACCTGTCTGTCAGGTGTGAGTAGTGCCTTGCGTTCGATGGTGTTTGGGGGTCGAAAAGGTTTCTCCCTTCAGGGACCGGGCTTCGTTGCTTCTGACTGTCTAACAGGAGCCCCTCCGTGAACACATCCCAAATTGCTCGCTTGCCTGCTTCTCCTCCTCCCGCGCGGCCAGGCCACTGGGCGCCGCGCTCAGCCATCCAGCCCCCCCCCCTCTCGCGCCCGCCGTCCATGGTTCGAGGGAGCGCAGGCTCGTGGACGAGGGGAAGGTCGAGGGGTCGAGGAGCATGCTATCGAGGGCGGGGACTTCTCGGGCAGGCGCCCCAGTGAGATCGCACGGCGTGCGGAATTTTCGGGCGCAGGAATTCGCTGCCTCGCAGGGAGGAGGATATTGAGGAACAGCAGGGGTAGCAGCGGGAGGAGGAGGAGGAGGAGGAGGAGGAGGAGGAGGAGGCGAAGGAGGAGGAGGACCAGCAGCAGCAGCAGCAGCAGCAGGCGCAGGAGGGGTGGAGAAGGAGGAGTAGCAGCAGCACCAGTAGGCAGGAGTAGGGGACATCGGACGAGCAGTGGGGAGGAGGAGGAGGAGGAGGAGGAGGAGGAGGAGGAGGAGGAGGAGGAGGAGGAGGAGGAGCAGAAGGGGTGGATCAGGCCGAACGGGATCTGAAGCAGGATGCAGACGCAGGAGGGCGAGGAGGAGCAGCAGCAGGAGGAGCATGACGAGCACGGACAGTGCTTCTCTTCAGAGCCTTTGGGCTCAGGGGTCTCCACTCAATCGCCGCTCGGCGGACGAGCGCGGTGGCACCACTCGCGCGCTGCGCGCTCTGGCGCGCACGCAGTGCGAGAGAGAGACAGAGAGACAGAGAGGGAGACAGAGAGAGAGACGGATATATAGAGACAGGGACAGGCCGACATGGACGGACAGACAAAACGAGCGGACAGACAGACAGAGAGACAGACAGACAGACAAACAGACCGACCGACAGACAGACAGGCAGACAGACAGACAGGTCGTCGTTTTTTATTTGTAGTTTTGCCGATCGGCATGGGCCCTCGCCCCCCCCTCCCCCCCATGGAGTAAATCTTTGCTGTTTTTTGGCGCCTGTTTCGAGCGGTTGGAGTTTCCCCTCAGGACCCACTGCTGCAAACAGTCGCATTACCAGAGCTCCGGAGCCAGACCCCCCCCTCACCAGACAGACCGACCGACCGACACACAGACAGGCAGACAGGCAATACGACAGAGATAGACAGAGAGAGAGGGAGAGAGTCACTTTCACCGCGATACTATTGGGCCGCCGCGGCGGACCGCGGTACACTCTGCTGTGAGCGCGGTCCGGGCGAAGTGTTCGCCCATAGGCAGGCTCGAGATGCACACATCAGCAGGTGTTCCCAGTATGTTTCTGAGGGAGGCCCGCCGAAACATCTGGGCACAGCGACGACGAGTATCTCGCGGGAGCCGGCATTTGGCGGGTATTCTATTCTGAATTCGCACGGGGGCGGGGCTGGAGTGAGAATGAGAGCGGGGAGAGGGAGACGGAGAGAAGGAGACCCACCCAGCTATTCTCGTGAGCAGGTCCAGCGGAGGGGTGTCCCACGGAGACCACCATGAGACCTCGCCGTCATATGGGGGGCTGCGATTTGCGAAATTGTCGCCTCTTTCCTGGACTCCTAGGAGGTCCAGTGGAGGGGTGTCACACGGGGACCACCATGAGACCTCGCTGTCCCTGGGGGGCTGTGATCTGCGAAACGGTCGCCACTTTCGTGGGCTTTTGGGAGGTCCAGCGGAGGGGTGTCCCACACAGGTCACCATGAGACCTCGCCAGCCCTGGGGGGCTGCGTTCTGCGAAACTATCGCCACTTTCGTGGGCTCCTGGGAGGCCAGCGGAGGGGTGGCCCACGCAGATGATCATAAGACCTCGCCGTCCCTGGGTGGTTGCGATCTGCGAAACTGTCGCCACTTTCGTGGGCTTCTTGGAGGTCCAGCGGAGGGGTGTCCCATGGAGACCACCGTAAGACCTCGCCGTCATATGGGTGGCTGCGATCTGCGAAATTGTCGCCACTTTCGTGGACTCCTGGGAGTCCAGCGGAGGGTGTCCCACGGGCACCACCCTGAGACCTCGCCGTCATTTGGGTGGCTGCGATCTGCGAAACCATCGCCACTTTCGTGGGCTCCTGGGAGGTCCAGAGAGGTACGTCTTAGGCAGATCACCATGAAACCTCGCCGTTCTCTGGGTGGCTGCGATCTGCGAAATTGTCGCCATTGTCGTGGGCTCCTCGGAGGCCAAAGCGGAGGTGCGTTTTGCGCAGATCACCATGAGACTTCGCCGTTATCTGGGGGGCTGTGATCTGCGAAATTGTCGCCTCTTTCGTTGGCTCCTGGGAGGTCCAGCGGAGGAGTGTCCCACGCAGATGACCATGAGACCTCACCGTCCCCGGGTGGCTGCGATCTGCGAAGTTGTCGCCACTGTCGTGGGCTCCTGATAGGTCCAGCGGAGGGGTGTCCCACGGAGACCACCATGAGACCTCGTCGTCATGGGGGTCTGTGATCTGCGAGACTGTCGCTTCTTTCCTGGACTCCTAGGAGGTCCAGCGGAGGGGTCTCTCACGGGGACCACCATGAGACCTCGCCGTCCCTGGGGGGCTGTGATCTGCGAAACTATCGCCACTTTCGTGGGCTCTTGGGAAGTCCAACGGAGGGGTGTCCCACGGGGACCACCATGAGACCTCGCAAGCCCTGGGTGGCTGCGATCTGCGAAATTGTCGCCTCTCTCGTTGGCTCCTGGGAGGTCCAGAGGAGGTGCGTCTTACGCAGATCACTCTGATACCTCGCCGTTCCCTGGGTGGCTGCGATCTACGAAACCGTCGCCTCTTTCTGGAAGGCCCAGCGGAAGTGCGTTTTTCGCAGATCACCATGAGACCTCGCCGTTATTTGGGGGGCTGCGATCTGTGAAACTGTCGCCTCTTTCGTGGGCTCCTGGGAGGCCCAGCGGAGAGGTGGCCCACGCAGATGACCACGAGACCTCGCCGTCCCTGGGGGGCTGCGATCTGCAAAACTATCGCCACTTTCGTGGGTTCCTGGGCGGTCCAGCGGAGGGGTGTCCCACGGGGACCACCATGAGACCTCGCCGTCCCTGGGGGGCTGCGATCTGCAAAACTATCGCCACTTTCGTGGGCTCCTGGAAGGCCCAGCGGAGGTGCGTCTTACACAGATCACTATGAGACCTCGCCGTCCTCTGGGGGGTTGGGCTGCGACGTTGGGGGGTCCAGCGGCGCTGCTTTTACGAATTATGTCTCTTATCGTCTTTCTTTATGGTGTTTCCACACTCCCTCGTGGCCGCCTTCCTACTACCGCGTCTGACCCTTAAGAACGACGCCGAAGATGTGAACATGTGACTCTGGCCCGACGTTTTTTTGCGAATCGTTCAAGGGCACGGCGGATCCTTCAGTGTTCGCTTTTGTATTGAGCGGTCCGATGTGTAGTCGCCTGAGGTGTACAATGGGTTGGGTACGTCCCTGGGTAGTTAAAGAAAAGAAGACCAAGTGTGTCTGCCAACTGCTGCACTCTGAGGTGCACATGTGAGTGTCAGATTTCTAAGTATGGATAGCGGCCTGAAGGAGCCATCCAACAGATAACGAATTCAAGCCACACCCCGAGAATGAAGATAACTGTACGAATTTGCCACTCGCGCTCACAGGATCCAAGGAACTATGCATCCCTGCTACGGTTCGCCTTGCCCGTGTTGATGTGGCATGAATGGTCCCAGTCACGCTCGGAGGAGGTGTCCCAAGAGTTGTGCCCGTACTTTAGTTAGAATAATCGCGAGAACATTAACGCTGCTGATTGTTGTTACCGTCCCAGTGAGATGCTGGCGGCGCTCCCACGTGTTTTGCTGGCTATGCGATCCATCATTGCTCCAGTCCTGGTCTCAGTCGCGCTTCTGCCAAGGATTTCGTCGGCAGCCAGGTTGACCTCGAATCCGTGCTTCTGGTCGGGATCTGCTGCCTCGAGTAGCTGGCGGCTATCACCTTGTTGGTCGACGCGGTGACATTCTAGTCGCTCTTCATTGCTGCCTCGATCGCGTCGCCGTCGTTGGACTTCGTGTCACCTGAGGGAAGTTGCGTCTTGCCGATGAGCGCCTGGATCCAACCCGCCTCCGTTGGAGACAGCGCGTCATCATCCTCGGCCTCCTCCTTGCGGCTCCGGGAGTCCCTAAGACCCTGAGGACTCTCGCTCGCCCGAGGTGTGGGCGGGCAGGCGCGGTCTCCGCCGCTGCCATGGCCTGAGGCCCGCGAGAGACGCTCGATGAATTCGTCGGCCTGGTCTGTGAACGCTGACTTCATCGCCGAGGCCACGAACTCCGCTTGCTTCCTGAGCTCAAGCTCTTTCTCGCGGCCCCCGCGCTCCTTCGCAAGAAGGCTGCGAAGTCCTGATCGAGGGCCGTCATCTGCTCCCTCATCTCATCCTTCCTCTTGGCGTTGCTGTCCTGGCGGCTCCTACCCCGATCGCGGTCCTTGGGGAGCGGTCCCGCATTGGGGTCGGACGAGGAGCGTCCGCGCCGGCGGTCACGAGGGTTATCAGTGTCGTGCCTGACGGGCCCGCTGCCACGCCCACCGAGGAGGGTGCCGCGACCGTGCATCTCCGAGTGGCTTGGGCCTGGGCCGGCGCGAGCGCTGCAGACGTCGCCAAGCTTTGAGGACGGATCCAGTCATTAGAGCAGAAATGCAACGGGTTGCGGCGTGCGCGGCTGCGAGCACGATGGACTTTGGGTGTGCCAATCAGATGTGACTCGAGCGTCCGTTCCAGGAGCCACCCCACGGTGAAATCTATGGAGAGCTCCAGGAGTGGTGCACGGGCGATACTGCCGCAGAGGAGCGGGGACGGGGCGGAGACTCCATTTTCTAGGTTTCGAGGCCTCGGAGTTTTTGGCCAAAACACAATTGGTGGCCAGGGCGGCGACGGAGACCAGGTTGGACGCTACATCGGTCCAGGCCCCCGATGTCAGGCCAGAGCTTCACTGGGCAGAAGCCTGGTCGACATCGGCTGCAGAGATCTCGGGCATGGGATCCATATCGTCAGCAGGAGAAGGAGCAGCAGGAGGGAAGTGATGCACGGAGGGCTCGAACCTCGGTGGCTGCATGTGAGGTACTAAGGACCACCCAGGGCATCTCGCTACATTCAAGCATCGCCCGAGCGACTCGCCCTGTGATCTTGAGACCTCGGCTACCCAGAGCCCTGGCACAACTTATCGTTCGCCTGAAGCAGCTGTGCAAGTGAACGGTGCTCTCTTGAGGCGATAAAGCAGTGCTCCTATCGTGGAGAAAAAAAAAAACGTAAGGTGGGCAGGTTTTCGTCGACGGGCGCGGCAGAAAGGCTCTGTCTGGTCTGGAGCCACGGCGGCAGGGCCTGGCGGGCCCGTGCGCAGAGCCACACGGCAGCAGCCTGCAGCGTCAGGTCGAGACGCAGCGCTCAGTCCGAGTCACTCAGGGATGGCTAGGCGTCAGGGGCGACGATAGGGGGGCTTAGGCATAGGGGGGGATGCATGACCCCCAATCGCCCATTGATCGCCGATAAGGGCCCAAAAACCCCAACCTGCCCAGGAAGGTGCGGATTCACTATCGGGGGTCTATCGTCGATCTATCGGCGACGTATCGCCGATTCCAGGTCGATGCACCCCCCCCCCATATGCCAATCCCCCCTATCGTTGCCCCCTAGGGTGGGGGAAGCGGATGACGTAGGGGCTCCACGCCTTCCAGATTTGATCAGCTCTTCCATCATCGGAAGTGAGCAGACATTCGCTGGCGCTCTGCAACCCAGCCTCCAGCTCCGCCTCGGACTGCTGCCAGATCTGCGGAGCTGGTGGAGGGCGGGCTCGGTTTTTAGGTTCTGCCACCGTAGTGCGAGTCTTCCAGAGGCCTCGGCGGACAACCTTTTGCGGGCAAGCGTGCAGCCTGCGCCCACTCGTTGGCCGCCCGCGTCGCTGCCTTTATGACGCACTGCGGTCGAGGTCATACTGGAAGGCACCATTGCCCGACCAACATCTTCAGCAAGTAGGGCGGCTGAGTCCTGAGGCCGTCATGTGGAGGTTCGGGGGCACATAACAGCTCGACGTGACGGCCTTGTTCCCTTTCCGTTGCCCCTAGAAAGGTACCTTCGGTGGTTTAGAGATCATTCGCGTGTAGGTGCCATCTTCATCTCCTGGGCCATGTTGTACAGCTGCTTGGCCATCCATTTCTGGCGATGTAGACGGCGAAACTCATGGGGTAGCTTCATCACGGGGATGCGTGTCGACGGGTACCTGAGCTTGCGCAGGTGGAGGTCCAATGAATTGTCGTCATGCGCTGGCGTGCGAACGTCGTGATGAACTCGTTGGCTGCCGCATAGCAGCAGAAGTCTACGACGGCAGGTCGAGCCAGGAACTTGGACGCCATCAGGTTCATCCACTTCGCGGCCATGAGGGTGAGGAACACGCCAAAGCGCTTCATCTCGAATATGTTAACGGACAGACCGCTCCCGTCCGCATCAAGCACGCAGACGGAGCCGACTCCGACAGCGCGCTTGGGTAAGACGCTAACCGATCATGGTGAGCCCGGTAGTCCTTCTGCCTCTACCCTAGACTGCTGATCAGCATCTGGGGTCGTCGATGTCCACCCTGGGTATCCACCGCGAGGACGAGGTTAACGGAGCCAGGAGGGTGAATGTTTTCGTTGTTGTCGGCTCTTGCCTACAACGTGCAGGTGTCCCCGCCCAGCTCTGCGGTGTGTCCCTCTGTCTCCAGCGAGTCGTCGACGTTACAGTTGGGCCGATATCGACGGATGGCAATTACCTTCACAGCGAAACGCGGTTCGCTCTGAGAAAACTCAGAGGAGCGGGGTCATCATACAAGGGCCCAAGCTGCGGCGCAGCCGCCGATAGAAGAGGCGGCTGCCTAGATGCCCTCGTGGATGAGAGAGTGCTCGAGCATGTTCAGCCAGTCGGCCGAGGAGTCCAGGTAGAGGCCCCATGCGGATCCCAGTTTTTCCAACGCAGACTCCCGAATGGAGGAGGAGGAGGAGGAGGAGGAGGAGGAGGAGGAGGAGGAGGGGGAACATGCGGAGAAGGCGGAGGGAGGCGGGGCTCGTGTAGGTCGCCGCCGATGTATCTCTGTGTATCTTGCTCCGTCCCACTCCTCGCACCCGGGGCGCTGATGCTCCAGGCTCCGCGACTGGCGCTGGGGCGGCTCCCCCCCCCCTTCACTCAGACACGCCCAGAGCGCCAGGCACGGCCACCCCCCAGCTTGGTTCCCTCGCCCCCTCGTCCCCCCTCCCTCCTTTCCTCCCTCTCTTCTCCCCTCTCTTCTCGTTTCACCCCCCCTAAGCCTCATCTCTCCTCATCCTCCCCCCATCACTCCTCCCCCTGTCTCTTCGTCTCCTACTCTTCCTCCTCACCCCTTTTTTTCCGTCTCTGCCGTCCCTCCCTCCCCTCCCTCCCCCTCTCTCCCCCGTGAAGCTCTCCCTCCCCCTCCCGCTGTCTTCCTCCTCAGGCCTCCGCCCCCCTGACCTGCTCCCTCATCCCGTGCTCTTTCCTGCTCCGTTCCCTCCGTCCTCCCTCGGCCGCCCTTCCTGTTCTCCCGCCCTCATCCCTCACTCCGTATGCGTCCTCTTCCCTGATTCATCCTCTCGGAGAGGTCATGGGAGCGGGCGTCCATGTTGTAATTAATCTCCTCTTCCCCAAACCCTGTCTTCTCAATCCTCCACCCCCCATCTATCCTCCCTCCTCTCCACTATCTCCCCCCCTTCTCCCGCACCCACTTCCCTCACTCCTCCCTCTCCGATGCTGCCTCAGACTGGGCACCCTGATAGAGAAGCCCGAGGTGTCCTCGCCAGCACTGCCGATCGACTGGACCGTTCAAACTCGGCCTGCCGGAGCTCCACCCGGTGTTTCGAGCACCAGCTGCGGTTTGCTGGACGATCCGGGCAGACGTGCCATCGCGCAGGGCATCGTGGGGCAGAGGACGAGAGGGGGGGGGGCTGGAGCGAAGCACGCCTAACGCATGGACTTCTCTCGCGCCTCCGCACCCGCCCCCCCCCCCCCCGCGCTCCCCCTTCACACTTCTGAGGCCGCGGCCCCCCGCGCCATGCCCTCCAAAGGGCACGGGCCGGCGGCCTCCTGGAGCGCATCACGACTCCGTCGCTCGCTCCGCTTCGCCTCGCCTCGCTTCGCTCCCCGCGCTCTCCTCCTCCTCCTCCTCCTCCTCCTCCTCCTCCTCCTCCTCCTCCTGCTCCTCCTCTCCTCCTCCTCCTCCTCCTCCTCCCCCTCCTCCCTCCCTCCCTCCTCCCTCCTCCTCCTCCTCCTCCTCCTCCTCCTCCTCCTCTCCTCTCCTCCTCCTCCTCCTCCTCCCTCCTCCTCCTCCTCCTCCTCCTCCTCCCTCCTCCTCTCCTCCTCCTCCTCCTCCTCCTCCTCCCTCCTCCCTCCCTCCTCCTCCTCCTCCTCCTCCTCCTCCCTCCTCCTCCTCCTCCTCCTCCTCCCTCCTCCCTCCCTCCTCCTCCTCCTCCTCTCCTCCTCCTCCTCTTCCTCCTCCCTCCTCCCTCCCTCCTCCCTCCTCCCTCCTCCCTCCTCCTCCTCCTCCGCGCCGAGGCCTGGGGCGCCTACCCCGGCCAGCCGCCCCCCGGCCACTTCCCCGCCGGGCCGCCGCCGGGCTTCCCGCCGCCAGGCGCCGGGGCCCCTCCCGCGCGCGCCCGCGCGAGCCCCACGCCTCGGCGCGGCCCCCGGGGGGGGGGCCCGGCCTCGGGCAGCGCGCTCTCCCCGCCGGTGGGCGTCCCGGAGCCCCTCGGGGCAAGGAAAGGATCACATTGGTATCGCTCAGACGTGTGTCGGGGGCGGAAAAAGAGGGGGGTGATGACTGGGGGGGGGATATCCTGGCGGGGGCCATGATATTTCCCCAGATTTCATGGCGCCTCTTCTTACTTCATTACGTCCCTGGCCCCCCCGCTGGGCCGCGCACATGCCGCCGGTCATGATTTGCACCCCCCCCTCTTGGACACCCCCCCTGTTTGCCGCTCCCGAGTGTGCATTTTTTTCTCGGCGAGAGCCATCGAGGACCCTCCTGGACCATCGAGCAAAGAAGACCCGCACGAAACCGAAAGATACACGGGAAACGGACGTCCGAGCGACGGCAAGATCACAACGGGAGGTTTGTCGCAGTGCTCGGCTTCTGGAGGCCCTGACCGGCCCTCGGGACCGTCTAGAGACGATTCCGGGTGAAAAGCCGGTCCAGGGGAATGGGTCGAGACCTCTGATGGTCGGCGTTATGGAAGTCGGCGTTCTGAAAACATCATGACGTCTGGGGTATGGGATGTGGGAGCCTCCAGGGGGAATCAGCCACGCGCAGAAGGTCAAGCGACCAAGAACATCGATCAAGGGGGCGTGGATCAGCGATGGGCCCCGTTTCCAGGGGGAATCGTGGACTGCTGCCGCCGAGCGAGGCGGCACGGGCCGCATCTTGGGGGAGGACACCTCCCCCGATCCATGGATTTGGCGACCGCGCGCCAAGTCCATGGATCGCTAATCCACGTTTGCGCGCCCCCGAGAAGGGGGGAGGGGGGGGGAGGGGGGAGGGCTTCTCAGAAGCACCCCTACTTTTTCGAAGGTGCGGGCCGCATCCACAGGTGTAGGGCCGGCGCCTTCCAGGAAGCAGCCTCATTATCAGACGCCGTCCCCCTCTCCCTCCACGCCCCTTGAGTGCGCGCCGCCAGGGGAGGCGCTCCTACATCCATCCATCCATCCTTCACTGTTCTTCCGTGCTGGTACACAGCTCCTGGCCGTCGGCCACCAGACGGGGCGGTAGAGCGTCACGGGCGTTTCGCCCGATACCTCGTCGTCTTCTCTGGGCCCCAACCTTGAGACAGATCCAACTGCAACGAGGATGGAGGCGAGGCTGGTTTCAGAATGTGGCTGGGGCCCCAGTGCCGCGCACGTCCAAATTATTTCCCATCAGTAACGCGGATGGACGTGCGATGGGGTTGGTAATGATGCCTGCACCGCCCCACCCCTGGAGGGTGGTGTATTTCTGCAATGTGATTTCTTCGCATGAGAATTTCCCACAGATGCTATCACCAAGAGTTTGTTTATGTTGCAGCAGCAGCTGCAGGGATGTTGTGCAGTCCCTTTGGAAGCACGGGCCAATGTTTGAGTTTTCGTCAATTTCAGCCACGAACGCTTCAAGTGTGAAACAGGCACGGGGATGGAGGGTGGCTTCGCTTTAAAACCGTGGTTCGCATGGGACCTTCTCATCTGCTCAACATACCCTTGAAACGATGTTAGTTGCACTGACAGCAGTCGGGTCATTTCAAGTCATTTCCAACGTTTGGTCCCAAAGATGGATGGCGACTCCTTTCCAAAAATGGGGCCCTCGCCTGCATGGCAGACTCATGGGATGCTCGGATTTCAAGAGGGACGATTATCGCAACGAAAAGGGCAGCCGTTCGAGACCCGTGAGGATGATGATGGGGAGAATGCTTGTGACGGGAAGTCCAGCATCGTTGGTGCATCTTGTTTGTGTTCTGGTCCCTCCTACTTCCTCATCCCCGACCCTCCCTGCTTCCGATCACCTTCTTCCAGGAGGAGAAGGGATGAGGGATGGAGGCTGGATCGAGGGGGGAGAGCGGTGAGGTCAGGTCAGTCACCTTCCACGAGACGGTGCGTAAGCAAGCTAATCCACAACGTTCAAACAAGTGTGGCCGCCAGTGTGCTCCTCGGCACGCCGGGCAAGGCTAACGCCGCGAAAATATGCTTCATGTAAGCGTCCAGGAGGAGGGGGGGAGATGAGGGGGGCCGAGGGGGAAGGAGAGGGGGGGAGGAGGGCTCAACCGTGCCGTGCACGGACCAGTGGCACCCTCGCCGGCGCTGTGCGGCCTTTTGGGCAGAAGTGGGCAGAAGTTGTCAAAAGGACACGCGCGGGCGCCGGTAGTATTCGAAGACGTGTTGATCATTGCAGTCGGATCGAGGTATAAGATCGAGGTCGTTTCAGGGATGGTACCCCTGTGTTATTGGTGTTTGCATGTTCTTGTGAACCTTGGGGGGGTAGCCTTAGATATTTCGTGCGTTTTGGCCGGCAGTGATTCTGACACCCTCCTCCGTGTACCCATTTTGGCTCAAGATGAAAAGAGATCTTGTTGCTAATCAACACATTATCTCATCATGGTAGCGTGAGCTGGCCACTCACTGTTGCCAACCCACCAGGGCCTTGGCGCGCGCGGGCGCCACGGCGAGTTGGCAAGGCGCGTGGGCTGAGACCCGAGGCTGGAAGAGAGCGGCATCAGCCGCACCAAGCTCGGCAGCGGCCGGGCCACCGGCAGAGGCTGAGAGGAGACCACCGGCAGAGTCCGGGAGGAGTCGACCGGCAGGAGCCGGGAAGAGCGGCCGCAGGCGCGGCAAGAGGAGCGACGCAGCGGTTGAGAATAGACGCCGTCAGCTTCAGTTCAAACACGGCCTGAAGGACACAGGCAACAAGCTGCACGACCTCGCGTATATCGAGGACCACCCGTCGGAGAATTCGTCGGGCGCCATCGAGGAGGCAAAGAAGGAGGTCTTGGATCAGATCATAGACCTCGAGCGCACGAGGCAGGAGATAGCTGAGAGCAAGGAGGAGCTCGCCAGGAGACACGCAGTCAAACATGGACGAGCAAGTTCGGCAGCAGTTCGACTTACTGAGGCAGGAGTTCGCAGCCCGAATGAGTCAGACCGTCGACGAGATGAGGAGGCTGGAGAACGAGAATCAACGGCTTCAGCAGCAAGTAGCAGGAGGCCTCGCGGCGATCCCGCAGGCGATCGAGCGCATGGGCGAGCAGATCCGAGGCGCTACGAACGCGGGAGGAGCCGCACCCGGTCTCGTCGACACGAAGGGGATCGGCAAGCCCACGACGCTAGGCGACGATCAGGAGAAGTTCGGAGCTTGGAACCGCAAGATGGAGAACTACGTGATAGGCGTGTACGGAGAGAGCTTCCGTCCTGTTCTCCGGTGGGCGGCAGAAGCCGAACGCCCCGTGACGATCGAAGGGGCACAGGAGGCGCACGGAGGAGTACCAGAGCTGGAGACCAAGATCAACCAGCTGTACGCGGCGCTGATCAGCACGACGGCGGACGGCAGCGAGAGCAACGACCTCGTGACGGGCGCACCCGACGGGAACGGTCTCGAGGCCTGGCGGAAGCTTCACCGCAGGTGGGACCCGACGACAGGTCCGAGGAAGAGGCTGATCCTGAGGTCGATCATCTCGCCTCCGAAGTGCAACGCGGAAGAGCTGGGGTCCGCCTTAGAGAAGTGGATCCAGCAGATAGGCAAGTACGAACGCCGCCAAGGAGAAGACGGGCTGGCCGAGTTGCCGGAGGATATCAAGATGGCGGCCCTCGAGATGCTCGTGCCTCAGGACATCGAGAACCACCTCGTACTCAACAAGCATCGGCTCGTGACGTTCCAGGACAGCCTGAACGAGGTAATGACGATCGTAGAGGCTCGGACAGGCGTGAAGATCAAGGAGCCATCGATCCGCGCACGGGCGCATCATCCGGACGACATGGACGTCGGATCGTTCGGAGCCCCGAAAGGAAAAGGCAAAGGCAAGGGCAAGGACGGCAAGAGCAAAGGGAAAGGCAAGACCCAGGAGCCGAAGGGGAAGAGCAAATCGACGAGCGGATCATACTCAGGCTCCCGCACATCCCCGACGGGTTCGGGCCGTGGTTCAGGGCACATGGCACCCCGAAGCACCGGCGTGCGCTTCGACGGCTACTGTCGGAACTGCGAGAGATGGGGCCACAAGGCATCCGAATGCTGGAGGAAAGAGCAGGGATCGAGTACGAGGGCTGGAACTGGATCCGCAACGGGGGCAAGCGCTGGTGGTAAAGGTGGCAGCCGCGGCGGCAAGGCCGGCGGCAAGGCGGCAGGCAGCCTGGAGGAGGAGCCTGAGGCGGAGGTCGCCGCTCTGGACATGGGCAGCTTGGACTGCCTGGAGCTCGCCAGCGGCAACGGCCGCGGCGTAGCGGCGGTCGACCTCTCCCCCTTCGTGCAGGACGACTGGATGAAGTTCAACTGGGACAGCGGTGCAGCTGTCTCAGCATTCCCTCGGAGCTTCGCGCCGCCGACGGGAATGAAGGGCAACGGCAGCACGTATCGCACGGCCAGTGGTGAGCTCGTCCCGGACGAGGGCAGCTTGCAGCTCAAGGCGGAGGACGAGTACGGAGTGCTCAGAGCGCTCAAGGGACGCGTGACGAACGTGCACAAGCCGTTGATCTCGGTGGGGCAGGCAGCAGGAGCTGGACAGTGTTCATTCCTAGGCCGCAATGGCGGCTGGATATTCCACGAGAAGAGCCCAATCGGCAAGCGCGTGGTAGGCATGCTGGAGAAGGAGGCGAAGACGGCGAAGCACCAGATGCTGCCGGTCTATCGTGAGCAGGGAGTCTACAACTTCTACCTCAAGAAGGGCCAACATGGCTCGGTTGCTCCTCTCGAGGAGGGACTTTCGGCGAAGTCGAAGTCCGAGCTGGTGGAGCTCCTCAGCAGCAAGTCGAAGGAGGAGCTGCTGGAGATCTTCGAGAGGACAGTCCCCAGGAGGCAGCCCTTGGCGTAAGTCCACTGGAAGACTCAATACCGCGGTCCCCTGCGGCATTGGCTGCAGGGGTGGCAGCGGCGGGGTCGGGACCTTCCGACATGAGACCGCCGGGTTTTCAGCCAGCGGCAGCTGCCGCGGCCGACGTTTTGCCAGCTGCTCCTGATGGACAGCAGGCCGACGAGGGCGAGGAGGAGGCTCGCCCGAGGGTGCTGAAGGCACCTCACGAGCCCTCTCAGAGGGAGATCGTCGAGCACGAGGCGATGGGACACGCGACCTACCGCAGCTGGTGTCGCGTGTGTATTGCGGCAAAGGGCCAAGGCCAGCCGCATCTCCGCGCACCGGAGGACGACGAGACGGCGGTGCCGGTGGTCTCGTCCGACTACGCCTTCATGGGCCAGGACGACGCGGACACCATGCCGATGCTGGTCCTTAGGGATCGACGCTCGAAGATGATGGCAGCGACATTCGTGGAGAAGAAGGGCGACGACGCCTACGCCATCAAGTTCTTCGCACGCTTCTTACGGATCCTGGGCTACAGGAAGATCGTCAACAAGTCCGACGGCGAGCCAGCGATCCTGCTGGTCAAGAGGCGTGCGGTGGAGGAGGTTCCTGGCCTCGAGGCCATTCCCCAGGAGTCGGCACCGGCCGATCATCAGGCCAATGGGGAGATCGAGGTCACGGTGCGCGAGATCAAGAAGCAGGTGCGAGCGCTCAAGATGGACCTGGAGTCCAAGCTGGGCGTCAAGGTGGAGGACAAGCACCCAGTGCTAGCGCACCTGCCGGAGCACGCCGCATCGGTGATCAACCGATACAGGCGCGGCCAGGACGGCAAGACCGCTCTTCAGCGGCTCACGGGACGGCAGTGGAGGAAGCCGGTCCCGCTCTTCGGTGAGCGCCTGATGGTGCGGTTCGCCGGGGAGCGCGCGAGGAAGAACGCGCTGGAGGAGCAGATGGTGGAGGCTCGCTACATCGGCCACCACCCGCGCGACGGCTCGATGATGGTCATCACGAGCGACGGTGTGAAGAAGGCGGTCGGCTTTCGCAGCCTGCCGCAGAGCGAGAAGTGGATCACGGCGGGCTGGGACAGCCTGAAGGGCCTGCCGTGGGACGTGGCTCCGCGTGCGGCCAGTGCGCCGCGAGCCATCGTCGGACCGGGAGAGGCCGGTCCGCCACCGATTGTGGTGGTGCCGCCGCAGCCGCAGGCGCCGAGGAGGATGTACGTTCTCAAGGCGGACGTCGAGCGGCTGGGCGCAACGCCGGGATGCCCAGGGTGCGTCTCGATCGCCAAGCACGGCAAGGTGCTGGCTGGCCATGCGCACAACGCGGTGTGCAGCAAGAGAATCTTCGAAGCGCTGGACGCTGAGGAGGCAGGCCGGGAGAGGACCGGCCAGTATCGAGAGCGGAGGCAGGGCCAAGAGGCCAGAGTCCGCCCGGCGGCAGCGGCCGCGGCAGGGACCCCTCCGCCGAAGACGGCTCGGAGGATCACCGAGCCGGTGGCAGCGGCGGCGTCGGCGCCGGCCGCGAGCCGATCGGCAGCAGCGCCAGCCGCAGCGGCGCGCATGCGAGAGAGCCAGCCGGGAGCATCAGGCTCCGGCGTGGCGGCTCCTTCAGGAGGAGCGAGCTCCAGTTCGGGAGCAGTGAGAGCGGCAGAGGCCGCCGAGGATGTCGACATGACCGCGACCAGGTCGCGGCTGAAGCGCTTGGCGGAGGTGGCCCCGGATGACGTGCCGGAGGCCCTCGAGCGCGGTGATCCACAGCCGGCAGACGTGCCGGTACCGGTGGACATGGAGGATCTCGCGGCGCAGCCGGCGCCAGCGGAAGGACCTCAGCTGCCAGCTGGAGTGGCAGTCGTGTGGAACGCCAGTGAGGGGAGACACATGCGGGTGCTCGCTCTCGACGTGGCGTCGATCGAGCTGGTCGAGCTCGGAGTGCTGACGAGAGCGAAGGCGGAGTTGCTTCCGCTCGTTCGCGAGCAGGTCAGCGGCCATTGGGCCAGCGTCGGCGTGGACATCGCCGACGAAGAGGTGGACAGCATCGCCTTATCGGCGTTGCAGCTGGGCGCCGTGGACGTGGCAGAGGTGTACTCGCCACATCGGTTCTCGGCTCGGGCGGCGGAGTTTCAGCTGCGCCCGGGCTTCGCGGCGGACCTGGAGGAACTCAAGGAGGACGGGACGCCGTGGGACTTGCGGCGACCCGAGGATGTCAAGGAGCTCGAGGAGCAGCAGGAGCGGATGGATCCCATCCTGCTCACGGGGTCCCCTCCATGCGAGAAGTTCAGCTTGCTGAGGGGCCTGAGCGCCAAGTTCAGGACCGATGAGCAGGAGGCGGCTGAGATGGAGGAGGCCAGACACCACCTGAAGGTGGCAGTCGACGCCTACTGGCGTCAGCTCAGGAAGCCAGGCAGGTACTTCCTGCATGAGCATCCCTGGAGCGCGCGATCGTGGAATGAGGACATCGTCAAGGAGCTGGTCGCGCATCCAGGAGTCTTCACGGTCAAAGGCCCCATGTGTCGGTGGGGCATGAAGCTCACGAACCCACGCAGTGGCCAGGAGGAGTTCGTGCGCAAGGAGACCGGGTGGGTCACCAACCACCCAGGCTTAGCCCGGAGACTGCAGGGCACTTGCAGCAATGTGGACGGACGCGCGGAGTGGCATCGCCACATCACGCTCGTGGGCGGCATCGCGCGGTTTGCGAAGGTCTATCCACCGAAGTTGGTGGAGGCGGTGCTGGAGGAGCTCAAGGACACGCTGAATGACGTGGGGGAGCTCAGCACCGCCCAGGTGCAGCAGTCGGGCCCAGTCCCTGTGGACGCGGCGGTGCCGCCCGGGGACTGGACGAGCTACTGGGACGACGTCAATGGCGGCTACCTGGAGGCGGGCCTTGTGGCCCAGGCTCGCGCGGTCGAGCGCGAGTGGGTCAAGAAGCAGGAGCTGATCGAGATCGTCCCGAGGTCTCAGGCTTTCGCTGAGACTGGGCGTCCGCCCATCCCACTCAAGTGGGTCGACACGAACAAGGGTGACGCGGAGAGGCCCAACTACAGGAGCAGGCTCGTCGTGAAGGAGATCAAGGCGAAGAAG
Source organism: Prorocentrum cordatum (assembly GCA_963575745.1). Taxonomy (NCBI): domain Eukaryota; class Dinophyceae; order Prorocentrales; family Prorocentraceae; genus Prorocentrum; species Prorocentrum cordatum. The sequence goes on from CAUYUJ010012836.1 coordinate 371,072, forward strand.
CGTCCTGACGAGCAGCTGGAGGCGTCCGAGGTTTTCTCGGCAATGCCTCCGCTGGAGGCCATGCGGTCGCTGGTCTCGCTGATGGTCACGTGGACGCGGGAAGCACCGCTCCACATTCAGGAGTCGCTTCGCAGGAAGGGCAGGAAGCCGGGCAACTTCAAGATCGGCTTCTTCGACATCAGCAGGGCGCACTTCTACGGGAAGGCGCAGCGGAGGATCTTCGTGGAGCTGGAGGAGGAGAGTCGCAAGGAGTACGGTGAGGACAAGTGTGGCTTACTCCTCAAGTCCTGGTACGGCACGCAGGACGCCAGCAAGATCTGGCAGGGCGACTACACGGAGCTGTTGGAGGAACACGGCTACAAGGCGGGCGTGTCATGCCCAGCGGTCTTCTACAAGGAGGTGGACGAGACGAGGCTGCTGGGGCACGGCGACGATTTCGCGGTGCTGGCTCAGCAGCAGGACATCGACAGCTTCGAAGCCACGTTAGGCAAGAAGTACGAGTTCAAGAAGACTGCGAACCTCGGCTTCGACGAGGGCGACGACAAGCAGGCGGTCTTCCTGAATCGGGTCATCGAGGTCAGTGCGGGAGTTCCGCCTGGCGGTGGCCGACCCTGCCGGCATGCGATGATCGAGCCGGACAAGCGGCACGCAGAGATCGTGATCGACGAGCTGGGTCTCAGCAAGGCCAACGGCGTGGACACGCCGATGGAGAAGCGCAGCGCCGACAAGCAGATGATGGACGCGAAGTCGGCGGCGCTGGGAACGGCGGAAGCTTCGCGCTTCCGATCCCTCACCATGAGGGTAGCCTACCTGTCTCAGGACAGGCTGGACTTGGCAGAGGCATCGAAGACGCTCGCCAGGTCCATGCAGACGCCGACGGAGGCGAGTTGGCTCATGCTCAAGAGGGTTGGCCGCTACCTTAAGCGGCATCCCAGTACGGTGACGGTCTTCACGGAGCAGAAGATGTTCGACAAGATCCGAGTGTACGTGGACTCCGATCATGCGGGCTGCGCAGTCACTCGGAAAAGTACCGGAGGCTTCGTGGCGATGCTGGGGCATCACGTCATCAAGCACGGCAGTAATCTTCAGTCGACGGTCTCTCTGAGCAGTGGGGAGAGCGAGTACTACGCCCTGGTGAAGGGCGGGAGCGTGGGCCTGGGTCTACACAGCCTCTTCGCAGATTGGGGGCTGGACCTGAAGGTGGAGCTCGCCTCAGACTCATCGGCGGCCCGGGGCCACGTCCAACGGCGAGGTCTCGGGAAGATGCGACATGTTCAATCCCGATACCTGTGGATCCAGGAGCGCGTGGGCAAGGGCGACCTCTCGATCGCCGCGGTTCCTGGTAAGAACAATGTCGCGGACGTGCTGACCAAGAGCGTGGGTGGATCTCTCTTGAGGAGACACATGGCGACGCTCAACATCTGGGATCGGGCACCGAGTTCGACCCAGAAGGATATCAAGTGAAGGAGTGGATCGAATCCATGCTCCGCTACCTGTGGGGCTGGATGAGTTTCCGCCGGTGGCGGTATGATCGCACCGGACGGGTGAAGTGAGGGGCTCGCGGCATGGCCGCAGCCTGGCTGACGAGATGGGCGCGTCGGCTTGGACGCGCCCGCGTGTGACGTGGAGATGGGCGTGTCGGCTTGGACGCGCCCGCGTACGACGCATGTCGTGCCTGGCCGGGTTGGCGGCCAGGCCCGAGGAGGAGTGATTCTGACACCCTCCTCCGTGTACCCATTTTGGCTCAAGATGAAAAGAGATCTTGTTGCTAATCAACACATTATCTCATCAGGCAGAGGGTCCCATGTTCTTGCGCGATGCTCTTCTGACCTAGGTCCGACTCGGCCTGACTTGTCCACATGCCGCAGACGCTGTGTCTTACAGACGATTCGATGGCATAAGCTCGTCTTAAAGGGCTGGACTGGCCTGGTGGACAAAGACCTGAACGTGCGGCCCAAGAGCCTCGCCAGGGCCACCTACGACAACGAACTATAAGAATAGCAGAAGCCGCCTCCTCGCCAGCGGCAGGCAGTACACACAGGACGGCCCAAGCGTCTAGGGAGAGACGCAGGAGGAGGATGAGGACGAGGTGGAGGATCAGGACGAGGAGGAGGAGGAGGGGGAAGACAGGTGCATGTTGGAAAGGATCCAAATGTGCCTAGCACAGGCAGTATACTCCCACGCCGATGATGCACCAGCCTCCAAGCTGAAGTACTCGCGAGACAGGCGTCAGCACAAACAACCTTCACACAGTTGCTCATGTCCACATTCCCCCAACTTCTGCCCGTAGTATCCGTTACCCCTGGACTTAGTGTTTCGTGTTCGTCTGCTTGTGCGCTCCTCTTCCCCCTCCTTGCACACCTCGCCACCTTTCTTGCTGCATTATCCTGCCTGCGTCCTCCTCCCCCCTCGTTTTTCCCCCCTCCCCCCCCTCCCTGCTCCTTCCTCCCCGTCCTCACCCCCTTCTCTTCGGCATGCTCTGGAGATGGTTCACCTGAGGCGACCTCCCCTCCGCCCTCCCTCCCTTCTCCTCCCTGTCCTCGTGTCCTTCGTGCCCGTGCCGAATTTTGTAGTCTGACTGATATTCTGCTAGCTGCAGCGCCGCTCAGTCTTGACGAGCCGCATCTGGCCACGCGCAGAAGGGTGTAGGGGGAGGGGGGAAGGCTTCTTAGAAGCAGCCTCCTAAGAAGCCTACCCCCCTCCCCCTACCCCCCTTGTGCGCGCCGCCAACGCATGCTTCAGCGAGGAGCCAGTCCAAAAGAACACCTCCCCCCCGTCGCTCGCCCGCGCCCCAGCGCCCGCAGGCTTCCCGCCGCCCCCCGGCTACGGCGCTCCACCGCCGGGCTACGGCGCCCCGCCGCCAGGCGATCGCCGGCTTCCCCGCCCCGCCGGCCGGCGCCTCGCGCCGCAGGGGAAGAGTCAGGAGGGGAAAAACACAAAAAAACAATGAATCGTCGACTCCCAGGAGAATATGATATGGGAAAGCATGGGAAGTGGGGGGGAAGACAAAAACCCTGGAAATATGTGAAAATATGGGGGATCCTGTTATTTGTATATTTACGTTGTGTGTCCCAGGGCCCCGTCAGGAGAGGAAGAGGGGGGGAGGAGAGGGGGGGACGGAGAAAGGAGGGGTGGGAGGTGAGGGCGGGCGGGGCAGGAGGTATAGGGGCAAGAAAGGGGGGGGTGAGCGGTGAGCGAGGGGCGCAAAAAAGGTGAAGGCGCTCAGGGAAAGCAGGTCCGCAGCAGCGGCGCCAGCGGCTTGCACTGCAAACCGTGTCCTTGCGAGGGCATGTGCAGGGCCGTGGTGGGTCTCTACGCCCTCGGCCTGCCCGAGTGCGGGAGGTGAGGCCCGCGCAGGAGGGGGTGGTCTTCACTGAGCCAGTTCGGGTGCGCGGGTAGGGGAACGAACAATGACATAAGCATAAAAACTCGGAGGTCCGCCTGGGTTTCTCGGATCGGCGCTGGGGTCCCCTGGCGGCGCCTCCGGGACCACCGAGTTGTTATGTTTATGTCATTGTTCGTTCCCCTAGTGGGGGCCTGGGGCAGTGGCTAAGTCAGGCGTGCGGGCCTGTGGGGACAGGCGCTTGGGCGTGCAGGTGGCGGTCCCCGTCTTGTTGCTGATTGTGCCGCCAGTCGGCGGGCCGATCCTCGATCCTCACTCCGTCCTGCCCTGCCCCCCCCCACAACCAACACACTCCACTTCGCAGAACCTTGGACCTACGACCTAAGGCCAAGGGCAGTGGAGCGATGAAGATGAGGGTGGAGGAGGGGCTCACAAGGTCGCACAGGAGAGATGGAGGAATAAAGGAGACAGGGACATACATCAGACAGGAAGACATGACGATAATCGGAAGCACGACTCAAAGGGACATGGCAAGGATGCGAAGCGAGTTGCCTTTTGATGTGCTGGTGTTTTTTTCAAATGTGTGCGCCTCCACCGAATCAGTATAAGCCTTTAGCTTCAGAGCTGGTGTCCTGCAGTGGTGCTGTCGGTCGTTGGGGTCGGTTGGTTGTTGTTGGAGGCGCAAACCACCTCTGGCTTCCACTGGCTCTGGTCCTGTCCATACAGCCGGGGCGCAGAAGAAGGAACCCTTTTCGTTGAGGAGGGGCTCGGTGTCCCTTGATTGTTTAGCAGTTTGCTTCAGGTTTTCCTTCGGTTATCCATGGGAGGTCGAAGTTTAACTTTTGGGATAATCTAGGGTTTACTGGGTCAACGCCCCGACTGCATTGCTATGCGAATGATGTGTGATCAGAGTTGCCCTCGCCTCGACGTCCCTCGGGGCGCGAGGCCGAGGCCCAGAGCTGCAGATATGTCCACTTCCGCGAGGGCGACGGCAGCTGTGTGCTTCGCTGCGGGCCGAGAGAGGGCCGAGCAGGCCGAGGGCGCGTCTCGAAACTCGCGCGTTGCCGCAACCTGAGACTCCAGTGCATGGACTGCGCGTCGGGCTGAGCAGCACTAAATCGCACTAGACCGCACTAATTAGCACAACACGAAAACCACAAGTGCCAACATGGGTTCCCATGATTTGCTACCAAGGTACGTAAGGTGGATAGGAATGGCATGGCAGGTTCCTGCTTCGGCTTGTCGCTTGGGCCTTCTGCTCGTGTGCCCCCCATTCACGCACATGCTTGAACAGGATATCGAAGACTGGGGCCAGCTCGGGCACTCAGGCAGCTGGGTCTCCGCTGGGTGCTGCACTCGAGCCCCGCGGCATGAGTGGGCAGGGATTCCCAGTGCGATCCGAACGGGGGCAAGCCTGGGGTTGGCTGACGTCTCCCTGCTTCTGGCGGAGGTGCGGCACCCAGCCGCAGGTCCAGGTTTTTTGGGCGTCAGTTTTCCACCGTGGCTTTTTCGAGATCTACCCGTAGGCCTTCCACGTCTGTGGATCTTTCGGGTCTCATGGTGGCATCTTCTCGTGTTCGTCCTTGATGTCGGGAGGAAGCCTCTTTGGTAAGATTTTGTGGTCATCGAATTCTGGTTGATCTACTTTGCTCTTCTCGTAGTCGCGGTCGTAGGAGAGTGGCCATTGCTTCGGGCGGTGTGAGAGCATCCCCTTTGTCATGATGAGTGTTTGGGTGGCCTCGTTGATGGTTTCCATACGTTGCTTCATGATCTCGGTGTCATCGAGTCTCTTAATTTCTTCTTGTGGTGGTCGCAGGTCGTCGCCTTGTTGCGGACGCTGTTCGTTGTGAGGTGTTTCTTCTGGTCTTGGAGGCCGCGGATGTTGGACCCGAGGGCCACTACTTGTTGTTTAGCTCCGCGTTGTAGCTCTCGATCGTATCGGTGGCCCTGCGCAGCACGTACTTCTTGTCACCGGTCGCCTGCCTCTGGTCCGTCTTGCCCCTCTCCATGCCAGGTCGTGGCTCTGTCTCCGTGCGGCGCCTGCATGGACGGACCCCCGAGGCTCGAACCTGCTCGCGCCAGAAAGCATAAGCATTGCTGCAACAGCCGGTGGCCACGGCGAGGCCTGGCTGCAGAGGCCACGACCCCCAGTCGGTGCCCCGCCCGCCTGGCCCGACCCGCGCGTGACGGCCCGCCCGCCCGACACGGCCCACCCCCCCCACCGGAGCCGCGGCCCCGCGCGGCGGGCAGGTCCGCCCGCTCGACACGACCAGGCCGCGCGCGGCATGGTCCCGCTCGGTGGTGCCTCGCGCTTTCGAGGTGCCCCGCCCGCCCGGGCCAGCCCACCCCGTTCAAGGCTCGTTGCGATTCCTCTGTGTTCGATGCGGTTCGACTTCGACGGCCTCCGATTCGAGTCGATTCGGTGTGGGACTCCGATCTGGGCTCCGAATCTTTGTTGGACGCATAATAGCTGGCCGATTTCTGCCGATTCGACTTTTCCCGATTCGGCAGCCGATTTCCGCCGATCCGATTCATGTCGATCCCCGATCCGACTCGTCGATTCGATTCTGGGTTCCCCTGCCCGTGCAGGCCCGCCCGCTCGACCCGATCCCCCTGCGCGAGTCATGGCCCCTCTCGGTCTTTTGTTTCGCCCGCCCGACCCGACCCGCCCGCGCGAGTTATGGCCGCACTCGGGGACGCAGTGCACTTCAGGGTCCCGCCCGCCCATCCCTTGGCTTCCCAGATGGGGTCGGAGTAGATGGGGTCGGAGGAGTGTGCCGCATCGCCGATATGCAGCAGCGATGCGGCTCGCTGTGGAGCGCGACCTTCCTCCACGCCGACGCCGACGCCGCCGATGCGCCGCAGATGCATCGGCCGATGCATCGGCGATGCGGCGCGATCCTCCGACCCCAGTTGGGAGGCCTCCACCAGCCGAGCCGAGCCCGAGCGAGGCGAGCGGATGCGCCGCTCTCCGCCGAGTCGGGCGAGGCGAGCGGATACGCGAGGGGGGGGGGGGCGGGCGGAGGCTCGCTTCTCTCTCTCGCCTCGCGTGGGCTTGCAAAGCCAGGCGATCGCAGACATGGATCAATCGGAGGTTGATAGACCTCGTGCCCTGACACGTCGATTAGGGAATTGGCCGTTTTCGGTTCGCGAGAGGGCGTCGCGGCCGTCATTTTTGCGGGTCCAGGTCCGTCGGTTTCGGTCTTAGGCCTTGTTCATTAAATGGAGGTTTACTAAAGGGAGATTTGTCCACCGCCGAATCAAGGGGGCGTGGACTAGTGAGCGTGTTCTTATTCATTGTATTGCCGATCAGCGCGGGCCCTCGCCCCCCCCCCTCCCCCCCCCTATGGAGTAGATCTTGGCTGTTTCTGGCGCCTGTTTCGAGCAGGTGGAGTCCCCGCCCCATAGGACGCACGGTTCCAAACAGTCGCACTAAGCAGAGGTCTGGAGACAGCCCCCCCCTTTCCCCCCCCTTTTTCGCCCAATGTCGAAACGCCGAAACAGAAAACGCTCACAGCAGCGACGGGTTCCGTTTCGATGGGGAATCGCGGATATCCGCCGCAAAGCGAGGCGGCGCTGGCCGCATTTTGGGGAGGGCGCTTCCCCCGATCCATGGATTTGGCGACCGCGCGCCTGCAGTAGCAAGCAGGAACCACCCCGCGCCGGTGCGGCCAGCGGCTGCATGGCGGCCAACGCAACCGTCGGAGCGACGTCGTGATCACGTACCCTCTACAACACAGACCCGACTTGCATTTGCGCCCATGCCTTCTTCTGCGATAGGCCAACCAAACGATCTTCCTTGGGGTCACATGGCCCAAACCAGGCTCACTTAGGCAGCGCTCGAACGCCAGTGCGCCGACACTGGACGACAGCACTCTCAACGCACGTCGGCATCGTCAACCAGGACTTGATCTTCTACTCCCGTCATGCATTTTCGCTCGACCCGCAGATTCCATGCAGGTTTTTTTGTTTTCCGTGCGCACCCGACCACTGAGTTTATGGCCGCACACACACACACCCACCCACCCCCACACCCATCCCCCCCCACCCACACACACACACTCACACACACAAAAACACACACACACACACTTGGTCCTCGTCGGGCCCAGGCGGTTGTCCGCAGAGGTGGTCGTCCGTCCGCATGCTTCGCCGTGGGCCTCCACGGGCGCTCTCGCCGCCACGGCCAGGTGCGCTCCGCGAGCCCGTTCACGCTGCGCCCCGGGGACCGGGCCCCGTTGGGGCCGAGCCGATCTTGGGCTGGGAGTGGCCCGGGCCTCCGGCGTCGCGTCGGGCGGCGGTCTTCGGCCCTCCCCCGGGACCCGTCAAGAGCGACCCTCGGCGGACTGGTCGCAGCGGGGGGGGGGTCGAACGCTCCAGGGGCCAAGGTCGCGCAAAGAGCAGGAAGTCGAAGGTCTGAGCCGCGGCACGTGCGCGGCAGCGCATTCGACGGCGCCCGAGCGGGAGAGTGAACGCCAGGGTAGCCTCGCAAGTGATTGAGAGGGGGTGGGAGGGAAGGCGGGCGGGATGAAGAGACGGGGCAGGAGGGAGTCATGGAATCAAGGAGTGATGGGGATGGGGAGGGATAAGGAGACAGGCGGTCAGAATGATAACGGTATGCGATTGAGAAAGGTGAGGTGCCGAAGAGCACACAGCAGTTCTGTCTGCAAGGTTTGCCCGCCCTTTCTTGCTGCCGCGGGCGAGGTTGGCCTCCTGGGCAATTTGGGCCGCAGTACCCGCCAACGCCAGCGTCAAGGCTTGCGTCGGCCATGCCTCGCTATCATCGGGGATTGGGCGTGTGGCCATGGCATTCGAGAACCAACGACAGTACCCTGTACCAATAGCATGACCAAACGCATGCCAGTGCACCGTGTGCCGCGCCATGAGTTTTGTTCATGCGCGCAGGTGCGACAGAGGCTACGTTTCCCCGCATCACCGTTCTGACTCAATTGGTCGTTTGTTTGGCTGAAGTTGTGGTTTGCGTCAGGGCCGCAGTTTTCGAATTGATGGTGCGGGCGGTGATGGTCTCCAGGGGGCGGCGGACGGAAGAGAGTAAAGTAATGATGTCGCGGAGAAGATGATTGGGCGGACGTGGCAAGGCACATCTTGTCAGTGAACCAGTCCGCATGCGCCCACCATTCCTCAGTGTATCAGATTCTTTCTCGTTGGTGACGTATGCGTGGACCTTTTCACTGAAGAGCGGACCCAGAGGACTCGAATTGTGGTGAGGTGGTCGTGCTCGAAGGGGTATTGTTCATGTTGTACGTGCTGTCATTTGTTGTCATTGCGCGTTGGAATGCAATTATCGTCTATACTCCTCGTCCTGCCTGTCGTCCTCCTTGCATCCCTCATATTCGCTCCCTCCACTTCCACTCTGCAACCCTCCGACTTTCTCCACATATCCCTTCCCCTCATCCATCTGACCTCCATTCTCGTCCTTTCCCTCCATGTTCTGCCGCTCCCGCTTCGGTTCCCCTGCTGTTCCGTGTGA
>CAUYUJ010012836.1:384905-387405 GCA_963575745.1 Prorocentrum cordatum
GGTGCGCATCCCGTGGCTCGTCATCGGCGATTTCAGCATGGACCCCACCGTGCTGCAGGCCTCCAGCTTCATTCAGCAGGTAGACGGGATCATCCGTGTGGCGCAAGGAGGTGCGGGCACGTGCGCGAGGAAAAATGCTCCAGACTCGCTCTTGGATTATATGGTCTGCTCGCAATCTGCCCTTCCCTTCGTCAAGGATCTGACCGTCGTCCGCGATGTGAGCTGGAAACCGCATGTAGGTCTGCACCTCACTCTTAGGAGCTCGGGCCTCCAGTTGGTCACCAGGGTCCTCGAGATGCCCCTTGGGCTGCCCCAGGTGGCTAGGCCCCAGACGGCCCCCACTCTTGGTTCCAAGAGCATCCGTGCGAAGTCTCTGAGGCAGTCGGCCTAAGCTGAGGCTGCTGCCAAGCGTGTTGGGATTATAAATTCTCTTTTTGGGGGCTGTGTTCAGTCTGAGTCTCACGACGACGTAGGGAGAGTTGAGGTCCTACAGGGACGGATCCTGCGACTCAAGATTTTGAACCAGAGCTCGATCTCGACGTCTGGCCTGATGAGCCCGACCCATGGGAAAACGAGCTTAATTTCTGTCCTGACGTGACGATCAGCCAACATATTGTCACGCCAGCCCTTGCTGCCCCTCCCTCGGCCCCTCTTCCCGCGCCCAGGACTCCGAATCAGCCAGCACGTGACAGTCATCGGGAGACTGGTGCCACTGCTGGCATCGATGCGTCTATGTGCGGTCTCAGCCCCCCCCCCAATTCGAGCCAGCCCCCCCCTGACGGTTTAAACGGCCATGCCATGGAAGGCACCCGAGGAGCCGAGCCCGAGCAGACTGGCCCTGCCGCGACCACCCCCGAACCGTCGTTCAAGATACCGCAGGATTTGTGGTGTCAGATTCGGGAAGATGTTGGGTTTGCGTCAGGAGCCATTTGTTTAGAATATGTCTCCCCTCCTTTGCTGCACTCCGTAGCGTTTCGGCTCGAACCAAAACACTCCGCCACAATATCAGGTTTATATGCCGCGTGGGCGACCACGGCAGAGCGCGCCATCCTCGCGCACCACGATCAAGCCATGGCTGGCACGCCGCATGCGAACGGTCCACAGTTTCGCGTGCGCTCGGTCCACGAGGCTTCACACCGTCGGCAGCTCCACTTACGAGATGGTCGAGCTCAATGGTGGACGAGAGTGCGCACAGTTGTGGCTGGAGTCTTGCGGCACACGTTGCGTGACAACGGACATGTACAGCTGGATGGATACCGCACCGCTTGCCATAAGCTCCTTGGCGATGTTCCTGCCGACGCCCATGGTTTGCTAAGGCTCGACAAGGACCCGCCGTGGGAGAAGTGGACCGAGTTTCTGCGCTGCGGAGGCCAGGTTGCCCTACCAGTACTGGAATCATGGGAACGATGTGCCAAACGTGTGGCAGCTCGAGCACAGCGGGTAGCAGTCCAGTCATCGCTGCACGACTTCCGTCAGTGGGTGACGGAGCCGAAGGCGTGCGGGATCCTCCACAAGTCCTTGAAGCCCAAGGTCTTACCAGCGGTCGAGCTGGCCATGGACGGACGCACCATCTACCACCCCAAAGATATCATGGACGAGAAGATGGAGCATTACAAGAAGCTATGGGCTCCCACTACCGTCAGCCTCAGCGACACCAGGGAGCTGTTCAGGCAGATCCGAGCTGAGGCGGTCGACGCCCCGCTCGAGCCCATCGGCCCCACCAGCATCGTCAAGGCATGCCGAAGGATGAAGGCGAACGCAGGCACCGGCGTGGACGGCTTCACGCCCGTCGACTACGAGCGCCTCCCAGCAGCAGGCTTGGCCGAGATGGCCCTGCTGCTGGAGGCGGTGGAGGCCGCCCTCACGTGGCCAGTGCAGGTGCTTCTGATCCTCGCACGGCTCACTCCCAAGAAGAGTTCGGGAGATCGAGCGATAGGCTTGGTCTCTATGCTGGGTCGAGTATGGTCAATGATTCGTGAAGAAGAAATTCAGGTATGGAGTAAAGAACAATCGGCACACTGGGACGCTGCTATACGTGGCAATTCATGCCTCCAAGAGGCTTTCTTACGTTCGATAAGTGAAGAGGTCGCTCATAATTTCAAAATGCAGCATGGGCACGCTATGCTTGACATAGAAGCCTTCTACGACTCAATACCATGGCAGCCTCTAGTAGCAGCAGCGCTTCGACTCAAATTTCCTCCTGTTGTGCTTTACCTCGAGCTGGTGCAATGTGTAGCACCCAGGGCACTAGAACAAATGGGCGCGGCGACTGACCCGTTCGAACCCAGCCAGAGTGCAGTCCAAGGACTACGCTCTGGCACGCGCTTTGCCAAGGCGCTCACTCACTTCGTGATGGAAGCAGTTGCGACCGTGCACCCACAGTTCGATCGCAGATTGTGGATCGACGACTTATCTCAACGTATGGCAGGTTCGAGGAAGGCACTCAGACGACAGATGGTGGAATGCATAGTGTTCACGTGCGAGCAGCTGAAGCTCAGGA
>CAUYUJ010012836.1:392405-396304 GCA_963575745.1 Prorocentrum cordatum
CAACCAGAAGCAACGCGCCGACGTCGTTGTGCAGGCCGTCCTGCCTGTCTTCGCCCACCATTCAACTATGCCAACTATGCATGGGGAGAGGAATGTTGAGGAGAGGAGGAGGGAGAGAGGGAGGGAGGGGGGAGGCAACCAAGAATTTGATGATAGCATGTGGGAAACGGGACGGATGAGGTGGATGATGAGGAGAACGCTTATGACGAGGAAGAGGTGGAGAGGGTAAGGGATCAAGGTGACAGGAGAGAGAGAGAGAGAGAGAGAGAGAGAGGCACGAGGAGGCAGGGAGGGAGAGAAGGGTGTTAGACAGCAGGGAGAAAGGAGGGAACGATGCACGAAGGGACCAGCTGGACCAGGAGGTACGCGAACAAGAAGGAACGGGATGAGGGAAGGAGGAGGGAGGTTCACGGATCGACTCCACTGCGCCGGCCCGCTCGGCGGCCAGCCAGCTGGCCCGCTCAGCGGCCAGCCGAAGTGCCCTGCGCCGTGGCCGGCCCGGGACGCTCGTGGACGGCCTGCCTCGTCGATGGTCGCGTCCCAGGCCCAATGTCAAGCAGTGGCGAAGCGTCCTGGCTCGCCCATAGGCCCACCAAATAATGTTCTAATATATAATAACCTTATGTGGTTTGCACGAAATGTCCATCGAACATTTCTGGCTGAAGCTGTCTTGTTTTGAACACATCCGGTGTACGCATGTTCTAAGGACATGGGTTTTGTTATTGGAACAACTTGGGGTTCTAATAACAGTTCGCAGTAGGCCTATAGGAATGCCGGGACGGTCGGTCCCTGCTCAACATGAGGGTGCATACCACGGCTGACGCTACATGATTATTCGAGCTCGTCGCCCGCGGCCCGAGCTGGCCTGCCCCCGGCGGACAGGCGCTGAGAGTTCCATGGGCCCGGCGAGATTGCGAGGCGTGAGCCCGACATGTCGTGCAGACTAGCTAGGTCGAGAAGGGCGCGCACCGAGGGCCGCCCTCTGGGCATCGCGCCTCGCGGATAGGCGCGGCAGTGAGGCAGTGCCCTCGCACCCGCCATGGCCCGAGTCACTGGAGTCAGAGCTTCCGCGCGCGCCTGGGCATCTCGGCTCTGCCGATGTGCCCCGCCTGTGTTCTCCCCTGGCGTAGAGCCCGCGCGCGCACCATCTGACTTTCAGGCCTCAGACCCAGCCCACCCCTCCACCTCGAGCTCAATCATTCGGAGGGCCTCAGGGCCGTGATGGTCGCGCGCGCCATATTCAGTCAGCGCGGCCTCCATGCGCTCGGTGTATCGGGTCAGGAGCCACCCGCGGTTGGGGCAACCGAAGAGGAATGCGCGGTGATGTTCGGCAAGCTGGCCTTGGACGCCCCAGCCTTTGCCAGGGCGTCGGCCGCGTGATTGCCAGCGCGCGGTCAAGTACGGTAGTAATTCCCTTCTCCACCACATCCCCCCGCGTCGCGTGCGCGAGGACCTTGGAAAAGCAAACCGTCCTCGAGCGCATCACCGGCAGCCGCCTGGCGCCACAGGTGTGTGCATGGCTGGCCTCGCCTTGGAGCGCGCGTCAGGTCCTGCCCGCAGGCGATGGTGGCAGCGCAGTCAGGGTGCAGCGTGCAGCGGCTGGCGGCGTGCCTCGGCGCCATCAGGACAGGATAGTAGTTGTCCCCGTCCCTGGTGGACTGGGACGTGCAGAGGTTTCGGGGTACCGCCTTGGGTAGAGTGCCAAGATGGCGAAGATCGTTGCCGTAAGCCGTCACTGCCCAGCCAGCCACCCGTAGGGTGGGGAATTCTGCATCGCAGCGGGCTCCAGCAGCGAATATGTGCGCCCAGTATGAGGTCAGTCGAAGGCTGACGCTCTGCCTGGTGCCCTTCGCCAGGCAGCAGCGGCGGCAGCCGAAATTACTGAGCTTCGTCAGGCAGAAGCACTCGTAAAAAGCTTTCTCCAGTCTCCTCCTCGCTCTCCAGCACTCGAGCGGCAGCATCGCGCACCGCGGGGTCTAGATCGTCCGCCCTTCAGGCGCGGCGCGCTGGGCACTGGAAGCACCTCTGCTGCATGGTGCCAGGCGAGCCGCGGCAGCACTGGCAGAGATCTGCAAGCCCCAGCCGTCCCCTTCCCAGTACAGTCGGGCCTGGCGCCAATGCGTGCCGCAACGCACGCCAAGCTGAGTTGGCTTGTTGTGGAGGCTGGAACCCGATTTGCTTCTCGTCGACGTCGCCGATGTATCGCCAACATCAACGACGCATTGCCGACGCATCGCCGATGCATCACCGACGCATCGCCGATGCGTCGCTGCGATCCTCCGACCCCATCTACTCCGACCCCATCTAGGAGGTCTCTATTCCGGGGCCCTCTCCCAGGATCCCCCCCCGACGGGGTCCCTCCGGCGTAATTGCGGCATTGTTCGATCCCCCTTGTTTGTGCGATCTCCCTTGCGACGACGACTCAAAGAAGGCTGGCGTATTTCACTTGGGCTGGTTTGCCCTCGCGTCGAAGGGCCTCTCACGCACGCCGACTGGGTCGGCGGATTTGGCCATGTCCAAGAGCACGGTGGCCGAGGCGAGATCGCCAGCACGTTGTGCACGTACAGTGGAGACCCATGCCAAGGAACACCCTGCTTGCCTCCAGGGTGCCCTGGGTTTCGATGATTTTGCCATGGGAAGCGTGACGTCGCCACACCAGAAACCAATGCGCGTCCTGGGGTCTCAGGGTTGGGTTTCTCGTGGACGGGTTCCTGTGGACTGGCCCCCACTCCACGCGCCCGTCTCGCACATTCTGCGCGAGTCCGCGCTCCAGAGCAGTCGTCAGGCCAAGCGTTTCTCCCGGTGGGCGGACCAGCGCTGGCGACTGCGGCTTCAGGCCCGCGCCGTGCGGGGCGGGAGCCCTGGGGGGCCGGACGCCGCCCGTCGCCTCTCCGGCCACGACGGCCGGCGCCGGGCCCCCCTGCTCCACCTGCTGGAGCAAGTCTGCCCGCCTTCTGCAGCGTCTCACCGGGCAGCTGCACGAGAAGCCTCGAGGTGCCAGGGATCCGACCCCTCCGGGGAGGGCCCTGAGGGCCGTGCCCGTGGGGAACAAGTCCGTTGCTCCGGGGAGGTCGGCCACCACTGCGATCGGCGGCAGCCCCAACTCGGCATCCCAGTGCAGCGGGCGCAGTCCTGCCTGCCGCAACGCTTTCGCCCGGAGCGGCAACCAGGAGCGCAGTTCCGCCTCCAGCGCCTGCCCTACCAGAGGGGCCATGCATGGTTCGGGCGCTCCCGCGAGCCCGTGGAGCTCATCAGGCGCGCGATGCACGCTCGCAGCGTCAGGGTCAAGGACTAGGGCCTTTGCCGATACGGTGCGCAGCTCTGCCGCCACCAGCCACGGCCTCTTGGTTGAAGGCAGACCACGCGCGCCGCACATCGGCAGCTGTCGCCATGGCGCGGCGGTCGCACTCGCGGTCGAGGGCCTCGGCGAGCTGCGGCGCCTGCTTCAGCAGCTCGGAGATCGCGATGCCCCGTAGCGAATCTTCCCTGGCCGACGGTAGGGCCTCAGCTAGGTGGCCAGCTTGCTCGCTGCGGCGGCACGCTAGCGCCAAGCTCTGGCGATTTAAGGCCTTGGGCTGCTGGTGCGCGATCCGTCGGTGGCTGGCCTGCGCAGGCCCTCTGGGGTGGCCCTCTGGGCCAGGCGCCCGCACCTTTGCCAGCAAGGGTGCACACATCGGAGGAGGCAATGGTTTCCTCCAATGTGACCTTGTGGACGCGGCAGCCAAGATGGCGCCCTCGGTAGACCGCCTGCCCCTCCTCGGGGATCGACTGGAACAATCAGAGGAAGGACTCGTTCTCCTGGAGCCACTCCCCGCCGCCCAAGACCATTCTGGGGCCAGCCCGAAGAAACAGGGCAACCAGGAGGACGATGGGGAGGCAGAGGAGGAGGAGGAGGAGGA
>CAUYUJ010012836.1:396404-415795 GCA_963575745.1 Prorocentrum cordatum
CGGTGGGGGGGGTTGTGGTGCCGAAATAAAGAGTGGTTAGGGGCGGAGGAGGCACTGGGCGGGCGCTGGGGCCGCGGGGGGGCGCTGAGACGGCGCGGGGGAGGGGGCGGAGCGGGGGGGGAGTGCGGTGCCGAAATAAAGTGGTCGAGGCGGAGGGGGCACTGGGCGGGCGCTGGAGCCGCGGGGGGGCGCTGAGACGGCGCGGGGGAGGGGGCGGAGCGGGGGGGGGGGTGCGGTGCCGAAATAAAGTGGTCGGGGCGGAGGGGGCACTGGGCGGGCGCTGGAGCCGCGGGAGGGCGCTGAGACGGAGGGGGCGCATGATGATGATGATGATGTGGATGATGATGATGATGATGGTGATTATGATGGTGATGATGGTGAGGATGATGGTGATGATGATGATGATGACGATGATGATGATGATGATGATGATGATGATGATGATGATGATGATGATGATGATGATGATGATGATGATGATGATGATGATGATGATGATGATGATGAAGGGGGGGGGTGCGGTGCCGAAATAAAGTGGTCGGAGCTCTAGACACCCTGTGCAAGAGAATGGGCGGGCGCTGGAGCCGCGGGGGGGCGCTGAGACGGCGCGGGGGAGGGGGCGGAGCGGGGGGGGGGGTGCGATGCCGAAATAAAGTGGTCAAGGCGGAGGGGGCATTGGGCGGGCGCTGGAGCCGCGGGGGGGCGCTGAGACGGCGCGGGGGAGGGGGCGGAACGGGGGGGGGTGCGGTGCCGAAATAAAGTGGTCGGGGCGGAGGGGGCGCTGGGCGGGCGCTGGAGCCGCGGGAGGGCGCTGAGACGGAGGGGGCGCATGATGATGATGATGTGGATGATGATGATGATGATGATAGTGATTATGATGGTGATGATGGTGAGGATGATGGTGATGATGATGATGATGAGGATGATGATGATGAAGGGGGGGGGTGCGGTGCCGAAATAAAGTGGTCGGAGGTCTAGACACCCTGTGCAAGAGAATATTACGAATAATAATAATAATAAGAATAGTACTAAGAAGAAGAAGACGAAGAACACGAATCCTAATAATAATAAGATTCACCATACTAGGCATAAGGCGAAGAAGCATGATAATATCAATGATCATAATAAATATAATAAGCATATCAATAATAAGAGCAATACGAATAAAAAATAGTAATTAATTTGATAATAATAAATAATAAAAATAATAATAAATAATAAATAATCAATAATTAATGAATAATAATAAATAATAATAATAATGATGATAATAATAATAGCAGTAATAAATAATAATAATAATGTTCATATCACTAATAATATTAATACTAATAATGTTAATACTAATACTAATAATAATAATACATAATAGTAGTAGTAGTAGTAATAACCATAATGAGCATACGAATAATACTAATAATAAGACTACTACTAATACTAATAAGAAGAGGAGGAGGAGGAGGAAGAGGAGGAGGAGGAGGAGGAGGAGGAGGAGGAGGAGGAGGCGGAGGCGGAGATCGGAGGAGGAGGCGGGAGGCGGAGGGCGGAGGCGAGATGCGCGAGGCGGAGGCGGAGGCGGAGGAGGAGGAGGAGGGGGAGGAGGAGGAGTAGGAAGGAGCAGGAAAAAGGGGGAGGAGGAGGAGGAGGAGGAGGAGGAGGAGGAAGGAGGAGGAGGAGGGGGAGGAGGAGAGGAGCAGGGCGGAGGCGGATAGCTTGGAGGCGGCGGGCGGAGGCGGAGGCGGAGGCGGAGGCGGCGGCGGAGGCGGAGGCGGAAACGGAGTCGGAGGCGGAGGCAGAGGAGGAGGAGGAGCAGCAGCAGGAGGAGGAGGAGGAGTGGGAGAAGGAAACCCAGGATTTCGGAGGGAGGAGACGGGCCCGCACTCCGGCGGCACCCGCCCTCCCGCGGCTCGGCCGAGGAGCGCTTGCGGCACAACCGGCCCGACGAGGCGGGCCCGGCCAGTGCCTCATGTCCACCCGGTCCTCCTCCTCCTCCTCCTCCTCCTCCTCTCCCCCTACTCCCCCTCCCTCCTGCCCTCTTTCCATCCTCCCTCCGCCCTCATCCCTCCTCCCCTCCGCCCCTCCCTCCTCCCTCCTCCCTCCTCCTCCTCCTCGTCCTCGTCCTCCTCGTCCTCGTCCTCGTCCTCCTCCTCCTCCTCCTCCTCCGCCTCCGCCCCCGCCTCCGCCTCCGCCGCCTCGTCCTCCTCCTCCGCCGCCTCCTCGTCCTCGGGTTGCCTACGGCCCCGGGGGAAACCGTGCAAACCCACCCTCCTGCCCGGTGGCCGCTCGCGTCGGGTCCTCGCCTCGGGGACTTGCGGAGTCGCGCGCGGTGCGCTGGCTGGGAGTCGGGGGCGGCCAAGAGGGGGGTGATGACTAGAGGGGGGTGGATCTCATGGCGTGGGCCATGCTATCTCCCATGATTTCATGGCGCCTCTTATTTCATTACGTCCCTGGCCCCCCTTTGGGCCGCGCACGTGCCGCCGCCATGATTCGCGCCCCCCCCCTCTTGGGCGCCCCACCCTTGGCGGCCGCCCCCGAGGGAGGAGTGGAGGCAAGACACACCGAGGCAAAAGTCGCGGACGTCGGAGTTGCGTTGGTAGTGCGGGTGGAGGAGCGGGTGTGGCGAACGTGGCGGTAATTAGGTGGAGGAGGGGCCCAAATTTTGGATGTGTGTGTGTGTTTTGTGTGTGTGTGTGTTTCTGTGTACACGCGTGTGTGCGTGTCTGTGTGTGTGTGTGCGTGTGCGTGTGCGTGTGCGTGTGCGTGTGCGTGTGCGTGTGCGTGTGCGTGTGTGTGTGTGTGTGTTGTGTGTGTGTGTTTTGTGTGTGTGTGTGTGTGTCTGTGTGTACACGCGTGTGTGCGTGTCTGTGTGTCTGTGTGTGTGTGTGTGTGTGTGTGTGTGTGTGTGTGTGTGTGTGTGTGTGTGTGTGTGTGTGTTATGTGTAGTGGTGTGGGCGGCGGGCGGGAGGGCGGGCGGGCGGGCGGGCGGGCGGGCGGGGCGGGCGGGCGGGCGGGCGGGCGGGCGGGCGTGTGTGTGTGTGTGTGTGCTCTTGCGGGGGTTCTGGAAGCCCGCCCGCCCTCCTGGTGGGCAGTGTCGGCCTGTGGGAGGGGCTCGTTCCTTGTTCGCCGCGCCATGCGGCACGTTGCGAGACCTTCCTTTGTTCAAGGGAGGCCAGCCGTACACCAACCAGAACAGGTGCACCGACGAGGAGGCTCTTCGAGGCTCACCACATGACAGCAGTGACCAGGTTTCGCCGTGCTGTTGCCGGAACAATGGCCCCTGCGGCGCCTCATTGGAGGCACGTCGCCTTAGCAAGCTGATCGTACCTCAACAGGTGAGATACGCAGCCGGCGCAGCTGAGCTGGTAAGTCTGCATTTGTTCGCGATGTTGGATGTTCGAGAGAGCGTGATCCACCGCTACTTTACTGTAGAAAATTCTCCCCGCTTCCTCCGGAACCCGGGGTCCCCCCCCCCCTTCGAAAATCCCCCCCCTTGCTGGACCCCCCCCCTCCCACTCACCGCCGGCAAACGACTCCCGGGTCCCCATCACCGTCCGCACCACATCCCCCACTGTTGTCCACAGCACCATTGTCCCCACCACCACTGTCCCCACTGTTCCCACCACCGTCCCCACTGTCCCCACCAGTGCACCCACCACTGTCGCACTGTCCCCACTGTCCCCACCACTGTTCCCACCGCGGTCCCACTCTCCCCACTGTCCCCACGGTCCCCACCACTGTCCCACTGTCCCCACTGTCCCAACTGCCCCACTGTCCCACTGTCCCCGCCGCTGTCCCGCTGAGCTGTCCCACTGCTCCCACCACTGTTCCCACTGTCCCCACCACTGTCCCCACTGTACCTCTGTCCCATTGTCTCACCACCGTCCTCGCCACCGCCCTCACCACTGTCCCCACCACTACTGTCCCCACCACTGTCCTAATGTCCCCACCACATTCCCACTGTCCCCACACCACTGTCCCCACCACCACCGTTCCCAGAACTGTCCCACAGTCCCCACCACTGTCCCATTGTCCCCACTGTTCACACCATTGTTCCCGCTGTCCCCACCAGTGCCCCCGCCAGTGTCTCAGTGTCCCCACTCTCCCCACCATTGTCCCACCACGCTCCCACTCTCCCCACTTTCCCCACGGTCCCCACCACTGTCCCACTGTTCCCAGAACTGTCCCACTGTCCCCACTGTCTCCGCCGCAGTCCCACTGCTCGGGCGAAGAGAATTATGCACATGCACCGATCCTGGCAAGGCCCATCCTTGACCCAGGATCGGTGCATATACCTTCCTGGCCAAGGTAAGAGGGCGTATGCACCGATCCTGGGCTCAGGATGGGCCTGGCCAGAATCGGTGTATGTGCGTAGTTCTCTTTCCTCTAACTGTGCTGTCCCAGTGTCCCCGCTGTCCCCACCACTGTCCCACTGTCCCCACTGTCCCCGCCGCTGTCCCGCTGTACTACTGTCCCACCACCGTCCTCTCCACCGCCTTCACCACTGTCCCCACCACTACGGTCACCACCACAGTCCCCACCACTGTCCCGCTGTCCCCTCACCACTGTCCCCACCACCACCGTCCCCGCCACTGTCCCCACCACTGTCCCACTGTCCCCACACCATTGTCCCCACCACCACCTTCCCCACCACTGTCCCAGTATCCCGACCACTGTCCAACTGTCCCGAGGAGCGGAAATCGTTTGCCGGCGGCGAGGAGGGAGGCGGGGGGGGCGGGTTCGAACCGGTACTGAACCCCCCCCGGTTTTCCAGGGGGTCCTTTTTCATGATGGACTGGGGGGGGGTCCGAACTGGTAGTGACCCCCTCGGTTTTCGAGGGGGGGGGCGGACGGGTTGGGACCCCCCAGTGACCTCCCCCGGTTTTCCGCCAGCAGCGGTAGAACACGCTCTTTCGGATGTTCGGTAGGGTTTCAACTGCGGTCCGCGGTATATTTTTTCGAGAAGTGTGTTTGTGGGTATGGGCGTGCGCACGGAGGATCTTGCATGCGTCATTGGGCCAGCACGCGAGCCCCATGATTCCCACCGCGCATATGCACATGATGTGAAATTCGCCCGTTCTCGGCATTGAGACATGCCGCGGGTTGAGCCACATCGCAATATTGAGTACACCTGGAGCAGCGGATCCCCCTGTTGCGCACGCAACCTGGGCCACATACAGACACGGGCGCGATAATGATTGTGCCTTGCGCTTCGCGGCCTGGGACGGTAAGAGGCGTTCATCCCCTGAAGTTTCCCAGCAGATGTCGCGAGAGCGCGAAGTTATTCGCGCTTCGTGCAGCTCGAAGTGGGAGGTTTGGTGACCCAGGGGACGGCAGACGCGCTTGCTGCTGCGCACACTGCCGCGCTCACTGTTCATGCCTCACTGCTGCGGTGTCTCCTCACAGTCGCGTCTGAAGGAGACGAGCATGCCGATTCCATTCCTTCGGTTTCGCCCCTTTGGCCACCTGTCGGGCCCTCGTCGTTACGGCTCGAGCCGCCTCGGAACCATGGCTGAAACGCACCCCGGGAGAGTTTCTTTTTCCCCACCACATGTCCCGTCCCGTAAGACGTATCCTCGTGCCAGACGGCAGTGATGATACACGCCAAGTCCACGATGCATTCGATTATCGCAACGTCGGGTCTCGGAGGCGATGCGCCTCCACGTGTCGGGCTGTCCGGGTGCATGCGCTGTTTTTGCAGGTCTCCACATTCCGACATTGAATTAGATTGGGGGCAGCGACCCGAGTCCGCACTTGATACATCAATGCGCCTGCGGCAAGTTCTGCCACTCTGCCAGCGCAGCACTCAAAGGGGAGTCCTTTTGAGAGTGATCGAAGATGCGGGAGTTCTCTTTTTGAACGTACAGGGCAGAGGGTCAGGGCATGTGACGCGCTGTCTTGCAGAAGACCATGACGTGTCGTAGTCGTGATCGTCGCCCAAAAGAGCCCAAACATGTGACATATTCCTTCCCCAGGTCCCAGGGGGCGTAACCCGGAACAACCCACTTCCAATGGAGACACGACCGAAACATGTGACATCGACAGAGTTGGACATCTCAGGAATTTGCTGGCGGACTCCTTGACAGCTTTTTACCCAACAGCGAAGACTGATAGGTTTCTAGTAGGCTCAGAGCATCATGACGCCCCAGGGGGGTCTGGGCAGATGCCGGACGGGTGGCGGGGAGAATCCGCGGAAGTCGTTTTAAGCAAACAGTTACACACTTCGTGGTCTTCGAGTTCCCAGAACTCTAATTATTCCTGGGCCACATCCTGAATGCCCGGAGCCAACTGTAGGCCACTTCGTGCTCTTCGAGTTCCTAGAACTCCATTCCTGGGCCACATTTTGAATGCCCGGAGCCAACTGTAGGCCACTTCGTGGTCTTCGAGTTCCCAGAACTCCATTCCTGGGCATGATTTTGAATGCCCGGAGCCAACTGTAGGCCACTTCGTGGTCTTCAAGTTCCCAGAACTCCATTCCTGGGCATGATTTTGAATGCCCGGAGCCAACTGTAGGCCACTTCGTGTTCTTCGAGTTCCCAGAACTCCATTCCCGGGCACATTTTGAATGCTGAGGCAGGCTGATGCTGAGGCTGAGGCAGGCTGAGGCTGAGGCAGGCTGAGGCTGAAGCCGAGGCTGAAGGCAGACTGAGGCTGAGGCTGAAGCAGGCTGAGGCTGAGGCTGAGGCAGGCTGAGGCTGAGGCTGAGGCAGGCTGATGCTGAGGCAGGCTGAGGCTGAGGCTGAGGCTGATGCAGGCTGAGGCTGAGGCAGCCTGAGGCTGAGGCCGAGGCAGCCTGAGGCTGAGGCCGAGGCTGAAGGCAGACTGAGGCTGAGGCTGAAGCAGGCTGAGGCTGAGGCTGAGGCAGCCTGAGGCTGAGGCTGAGGCAGGCTGAGGCTGAGGCTGAGGCAGGCTGAGGCTGAGGCTGTGACTGCGACTACCGTTGCCACAGCGACTGTCATCGCGAATGCGACTACGACTGCGAGAACAGCAGAATTCTACAACTGGATTATCATCTGAATCTTAAGGGGAATGCTTCCAGATATGCTCCTACACATCGCTGTTAGGTTGCTTTGCCGGGATAATTTGAGCCTCCTGGGAGCCTCCAGGAGGATTCCGAGCCAACTCGGAGGATCCTGCAGCAGTCTGGGGAGGTAGTGGAGCAGTTTGGGGGGGGGCCCGTCTAGCAGTCGTCTTGGGGCGGCCTAAAGAGGTGTCGAGCGCCACTTGAGGAGGCAATTACTGGGCCGTCTTGGATCCGCCTTGGGTGACTTTGTGTCGTCTTGGGAGCCGCCTCAGGGCCATGATCGGAGGTCGGTGGGCGAGAACAAAGTGACCCTGATTGGGAAATCGGTTCCGGTGCCGATTCTTGCAGCGCGTGCGGGCGAGGCGAAGCTGCTTGAAGCCGACGTGTCCAGCCAGGGCCAAGCCGGACAGCAAGTGTCTTCCCGCCGTGGTTGTCTCACTGTTGTACCGTGGCCGTCCCAGGATTGTCCCGTGTGTTGTGCCGCGGTTGCCCCGCGGGTTGTACCGCGGTTGTGCCATGGGTGGATTGTCCCGGGGTTGTCTTGTTGGTTGTCTCGTGGCTGTTCGTTGGGCTGTCCTGGAGTTGTCATGTGGGTTGTTGTCCCGCACATCGTCCGCGGTTGTTCCGTACACAGCGTTGCCCCAAGGATTTTTTCGGTCAATTCTCGTCAGGAACGCCATCGACATGTAAACGCAATTCCTATCGGATTGCAATCCAGGTTTCATTGACTTTGACCATCTGTATGGACGGCGACACGCACATCGATCGAACACATATCGACATAACAACGTTACGTCGAAGCGACATGACAGTTGTACAGCGAAGGTTCATGCAAACTGAAGATGTAATGGGAGTGCGAACAGACTTCCAAAGCAACGCAAGCCGCAAGGTGAATCCACTTGCACTCGGCATGCCCGTGTTCACGAGCATCGACATGCACATGGGAATTTGCATCGAAATGCAGTTCGCACTGCAATTCGATGTGTAATTAGAAGTGTAACTCGAAATTACGTACACTGGTATACGTTGATATCGGGAGACAGTGATAGCAATGTGTAGATTCCTCGTCATGCTGATCTACACGTATCATCGAATGACCTTCGGTCCATCTCGCCACCGTGCTTGGACTGTGGGTGCAACGCCTACTGGATGTTCGTTGGAATCTCGCGGGGGGCCTCCTGGAGGCAGTTTTGAGGCCTCCTAGGGGCAGTTTTGGGGCCTATTGGGACATCTTTTAGGCCTCTCGGTGGCCTCGTGTCGTGGGGCCTCTTGGGGGCCTCTTGGGGCCCTTGGGCTCCTCTTGGGGCATCCTGGGGGCCTCTTGGGGCGGAAGGCTCGGATTTTCAGTTCGTGTTACTTCTCTTGGGCTCCTTTTTGAGACCGCCTTGGGCGCCTCTTGGGCCGCCTTGGGGCGCTCTCAGGCCGTCTGGGGGTCCTCTTGAAGGCCTCTTGGGGTGGTCTGGGGGGCTTCTTGGAGCGTCGGAAAACCGAAAAGGCGAGAGCGCAAACATTGCTCAAAAACCTAAGGAAGATCAATGATGTGTGCTTCTTGCTGCCTTTTTGGGAGGCCTCCTGGAGTCTTCTTGTGGCGTCTTGGAGGCCTGTGTGGCCATCTTCAGGCCATCTTGGGCGTCTTGGAGCGATCGTTCGGCGACTCGGGGCCCTCTTGGACTCATGAGAGGGTTCGGGAGGTCGCTGTGGGGAGGGCACATTGTCCAAAGGAGGCGCAGGAAACACATCATAACTCACGGGAGCCAGCCGAAGAAATCCGAGAGAGGCCTGGGACACGACTGGTCCGGGCCCTTAAAGATTTTCAGTTCTCGCTGCAGAAGCAGCAGCAACAGCAGCAGCAGCAGCGTCTACCTCTCAGTGTCGCATGAGCCTTGGGGCACTGAAACCGACCCCAGCCCTCACAATTATGAATTTTCCGTGTCAGCGTTTTGCCTTCATGGCGAAAGTGCGTAAGTGTAGGAGCCCTGTCGGCGAGGCCATTGCCACCTGCCGCAGGGGGGGGCCCGCGCGCGCGGCGACGTCCTGGGCCCAGTCGACGCGACCGCGCCCGCGCCGGCATTCCCAGGGGCGCGCGTGTCACGGCCGCGGCGTGCAGGTTGAGGCGACGGCGGCGCTGTCATTCGCACGGCAGCGCCGCTGGCCCAGCCGAGTGCCCCCGCTCCCGCCGCTATCGCCCCATCGTAAAACGCCGGAGGACAAGTTTAGATCGGAAAGAGCGTGTTCTACCGCTGCTGGCGGAAAACCGGGGGGGGTCACTACCGGTTCGAACCCCTCCCCCCCCCCTCCGGAAAACCGGGGGGGGTCACTACCGGTTCGAACCCCTCCCCCCCCCCCCCCCAGCTCATCATGAAAAGGGGGGGGGGTCACTACCGGTTCGAACCCCCCCTCCACCCCCCTCGAAAACCGAGTGGGGGTGCGGACAGTGGTGGGGACGGTGTTGGTGGGGACAGTGGTGAGGGGACAGCGGGACAGTGGTGGGGACAGCGGGGTGACAGTGGGACAGTGGTGGGGACGGTAGTGGTGGGGACAGTGGTGGGGACAATGGTGGGAACGGGGGACAGTGGACAGTGGTGGGAACGGTGGTGGTGGGGACAGTGGTGTGGGGACAGTGGGAATGAGGTGGAAACACTGGGACAGTGGAGGGTACAACGGTGGTGGGGATACTGGTAAAGGCGTCGGCGAGGACGGCGGTGGGACAATGGGACAGAGGTACAGCAGAGGTACAGTGGGGACAGTGGTGGGGACAGTGGGGACAGTGGTGGGAACAGTGGGACAGCTCAGTGGGACAGCGGAGGAGTCAGTGGGACAGCGGGGACAGTGGGGATAGTCGGGCAGTGGTTGGGGCCGTGGAGACAGTGGGGAGAGTGGAACCGTGGTGGGAACAGTGGTGGGGACAATGGGGACAGTGCGACAGTGGTGGGGGCACTGGTGGGGACAGCAGGGACGGTGGTGGAACCAGTGGCGACAGTGGTGGTGAGGACAGTGGTGCTGGGAACAACAGTGGGGGATGTGATGCGGACGGTGGTAGGGACCAGGAGTCGTTTGCTGGCGGTGCGTGTGGGGGCGGGGGGTCGAACCGGTAGTGATCCTCCTCCGGTTTTCGAGAGGGGGGGGGGGGTTCGAACCGGTAGTGACCCCCCCCCGGTTTTCCAGATCCGGACGGGGGGGAGGGAGGGGTGGTTCGAACCCGGTAGTGACCCCCGCTTTTGAGGGGGAAGGAAAGGGCGGGGGGAGAGGGGTTAGGGGAGAGGGGGTTTTGTTGTTGAGGGGGGGGGGGTCCAGCAGGGGGGGGGATTTTCGGAGGGGGGGGGGCGACCCCCAGGCTCTGGAGGAACAGGTTGGCAATTTTCCACAGTAGAGCGGCGGTGGATCACGCTCTCTCTTAGATCGGGGGCGTCTCTGTTGAGGCAACTGTTCCAACATATTTGTTTGCGTTTAAACACATTTCTCTGCTTATGTAGACTTTGTTGAGGCTCTCCCGCGAGAGACTCTTCGCTTCGGAGAAGTTCAGCTATATTTTCGATTGAGTTTGTATAAGACTGTTTTGCCTGGTGCCTAAACTTTGCTTTCTGGGTGGATCTAAAATTTCTGATGCGCGCCAGTGCGGGGTGGGCGTTGGGCGCCGCCCATGGCTCTTTGCCAGCGCCGCTAAAGGCCAACGCGCCCCTTGGGTTCGCTTTAGCACGAGCGCGCGAACATCCACAATGACTTTGGTCACTGCCGCGCGCCAGCGCAAAGCAATGCCAAATTCAAGCGCCAATGAGCATAGCAGCATCGCGCCGTGAGCATTGAATTGCGCGGCGTTGTCGTTGGCTGACCGTCGAACTGTTTCCGTTTGCAGAGCGCGTGTCGCTTGACGGTCCCATTCGTCTGAAGTTCCTCATGTGGGGGGCGGGGGGCGTTTTTCTTGCGTTCAGCCACTTCGTGCCGGGGTCACGGTGGCGGAATCATACACTATATCTATACGCGAACATACTCACATGTGTGTTGGCATTGATTGGTGCTTCTGGATTGCGGTAGCTACACAGTGGTTTGTATACATGGATGGTGCGTTTGATAGGCATGTCGTGCGAGTAAGATGTAAATCGGCAGTTGCACCGGTACAAATATCTACGGTCGGCAGGTTGCGATCGGCCGGTATTGGGTTTTTCGTGCATATATGTATGTATCCACATGTGTGCATCTGTGTAAATCTATTTGTGTAAATGCACATTGCGAGCCCAATGGGGTGCCAATCGCACCCATCCGCCCCCAACCCCCGTGTCACCCGAAAGGGCGGTTCATGAGGTAATGTGCGTTTCTTGGGCCAGCCGACCGGGTCAGGAGAAGGAGGCGGTGCGCCTGAAATTCGTACTCTTGTGAACCCGTTGCGTCCCATCGGGACTTGTGTAGGCCATCTTCGTTGTTTTTGTTTTTTTTTGGTCTTTTTTTGCGTTATTCATTTTTCGTTTTTGTAGTTTTTTCTGTTTTCTTGTTCTTCGCGGCGTTCTTTGCCTGGTTTTGTTTCCGTTCTGCCCTTTTTGTGTAGGCCAGTCGAGCAAGAAAATGGGAGTGGCAGCAGTGGGGTAGGGGCAGAGAAAACATTCGAAAAGGGCGCCCCTTTTAGACGTCGGCTGCCAGGATTGCATAGCCACGATCAATCGCTTCGTGCAGGAGACGCTTGCGTACCGCAGCCATCCAGAGTGTGGGATGTGATCATTGCTCCCGGAATCAACACTGCACGAGAAGCATCCGAGCATCATTCGGCACATTTGCGTGTTTATGTTGGTGCTAGTGTCTGTGAGAAGGAGAGGAAGTATGGAGGAGGAGAAGGACGTACTTTGGAGATGTGGGTGCGACGCGAGTGGGTTGGGAGGGGGGAGGGGGGGCAACCCACTTAGCGCGTGGGTACAACAGCATTGCAAGCTGCTCGTGCCCGCTCACGACCCAGAGCTTGCCGCAATGTGCATGTTGCGATGCTTTTCGTATGCATGGGGGGCTCATTGTTCCTTGTCGGCGGCCAGTCGAAGCAGAGATCCCCTGGCCTTGCGCCCATCCCGCCACCGTTTTTTCGTGTTATGCGCCAGGGGACTCCCGGACGTCTTTTGGGGTCTCTTAGGGGTGCTTCTGGGGAGGCCCCTTGCGGCCTCTAGAGGGGCCTCTGGGGGGCCTCGGGGCGATCTTGGGGGGCCTCTTGGCCGTCGAAGGCTTTTGAAAATGCGAGACACGAACATCATTCGAAACCCTCGGAGGGTCAATGGATATCGTGAGGTCCGACCCTGGGAGCTCTCGCGGGGCCCTCTGGGGACCCTCTGGTGGCGTCTCGGGGGCGTTCTTGAGGCTGGCCCTTGGACAACTCGCGCGTAAAGTCCCGGGGATGACACGACAAGCCCCGGAGATTTTGGCAATTGGGGATCTGGGCCACTCGAACTCTCGATGCAGAGAACAGAGGGTTCTGAGGAATTCGAGTGCACTCTTACTCAGTGCCTATGACA
Organism: Prorocentrum cordatum; assembly: GCA_963575745.1. Taxonomy (NCBI): domain Eukaryota; class Dinophyceae; order Prorocentrales; family Prorocentraceae; genus Prorocentrum; species Prorocentrum cordatum. The sequence goes on from CAUYUJ010012836.1 coordinate 408,912, forward strand.
CTTTGGTGGATTCATAGGGAGCAAACCTTTCCGCGAAGGGACAGAAGGATATTATAAGCAGAAGTTATAGTAACCACATACGCCCAGCTGTTGGGAGTCATCGTCCATTTTACACAATGCCAACCTCCAATCAAAGGAGAGAAAAGAGAGACAACGAGAGAGAATGAGGAGGTAAAGGCAATATAGGAAGAAGGAGGAAGACAAGTGGAATGTCTGAGGCACAGGAACGACGATAACGGCGACGACGACTTCAATTCGGATGCTTGATCGGCGTTATTTGGGGTTCGCATCGCCACGGTTGAATGCGGCTTGAAACATTGGCCAGGATGGATCTTTTGCGTGTTTCACAATGGTTCACCCGCCTGTTTTGCACCATGGTCTTCTCAGGCCCGTTTTCAAACGACGGCCCTCCCACGGTTGTTCTACTCGATGGTCATCCAACGCTTGTTTTCCATCATGGTCCTCCGAGGTTTGCTTTACATCTTTGTCCGCCCGCGCCCGTGTGAAGCGGTGGTCGGTGGTCCTCCCACACTTGTCTTATGCGATGGACCACCCGCGTTTGTTTTATCACGGGGTCCTCCCGCGGATGTGTTCGCGAGGACCTCCCAGGCCAATTCTAAGCGATGGTCCTTCCGCGTTCGTTTTACACCATGGCCCTCCGGCGAAGATTTCACACGATGGCCTCCCATGCCTATTCTACCTGATGGTCTTCCACCCCTGCTTTGCGCAGAAGTCCTGCCACGCCTGCTTTGCAAGATGGTCCTCCCAGGGTTGTACTGCGCGATGTTGCCCCGAGCCCGATTCTGAGCGATGATGCCCAGGGGCATGTTTCTTCCACGCAAGGGTGCGCCCAAACGTGTTTTACACGATGGGCTAACCCATGCATGATTTACAGCATGGTCCAGCGGCGCTTTTCTACACGGTGTTTCCTCCCAGCACTCTTTGAAACGTCGTTCCTCCTACAGTTGTTCCACACGATGGCCCGCCCACGCCAGTTTTACTCCATGGTCTGTCTTGCACTGTGAACCTTCCAAGGCTGTTCTACGCGATGGCTTTCCCGCGCCGTTTTTACATGATGGTCATCCTACACCTCTGCTGCACGATGGTCCTCCCAGGCATGTGCTACTCCACGGTCCCCGAACGCATGTTTGGCACTATCCCCCGCATCTCGTCTGCCTCACGCGTTGGACGCAGCAGGCCTGCTTTACAGCACTGCCTGCCCGCGCACGATTTACACGCCGTGGTCCCACCACGACTGTTGCTCACCGTGGACCCTTTTGGCCTGTTTGACACTGGCCTTCACACATCTGCATACATAAAGTGATTGACCACCGTACGAACATATTTTGTAGGCTCCACGGTGCAGCGTGACAGCACTATGGAACATGCAAGGACGCTGCGGAGAAATGTTTGAGCATTTCGCGAGCATGAGACTCCAGCTAGCTGCTCCTGAGCTGGAGGAGAAGGTGGAGAATAATGATAGGGGGATGAAGAGACGGACAAGGAGGATGAGGAGGGGATTGATGAGCACATTTGAGAACGACGATGATAGCGATATTGAGGAGGAGGTGGAGGAGGAGGAGGTGGAGGAGGATCCTCCACCCCCACGCCATCTGCTCCCCTATGGTCCTCCTGGGGGCAGGAAAGGTGGCCGCGTCGCACGACTCTTCGGCCGAACGAGAGGACGACGAGGAGGAGGAGGAGGAGGAGGAGGAAAAGGGAGGAGGAGGAAGACGAGGGGGCGAAGAAGGCTGAGCGAGGCCGGCCGCTGGAGGGGCAGGCGCTGCCACTGGGTGAGCGCGCGGAGGGGCGGTGCTGGGCGCCGATTGGCGTCGCTGCTGAAGTTTTCAAGAAGTGGTGAAGCGTCCAGGCTCGCCTTTAGGCCCACCAGAGAATGTTCTGAGAACCGTGTGTGCTCTGCACCATTTTTTCTTAGATCATGTCTGGCTGGGACTGTCTTGTTTGAACACATCGGGTCTATGCTCTAAGAGCCTTGTTTTTTTTCTGTTCTTGGAACACCTGGGGGTTCTAAGAACATGTCGTGGTAGACCTACAGGAATGCCGGGGCGGTCGGTCCCTGCGCAAAATGTTGGGGCCGGGTGCGTGCCAGCGGGCTGGCCGCCCCGGCAGCGCGTGTTGTCACGCTGGCGTGTGGGCCAGGGAGCTGCCAGGCGCCGTGGGGCGTAAGTCGGGTATAGCCAGGACCCCATGTAAGGGGACCCCGTTAGTAGTAGGGCCCTGGAGCCCCGAAATTGGCCAGAATCACTAAACCAGGTCTGCCGTAGCGCTGGTGTTTTTCAGGTGACGGCAGTTCCGTATAGTGGAACGGGGCCTAGGGGGCGCCCCCCAGTCCACATTTTTAAACTAGGTCGTACTAAACCCAGTTCTGCCATCGCCCGAGTAAGTCGGGCGTGTCCCTCTACAGGAGGAATGTTCAAGAATAGTCAGAAGATAATCGGGGGACGATTTCTAGGTTTTTTTCCAACTTTGAGCATTGCTGGGCATTTTAAAAAATTGTTCCTCCAAGATCCGCCTGTAGGAGGGCATGCCCGACCTGAGTATGGGCCGCGGCTGGCGCACCCCCCTCCCCCCCTGGAGTGGCCGCCGTTCGCGTGACTCTTCTGGGGGAGGTGTCCCGTGTGAGGGATTGGGGGGGAGAGTACCCCCCGGCTCCCAATCCAAGAGCTCCGGGCGGACACGCGGCTGCCGGGAGGAGGAGTAGGAGGAGGAGGAGGAGGAGGAGGAGGAGGAGGAGGAGGAGGAGGAGGAGGACGACAGGACGAGGACGAGGAGAGGAGGAGGAGAACGAGGGGGCGGACGAGGGGGATGGGAGGGGGAGGAGGAGGATGAGGAGGAGGAGGAGGAGGAGGAGGAGGACGAGGAGGAGGAGGAGGAGGAGGAGGAGGAGGAGGGAGGAGGAGGACGGAGGGAGACGAGGGGAGGAGGAGAGAGGAGGGAGGAGGAGGAGGAGGAGGAGGAGGAGGAGGAGGAGGAGGGTCTAGGAGTTGGAGGAGGAGTAGGAGGATAGGAGGAGGGAGGAGGAGAGGAGAGAGGTGGAGGAGGAGGAGGAGGAGGAGGAGGAGGAGGATGAGAGGCGGAGGAGGAGGAGGAGGAGAGGGAGGTGAGCCAGGAGCAAGCAAGGAGGAGTCAGGAGGCGGAGGAGGAGGAGGAAGGGAGGAGGAGGAGGAGGAGGAGGAGGAGGAGGAGGAGGAGGAGAGGGAGGAGGAGGAGGAGAGGAGGAGGAGGAGGGAGGCGGCGAGAGGAGGAGGAGGAGGCAGGAGGAGGAGGCGGACGGAGGAGGAGATAGGGAGGAGCAGGGACGAGGACCTGAAACCAGGGACCAGGAACAGAGGACCAGGACCAGGACCAGGACAAGGACCAGGAGGAGGAGGAGGAGGAGGAGGAGGAGGCAGGAGGAAGGAGGAGGAGGAGAAAGGGAGAGAGGAGAGGGGGAGGAGGAGGAGGAGGAGGATTGAGGAGGAGGAGGAGGAGGAGGAGGAGGAGGATGAGGAGGCGGAGAGAGGAGGAGGGAGGAGGAGGAGGAGGAGGAGGAGGAGTTGGAGGAGTTGGAGGGAGGAGGAGGAGGGGGAGGAGGGAGGAGGAGGAGGAGGAGGTGGAGGAGGAGGAGGAGGAGGAGGAGGAGGGGGGAGGGGGAGGGGGAGGAGCGGACAAGTAGGCGGACCAGGGTCCGTCCGCGAAGCGCACTGCGGTGCGACAACTCGCTAAACACTATTTGCGGCGGTGCAGCCTTTAGATACGAGGGCGGGCAACAAAAAACCCCTCCCCCGGCGCAGTGCGACAGACGCTACAGACGGCGGACAGACGGTGATGATCTCACCTGTCAGACCGCGTAAAGAAAGAGGCCCCAACAAGAAAGGCGACGTGCTGACACGTGGCTAGGCGGCTTGGCAGACCGCCAGTTGGGCGCTTGGCCGCTAAGCGGCGCGCAGTGACGGGGCCCCCCCCGCCCCCACGCCCTGACACCGTGGACGCGGAGCCACGCGTACACACGGGCAGGCAGAAAGGAGGATATTAGCGCGGGGCGCCAGGTGGAGCGCCGCGGAACGATGACAGCATAGCTTGGATGGTGAGTGACGGCACGGCACCATCGGGCGAGGGCGTGAGCAGCTCGGCGAAGGCTCGCCCGGCGCTGTGGAGGCGCTGGAGTAGAGGACCTTGGCGAGCTTGGGCGGCGGCGAGGTCCGCGGCGAGAGCAACGCACCTCTGCTGGAGAGCAGCCATAGCCCGGGACAGCTCGGTTTCGCGGTCGGTGAGGGGTGGCTGCTCAGTGCCAGCGGCCGAGGGCCTCGAGACAGAGGCGAGGTCCTCGGTACGCCTGTCCAGATGGTGGACTAGCGTAGTGCGGCACCCTGTACGCTGTCGTCCGTCACCCTTGAAAGGTGACTGGAGGGGAACACGCGACCCCAGGGCTGGAGCCGCTAGGGCACGCCCCGAGAGGTCGGGAGAGCCGCATCCTCTCGCTCAGCAACGATGGAAGCGTGGACGGGGCGCGAGGGCCTGTCTGGTTCAGTGCCCTGCGGGGGGGCTGAAGCCGCCCCCGCGGGCTGCCGCCGGTGGGGGGGCGGAGTGGTTTGCGCGGTGGGACCAATCATGATGCCGTGGAAGGGCTCTGAGGTCGGTCGCGTAGGGTGGCGTCTCGGTAGGGCGGCATGGTCGGCAGCGTGGGGTGTCGGCGGTGCGTCGTCTATGCCACTCAGTCCGCGGGGGTCACCCAGGTCGTCGTCGGCGTCTTGGCGGTGGCCGATATCATCGTATGGGGGCGATGTTGCTCTCGGGGACGGAGTCGCGGTAGGCATCGAGAGGTTGCCCGACGGGGCAGGGTTTTCGCTGACTGGTCCGTCGTCCAAAGCGTCCGATCCCCCACCGAAGCTGAACAGGTCGTCCTCCTGTTCGTCAGCGTCTTGAAGGTGAGCGGCGTTGTCAGGTGGGTGCGATGCCGCTCTCAGTGGCGGAGTCGAGGGCGACGTGCGGGTGCCCGACGGGGCAAGGTTGGCGCTGGCTGGCCCGTCGCCTAGGAAGTCAAGGCCCCCGCCAAAGCCGAACGGGTCGTCCTCCTGTTCGTCGAATATCGCCCGTTGGGCCTCGGCCCAGAGCTCGTCCGGGTTCTGTGGGATGTCTGGTCCAGCCGCGGGTGGTGCCTGGTCAGACAGCAGGGGGTTTGGTGTCATTTTGTTGAGTTCCGCAGCTGTAAACCCAGCCCTGCGGTGTGGGAGGGGGAGTGTGCGGTGTCTACGCTCGTAGATGGCGACAGCGACTCCATGAAGCACGGTCGCTTGGCGATGTCGTGTTTTGGCAGCTTCGACAATGTCGTCTGGGGTTATGAGTACGTGCCGCCGTTGTGGCGAGGGCGTCAGCCTGACGATTGAACTCCTCCGCGATGGGCCCGATGAGCCCGAGGTCGATGCCCATGTCTCCCAGGTGGCTTGCGATTTTCTCGACGCGGAACATGTTGGGCTTGGCCATAACGCATCGGTGGATCTTTTCCCAGACCTCCACGTGCGTGCCCTGCGGTGCTGAGTGTCCGTCGATGATGCTTTGGAACCCATCGACCACCGCCTGGTTGTCCACGAAAACGTGCACGGGCCGTTCAGCACATGCCGTGAGGTGGACAACGGCGAGGGTCTCCGCAAGCTGGGCGTTCTGCGTAATGCCGTGAACGCGTGCACTGTAGTTCATGCGGTGGTCGATGCCGTAGTAGACGCCGCAGCCCGCTCGTGCTAGCAATGGGATGGCTTGGTTGGTGCAAGCACCGTCCGTGGCAGCGTAGACCCATGTCCAACCAGTGTCGTGGTCAAGGTAGGTGGTGTAGGAGTCCTGGGCTGAAGCCGCAGGATCTCCCTCAGGGGGGGGCCGCGGTATGGGCTGAGGTAGCGGGTCCCTCGCGAGGTCGGCCTGCAGGTCGAGGAGGGCTGGGTCTTCATCGAAGAGCCCGCAGTGTCTTGTGTGCGGCGGGAGACGGGCCCACTGCTCGTCACTGATGAGGGTGGTGAGAGGGGGTCTTTCTCGGGCCCAGCACTTGCAGTCGCGGACAGTGTGCTCCTGAGTTTCCTCTTCCTCGTCGCAGTATCGGCAGATGGGGCTGGGGTCAGCAGACGTGTTTGATCGGGATCGTCGCTGTTGGGTGTGGTCCCCGCCCGACAGGTAGTTCAGGAGGAGCGCCAGCTGACAGGCATTGCATTTGGCTGCTCCTTTCGTTCGGGCGAGCCACGTGCTGGCGAAGAGGTCGAGGCCCTGTCTGACAGAGGCAAGGTATCCAAGGTCGTGACGCCGTGGCTTGATCCTCCTCAGAAAGGCTCTGCGTTGTGAGGCCCGCAGCAGGTGAAGGAAGGCGTTTTGGGGTAAGTTCAGCCAGCTGATCTGGCAGCCCCAGTCGTCGTACATGATGCCAAATGTGGGCCAGGTCCAACGGAGCTGCTGGAGCGACTGGACAAGTCGTCCGACAGGTCCTCCCCCAAACAGGGTCTGAACGTGGTGTTGGAGATCCCTGACGAGACCGCAGAGTGTAGCGTCGCGATTAACCTGTCGCCGCAGACACAGGAAAACTTCACGCTGCGTGATGGCGTCAATCTCCAGGGCGTGTCCTGGGACGCACACGGCCATGAGAGTCCAAAACTCGACCCACCTGTTTCCCTTGGGGCGGATAGCCGCCTTAAGGGCATGGTTGTAGGCAGTTTTGACAGGGCCTGATGGGGCTTGAATGTCGGTGCCCGTGGTACAGACGCTGGCAGCAAGGGAACGGGCGTGCCGCGCCTTAATAAGCATCGGAGATGGGAGCTTGCCAATGCGCGGCAGGCGACTAGTCGCCCTGCGAACACGGGCGTCAGCGGTGGCCGTGAGGTTAAGCGCGTCTGGAGCCGGCGCTG
>CAUYUJ010012836.1:415895-451372 GCA_963575745.1 Prorocentrum cordatum
GTCCTCACTGCAGGGCGGCCCGTTCCACGGCCGGAGGAGCACCGCCTCAGCGACGAGGTGGAGCTGGGGCTGCGGTTGCTGACGCGGGAGCAGGTCGCGCTCAGGGTCGGGCGTTCGCAGAGGGGGTCCTCCCGAGCAGGCAGGGCACAGCGCCTCGGAGGAAGGAGCGGCGTGCTTTGTACTCAAATGGGACATTGCGCTGCATGGCGACGCGTCAGAGGTCTCCTGCCCTCTGTTCCGACATGGCCTCGCCCGAACCCACCGGGGCCCCACGGTACGTCCAAGATGTTCACACTTGCCACAAACAGGCGTCAACACGACCGTAACACGGGCCCGCATGGCCTGGGGGCAGCCCAGAGACTGTCGTGCGCGAGCCCCACCATGGGCGACGATATTGAGTTTAAGGAGGAGATGGAAGAGCAATTGAGAGGAACCGAGTAGCACCCCACATGCCCATTCCCATCACACTGTCGCCCTCCGCGTTCCTCATCGTCATTATTGTCCTCCTGATCCTTGCCCTTCCTCAATCCCACGATTGTCCTTCCTTCCCCTGCTCCTCTTCCTCGTCATCCTCCAATCATCCACCTTCTTTTTCGTCGCCCTCCTCGTCCGCCTCCTCCCGCCTTCCTCTTCGTTCCCTTTCCCCCACCCCCGTCCATCATCCCTGCTCCCTCGTCCCCTCCCCGCTTCTGCGCCTCCGAATCCTCTCCTTTCTCTCCCTCCCCTACCTCGGTTGTGGGAAAACGCGGGGGCGGGGGGGTGGCGCCAACGGAGGGATATAAATGTTTATGCGCATGTGCACATATGCTGTGAAGCCCTCGCCCCTGATCCGAATTGCGCCTTCAGCGGAGCGTTGGCCTCGAAATCTGCCATTCTTGTTTGTTCGGACACGAGTCCTGTTTGTTCGGACACGGCCTATCTTCCGCACGCCCCGAGTCAGGTATAACCCATCGCGCGACTACTGTAGTTCCACGCATCACTGGCCATCATCACCCACTTCCATGTTTTCCCCCAATCATCCTGTGGTTTTGGGCCGTCGTTTTGAAGAGACGGTGCCCCGCGTTCCTTCCTCCTTCCTCCTCCTCAGGAGGGCCCCAAGACTGCCCCAGGAGAGCTCCAAGGCCCCCGAGAGGCTTCCGAGAGGGCCACAAGAGGCCGCCAAGAGAGCCCCAAGACGGTCCAGGGCCTCCAAGACGGCCCAAAAGAGCCCCAAGACGGCCTAAAAGGGCCCCCAAAGGGCCCCACAGGGGTTCCAACAAGACCCCCAAGAAGGCCCAGAAACGCCAAATAAAAGAACGATCGGTACGCAAAAAGTTATTCACACCAAGGCTCCCAACAGCGAACGGTGACGTGACAAACTCGTGACACCAAGGCTCCCAAGAGCGAACGGTGACGTAAACAGCTCTCAACACCAAGGCTCCCAAGAGCCAGCGGCAACATTAAAAAGTCCCTGAACACCAAGGCTCCCAAGAGCGAGCGGTGACGAAACAAGCTCTTCCCACCAAGGCTCCCAAGAGCGAAGGGTACCGTGAGGCATCTCGGGCAAGTTCCTGGTCCGCTCTTTCCGTTCCCGTGCCGGCCCACGTCGAAAGGCCTTCGGCCCGTGCGTGGGTTGGTTGTGGGTGACAGGCCTCTGGGATGATCGTGGGGATTCTGTGGGAAGCCTCTCGGGCGGTTCCTGGAGGCGGTTTGGAGGCTTCTGGGGGGCGGTTCGGGGGCTTCATTGGGGGGCCTCTAAGGGGTCTCCAGGGGGTGCTCTCGGGGCGGGAAGCCAGGATGCCCAGTGCGCGGCGTTCCTCCCGGGCCGCTTTGGGGGGTCGTACGGAGGCCGTTCGGCGCAGCTCTGGGGGAGCTTCTCGAGCCGCCGTGGGACGGTCTTGGGGGCCTCGTGGCGTCCCGGAGCGTCGGAAGCTCCTAGATGCGAGAACTCCAAACACACAGAACGGTCGTGTGGGCCTCGTGACGTCCTGGAGCGTCGGAAGCTCCTAAATGCGAGGACTCCAAACACACTTGAACATCCATACGGAAATCAATGACGTTTGCTTCCCGGGACAACTCGGGAAGGCTCTTGGAGATGTCTTGTTGCGTCTCGGGCGCCTCTTCGGCCGAGTGAAGGCCACCTGGGCGTCTTGGACCGATTGTTAGGCGATTCGCAGATCTCCTGGGCTGTCTTGGGGGCGTCTTGGGGCGCTCGTTGGCCCCTCTGGGGCCCTCTTGGGGCCGAAAACGTCACGCGAGAAGACGCGATGCGCACCAGATGATTTGAGAATTTCCCGTTGGGGCCTTCCAATGATCCCGCAGGATTGAGGACAGGCTCCAGGAACTAGGCCCAGGACCTGAGGACATGCCAACTCGTGCCGCCAGGGCACGGTGGCGGATAGTCGAGGTCCTGCTTTCCCCTCCGAAAGGGCATGTTCTGCCGCTGCTGGCAAACCCACCCCTCTGGTTCGAGCCCAGGGGAAGGGGGCAAAACAGCCTCGGAATTCCGAACGGGGGATCGGGGGGGGGGCGGAACCACTCTCCCTCTCCTGGTTCGAAGCGCGGGGGGGGGAGGGGCTGAGAGCCCCCCCTGGATCAGACCGCAGGGGGGGAGCAGGGGGGGGGGGATTCCGCTACAGCTGGATCGAGCCCTAGCAGGATGATAGTAGGGCCGGATCTGTCTTCTGTAGGACCCTATTCAAGTTGGGTCGAGCACTCGTAGGGTGGCGAGCCTTAGTAGGATCCGTTAGAGCTGCATCCAGAGCATATTCAGATCCCATTATGGCGCGATCGAGCGCTAGTAGGTCCCATTCGAGCTGGGTCCTGGATCGAGCCCCAGTCGGATGAATTGAGGTCTGGACCCAGCCCTGGTAGCAGGATTCAAGTAAAGTTGGATCGAGCCTGTGTAGGATTCTATTAGTGCTTGGTCGAGCCCGAGTGCGTTCCCCCCCACCGTCTCCACGCCAACTTTGCCACTTAGTCGGCCGCTAGCGACTTCATTCGGGCCTTTCCATGACACATCTCACCAGTGCACATGCAACTGCCAGTTCAACGTCTTCCATTTGAACACTGACGATTCGTCGCTGGCGTTGCAACGTGTGTGCCAGAACTGTGACGCGGTGCGTATCGCACGCGGGAGAGCGAAACGTCGTTCCTTACATCGGCGCCGCACATACTCTTCTTAGAAGTTGCACCTCCGCCTGGGCGCAGCGCGCACACTGTCGCTCGCCAGTCTGGCAGTGCTGCTGCTGCGCACCAGCGGGCGAAACGTCGATCTCCCCAAGCGCCGTGCAGATTTCGCGAAAGTGGCGCTTTCGCCTGGGGCGCAGCTCGTGCCTCTTCGCCCACCCGGACGACACGTCGCCCTCGCCAGAAGCGCCACGCCGATCTCGCGCTGCACGCGAGCGTTTTCCGCTCGGGCGCGGCGCACGCGTTGTCTTCGCTCATCCCCTTGGGAGTGTGGCCCGATGGGCCTGTGTTCCACCACCGCCACCAGCAGTTGGAGGGGGGATGGGGGCGGAGGACGAGGAGGAGGACGAGGAGGAGGAGGAGGAGGAGAAGGAGGACGAGGACGAGGAGGAGGAGGAGGACACCCTCCCCCTCCTACTGATGGTGGCTGTGGTGGTGGAAAACAGGCCCCTCATGGCCGCGCGCCGAGGCGCCGCGTGGGGGTTGTCTGGGAGCTCCGCCCCCCGCATGCGCGCGGCCCGTTTTTCCCCATACATCGCCGTGACGAAAGTTTCTTTCAATTTGCCTTTTGGAATGACGCGCTCGTGCGGAGTAGTCCGGAGTAGTTTTACTAAAACTACTCCGCGCGCAATCGCATCCCGCTCGATAATTTATATGGTTTGGCGCGGAGTAGTTTCCGATCCCATTTTGGGGTAACAGAGTTATTAACGTCTCCGGGATCGGAAACTACTCCGCCGAATGACCCAGCATCATGTCATGTTAGGAATCTTGAGAGGGATGGGAGAGATCTTCATCATAGCAAATTGCAGAGACTTTTGTCACGGCTGTGTATCCTAAGATGGGGGTATTGTTGTTATGCCGCCTACTCCTTCCTCTCTTCCTCATCCTCCTCGTCGTACCTAGACTTACTCATACACAAACTTAGTCATACTCAGACTTACTCGTACTCAGACCTGATCATATTTACTTACTCATACTCAGACCTACTCATACTCAGATCTACTTATACTCAGACTTACTCATGCTGAGACTCACTCATACCCAGGCTTATTCATACTCAGACCTTCTCATTGTCTGATTTACTCAACACACAGCAGATTGTGAGGATGCCTCAGGCGGGGCGCTGGTTTCAGCACCCTTAAAGGGAGCCGCCGAGGGGTATTACACTGTCACGTTCGCGGCCGTTTTGCGGGGATATCTCAAGCGGTTTGCGTGTTTTCTGTCTCAACATCCTTCGCTTGGAGAGCAGATTGTGAGGATGTCTCAGGCGGGGCGCTGGTTCCAACACCCCTAAGGGGATCCGCCGAGGGGTATAGCACGGTCACGTTCGCGGCAGTTTTGTGGGGATGTCTCAAGCGGTTTGCTTGGTTTCTGTTCCACATCCTTCGCTTGGAGAGCAGATTGTGAGGATGTCTCAGGCGGGGCGCTGGTTTCAGCACCCTTAAAGGGAGCCGCCGAGGGGTATTGCACGGTCCCGTTCGCGGCCGTTTTGTGGGGATGTCTCAAGCGGTTTGCCTGTTTTCTGTCTCAACATCATTCGCTTGGAGAGCAGATTGTGAGGATGTCTCAGGCGGGGCGCTGGCTTCAGCTACCTAAGGCGGGCCGCCGAGGGGTTTCGCGGCCGTTTTGTGGGGATGTCTCAAGCGGTGTGCCTGTTTTCTGTCTCAACATCCTTCGGTTGGAGAGCAGATTGTGAGGATATCTCAGGCGGGGCGCTGGTTTCAGCTACCTCAGGGGAGCCGCCAAGGGTGCTTCCACGGCTCCGTTCGCGGCCGTTTTGTGGGGATGTCTCTGGCCGTTTGCCTGTTTTCTGCTTTTGCGTTGTGTCCCGTTTTGCGTTTCTGTTTTTGCTGTGTACCATCTGAGATGCACATATGGCTCATATGGCCAGACGCCTACTTGAATCTCCCAGATGAAATATCACCTTTTACAGAGGGTGCACATCTGGGGAGCTCCACGCAGTGAGTTATTTGTGTCTTGGCCGGGTCGTCGGCAGCGGGGCCGCGCGCGAGCGCCTTCTGTTCGCCAGCCTGGGCGCGCGCCGGTCCCGATGTCCAAATGCGCCAGCGCAGGGTCGACTCGTGTGTCCAGTCGGGCCTGTCCCTCCACAGGAGGAATATCCAGTCATTCGCTGCGTGGAGCTCCCCATCTGTGCATCTATTCGCATGGACCTGTCCGCCGTGAGAGTCTAGGCGCAAGAGTCTTCGAATAGAAGCGGGCTTGAGTTGTGACGGTCTGGTCATGAATCTAACTTCGAACGGATTGGAGCGTGAATGAGTCTCGGGAATACGAGCGCGTCTCTGCGCATGAGCCTGGGGCCTCCAGGGGCCTCCAGAAACCTCCTGGGCCTTCCTGGAGCCTCGCGTAGCCTCCTGGAGCCTCAGGAGAAGCCCGATCTATAGGAACATACGTACATAAAGCATCGCGGATTGGAGCCACAGGAGAAGGGCAGTCTATAGGAGCACACGTAAAACACCAAGGACTCGTGCCCCAGGGGAGGCCCAATCTATAGGAACAGACGTAAAACATTTAGGATTGTATACACAGGAGAGGGGCAATATTTAGAAACATACGTATAACATCAAGGATTCGTGCTCCAGGTGAGACCCAACCTACAGGAGCAAACGTAAAACACATGGGATTGGAGCCACTCCTGTTGCCTTCTGAGGCCTCCTGCTCCTGGGGCCTCTCGGGGCCTCCTGTTGCCTGGGCCTCCTGGCACTTCCTGTGGTCTCCTGGGGCCTCCTGTGGCTTCCTGATGCCTCCTGGGGCCTCCTGGAGCCTCTTGGGACATCCTGTGGCCTCTTGAATCTTCCTGTGGCCTCCTGATGCCTCCTGGGACCTCATGTGGCCTCCTGGGGCCTCCTGAAGCCTGCTGGAGCCTCCTGTGGCATCCTGGGGAGAACATGTGCCCACGAGTCTGGCCACCAAAACAGGCAAACCGATCGAGACATCCTCAAAATCTGGCCCCCCTGGGGGGTGAAAATGAGCGCCTCGCTCGAGACATCCTCCAAATCTGCTCCGACAGCGGAGGATGTTGGGGACCAAAACAGGCAAACCGCCTGAGACATCCCCGCCATTTGGGCGCGAACGGAGGCCGTGCAATACCCCTGGCGGCCCCCACTTAGGAGTGCTAAAACCAGCAAGCCGCTCGAGACATCCTCACCATCTGCTCGTCATCATCTTCATCATCATCATCATCATCATCATCAGCAGCAGCAGCAGCAGCAGCATCATCATACTCATCCATCATTCACCATCGCCATCGTACTCACATCATACTCTCACCATACCATGGTCATCATCATGGCAATCATCATCATCATTGCCTAGTGCAGAGAGGGAGGAGGGGAGGGGTGGTAGGTGGTCCGGCGCGGTCGGAGGATCACAAGAACCCCATCTTATCCTGTGGATATGGGGGAAAATAGTCAGAAAATAGTCTGGGGATGATTGTTTGACTATGTTTGGCTATTTTGTGGCATTTTTGAAAATTCTTGACGCTTCGCGTATCCCCACCAGCTCGCTGTGCCCCAGCCTCGGTCATACCGCCCTCTGGACTTCTCCTTGCGGGCCGCGAATCAAACAAAGTATCCCCACCAGCCCATCCAGAAACGACGCCCAGGCGAGTAGAGGTGATCATGGAAGCGGGGCAGCATACAGAAAAACAAGGGGCTGGGGAGGCCGTCGTACCCCAGGGGGGGGGGATGGAGGAGGAGTCGGAGGCGGAAGAGGAGGAGGATGATGAGGGTGGGGAGGGAGGAATGAGGAGGAGGAGGAATAGGCGGATGATGATGTTGATGTTGATATTGATGATGCTGATGATGACGATGATGGTGGTGGTCTTGACGATGGTGTTGGTGATGGTGATGGTGATGGTGATGGTGATGATGATGATGGTGGTGATGATGAGGGGGAGGAGGAGGAGGATAAGGGCGATCAGAAGAGTCAAAGGCCTCTTGAATGCCTCGCGGAGTCTCTTGGGATGTCTCTTGGGATACTCTTTGAGGTCTCTTGGGGCGTCTTGGGGGCCTCTTGGCGGTCCCGGGAGCTTCTTGGACCGTCTTGGGTGCCTCGGGGGAGCCACTTGGGGCCTCTTGGGGGCCTCTTGGGGGTATTTTGGGGGACTCTTGGAGGCCTCTTGGGGCCTCCTGGTCGCCTCTTGGGGCCTCCTGGGCGCCTCTTGAGGCCCTCTTGGGGCGCTCTTGGGAGCCTTGGGAGCGCTCTTGGGGCCATCTTGGAGGTGATCGATCAGAGGAAGGGGGTCCCTCAATTAGCACCCCCCCTCGGGAGCCTCTAAAATCGGCCAAAACCTTAGTAACACCGATGATTTTGGCTTCCTCGCCGAGGCCGTTTTGGACGCTCCAACTACCAGCGAAACCCCCGTCCAGGTCCAGGGGAGGGGGTTAGGGGGAGGGGTAAACCCCTCCCCGAAGGGGAAGAAGGAGGGGTGGAAGAGGAAATTCCCCAAACCACCTACGCCCAGAGGGCTGGTGGGATTTCTTATTTTTCGTCCAAAAACCGCCTGTAGGGGGACATGCCCCACCTAACTCTTGTGTCGCAAGAGAGAGGTAGGGAGCGGGTGGGGTCTGCTGATCGACCTGGCCAGCTCATTCTTAACCGCACCCCCTTCCAAATCCAAATGGATGCAATCTTGGCCCCACTCTATCCTTGATATGCTTCTCTAATTCCACCCTGCCCCATTCGACTCTGATTCAGATTTTGTCCTACGACCCTCCGACTCTATGCTACTCATGCCGAGCCGCACTGTACTCAGCCCGATCGCTGCCTCTTGACGCTCCCCCCCCTAGATCATGCACGATTCCCCCCCTCGGCCCTCCTCGATTCCACCGTCCGCCTCACGCTCGGACGCTGGGTTTGTTTCAAGATGCGTGCCCTAGAGCTCTGAACCCCTTCTCCCAGACCAGCTGTTCATCTGAACCGCTCTCTGACGTTTTCAGGCCCAGAGACGACCCGCAGCTTGCGAAGCGGGGGGAAAAACACACGCGGCGCGGTCTTTGCGAGGGCTGGTGATCTCTGGAAGCCCCCAGAGGCCCCCCCCACCCCCCTGAGAAAAAAAAGTGTCAACGACGGTCAAAACAATTTAGCTACTTTCATAATGTATCGTTTTTTTATTCATGGTTTCGCCGATCGGCGCGGGCCCCCAACTGAACCCCCCCCTCCTGGAGTAGATCTTGGCTGTTTCTTGGCGCCTTTTTCGAGCGAGTGGAGTCTCCCCCAGAGGCCGCACTCTTGCAAACAGTCGCACTAAGCAGCGGTCCGGAGCCAGACCCCCCCCCCCTTTTCGCCCCATGTCGAAACGAAACGCTCACAACTCGACTCGTCCTTCCTCCGTCCCTCCTCTGGCCTGGGAGGTGCTCAAGATCGCCACCTCCCCGTTCCGGCACCGCGAGCCGCGGGTCGTGCAGCAGGCGTGGCCACCGCCCGCCTCCCCCGCGTGTCCAGGCTGGGGAGCCAGAGGGGGAGCCGACGAGGAGGCGGGAGGAGGACCCGGAGGCGGAGGAGGAGGAGGAGGAGGAGGAGGAGGAGGAGGAGGAGGCGGAGGAGGACGAGGAGGAGGAGGACTGGACTGTAGCTCACCGAGCATGCAACCCTCGGTTGCTTCTCGAAAAGTCGGGAATGGGGACGAGGACCTGGACCTGACCTCCTCTACCAGCTCTCACGGGCATCATCCGTCTCCCCCTGGAGCCAGTGAGTTTTAGAGGCCGTCAAGTCCAGGGATGTCGGGGTTTAATGGGGGGTATTGGGGTTTCGAGTAGGAACCCAGCTGGCCGAGGAAAAGGAGAACACCGATAGAAGGAGGAGGCAAGCTAGGTGCGATCGCGCCATATCTGGCAGCCTACACCTCTCACCCATTCCTTCCCATTGAGCTGATTTGTTCCCTATCCGTCGACGGGTGTCATACACCCTCCAAATGACCCCTATCATGGTATGCACAATCAGGCAGGGGAGATGTGAGGATGAGGTAGTGGATGGACAGGAAGAAGAGGATGAGGAATAATGAGGACGAGAAGGAAACACATGAGGCAAGCGAAGTGTGCTCGCGCCATATCTAATGTCGTACTCCTTGCACCCATCCCCCTGGAACTCCCCAAATGACCCCATCGTGGCATGCGCAATCAGTAAGGGGATCTGTGTACATTGGAGAACTTGGAGAAGGTGGATGAGCAGGAGGAGGAGGAGGACGAGTAGGAGGAGCAGCGAAAGCAGGAGGAGAGGCAGGCGGGGAATTGGAGGAACAGCAGGACCCGGGGATAGAGGAGGGGACAGGATATGGACGACAACGACGAGGAAGGGTTCGGATTCAGAAATGTGGCCCGCGCTGTGACGCCTTTCCTAACGTGAGGCCAACGCTGCAGCGGGAGCAGCATTAAACACAAACGCGTTCCGGCCGAAAGTGAACATATTACAACCTCGAACATGCACAGCCAACCCGCACAGTAAGGATGAACGACTCTCAAAGGGTACCCTTGCATCCTTCCCCGTCGGCCCATCCTTGGCCACCTTCGTTGGCCGCGCCCCGCTCGCAAAGTGTCGGCATGGCCTTCTAATGCCCTTGCAGATCAAGTCGGGCGTGTCCCTCTACAGGAGGGATGCTGAAACATAGTCTAGAAAGCTTGGTGACGTTTTTTGTGTTATATATATATATATTTATTTATTTATTTATTTATACACAAAACATCATGTTCGATAATTTTGAATATCTTTAAGCGGTAAGCATCTTGAAGTCATCGTCCAAAATCCGCCTGTAGGAGAACATGCCGACGTAAGCCCCTGCATCCCCATCGTGCGTCCTCTTGTTGCACGGCTTGACTGTACATTCTCGCCGCGCAGAGAGCAGGCAGCACGCGGGAGAGACAGCGCTCCGCTGACGCAGGAACACAGTATTCATATGGAGCAGCTGCAGAGGAGAATGATGATGCTGACGATGATGATGATGCTGCTGATGATGACGATGATGATGATGACGATGACGATGACGATGACGATGACGATGACGATGACGATGATGATGATGATGATGATGATGATGATGGTGATGATGATGATGATGATGGTGATGATGATGATGCTGATGATGCTAATGCTGATGCTGATGCTGGTGCTGATGCTGATGCTGCTGCTGATGATGTTGTTGGTGGTGGTAATGGTGGTGATGAGTATGTTGATTATTATGATGATGATGATGATGATGATGATGATGATGATGATGATGATGATGATGATGATGATGATGATGATGATGATGATGATGATGATGATGAGTATGATGATGATTAGGATGATGAGGATGATGCTGATGATGATGATGATGCTGCTGATGATGATAATGATGAGCGGTGGTGGTGTTTGTGGTGGTGATGGTGATGATGACGAGGAGGAGGAGGAGGAGGAGCAAGGTTGCAGACGCTACAGTCTTAGGATTGAAGTCCGCTCAACGTCAAAGAGGAGGAGCAATGGGGGGGGAGGAGGAAGGGAGAAAGAGGAGCATGGGAGGGACTGGGAGTTGGCGAGGAGTAGGTGGTGAATGAGGGGAAAGGAGGATTGGGGGATCATGAGCTATGGCGGAGTTCCCAGGCCAGGCTAAAGCTCTCGGTCTGGGTTCCTGTCTTCGCAGACTTCGTACAACCATTGTGAGCCGAGAGTAGATCCGGAAGGAGGAGTATGAGAAGTAACGCACGCGGGGCCATCAGGAGGAGGTGGTTGATCAGTGCAGGAGCGGGGGGAAGATGATTCGGACGGGGCAGGAGGAGGAGGAGGCGGAGGAGGAGGAGGCGGAAGAGGAGGAGGAGGAGGAGGTGGATGTGGGGGTGGTATCGTGAGACTCATGGGCGGGGGGCTGCTTTGCAGGCGGCGTTGGTATCCGACTCCCTGTTTGTCCAGACAGCGACGAATGATGTTCGAGGATCCTGACATTGACGTCGCCAGAGCACCCTGGCCACTGTCTTTCTTAAGGCAGGCCCAGGACGAGGATCAATCACTCAAGAGCGTCCCAGCCAAGTTTCGGAGCGCTCAAGAGAATCATGGAACTGCCGCGGAGCCCGATGCATCCTCCAGATCCGCCCGCTCGCCCGCTCTCGAAGACGGCTGCTTGGTCCCAGCCCAGCTTCGTCCTCGTCCTGCCCTCTCCGCCCATGCCAAGAAACACCCTGCTTGCCTCCAGGATGCCCTGGGTTTCGTGGGTTTCGATGGTTTTGCTATTGGAAGCGTGGCGTTCCCCCGCCCCAGAATCAATGGACCTCCTGGGGTCTCAGGGTTGGGTTTCTTGTGGAAGGTTTCTTGTGCACTGGCCTCCACTGTCAAGGCCTCCTTCTGGCGGATCTCCAGGCCTCCGGCAGCCCCCGACGGATGGGGCGGCATGGCGGGCGCCCCGCCCGCGCCCGCGGGAGGCCGTGCTCGCGGAGCTCGCCGCGTGCGACCCGGAGGCGGGCGTCCGGGCGGCGAGTCGCGGTGCGCGCGAGCCCGTCGGCGCAGCCTGGGCGGTCGGTCGGGGGCGGTCAAAAAGGGAGGGGTCGATGACTAAGGGGGGGGGATAGGAAATATCATGGCGTGGGCCATGAAATCTCCTCAGATTTCATAGCGCCTCCTCTTAGTGTAATGGCCTCCGGCCAGTGCCGCCGATCCGGGGCGCTCCCGATGCGTGTGGGAACGGACGATGACGACGACGACGACGACCGACGACCGGATCAACGGCGGACGATTATGACGACGACGTCCCTCCTCCCCCCGCTGCCCTCTCCGGTTTCTTGGACCTCCCCCCCCCCCCGCTTGAGCTCGACCCCTCCCCCTCCGTCCCCGCTCGAGCTTCCTCCTTGGACCCCCCCCCCCGCTTGAGCTCGACCCCCTTCCCCCGTCCTCGCTCGAGCTCCCCCCCCCTCGATTCTTGGACCGCCCCCCTCCCCCGCGCTGACCGTCCCCCCCCCGTTCTTGAGCTGACCCCCCCCATCCGTTGACCCCCCAGGTCCTCGCTCGAGCTCCCCCCCCTCCCCCCTCGATTCTTGACCCCCCCCCACCGCTGACCCCCCCCCCCCCAGCTTGAGCTCGACCCCCCCCCTCCGTTCGATCCCCCCCCGTCCTCGCTCGAGCTCCCCCCCCCCTCTCGATTCTTGAACCCCCCCCCCGCGCTGACCCCCACCCCCCCGCTTGAGCTCGACCCCTCCATCCGTTCGACCCCCCCCCGTCCTCGCTCGAGCTCCCCCCCCCCCCTCTCGATTCTTGAACCCCCCCCCCCCGCGCGACCCAAACCCCCCGCCTTGAGCTCGACCCCCCCCCCGGTTTCGCCCCCCCCCCCCCGTTCCTCGTCGATCGGGGACGTTGGCCGCCTGATCTTGGACCCCCCCCGCGCTGACCACCCCCCCCGCTTGAGCTCACCCCCCCCCGTCGTCGACCCCCCCCCGTCCTCGCTCCAGCTCCCCCGCCCCCCCTCGATTTTTGGACCCCCTCCCCACCCCGCGTGACCCCCCGCTTGGACCCCCCCCCCCGCGTGGAGCGTTCATTGAATTGCGTGGATAATTCGCCAGATCCCCCCCCCCCCAGAGCGAAGCTTGAGCGAGCTCAAGCCCACGCTCTCAGAAACTCACACGCCGGATCGGCGGATTTCGGTGCGTTCCCGGGGGGCCACCTCCAGCGAGGAGGCCCACGATGCCTCCCCGAGTGCACACAGCTCGCTCTGGTTGGGCGGGCACGGGTTTCCTGCACAAGATGGTCGGGTCGAGCCTAGCACAGCCGTGCGACGTGGCCCAGGTCACCCGCCCGGGCGTTGAGGTGACAGCGGCGTGTGGCCTGGAGATCGAATAATATTCTTCTTATTATTCTTATTCTTCTTCTTTCCCTACCTAGGCTCTGCCTACACGGGTTCTTACTCTCTATCTTCTTAAAGGGGCCGGGCAGTGGGAACCGGCCCGGGCGGTTCCCCCGGTATCCGCCCCGCGGTTCCCCCAGTTACGTTCCCTTAGCTTAGCGTTGGTTATCTCATCTCAGCTTAGCGTATTTCATCTGAGCTTAGTTTAGCTTCATCTTAGTTCAGGTTTATCTTAGCTTAGCTTACCTTCATCTTAGCTTCGCTGAGCTTTAGCATAGCAGAGCACACCATAGCATAGCATAGCGTAGCATAGCATAGCGCAGCATCGCATATCATATCATAGCCCAGCATAGCATAGGCTATGCCTATGATATGCTGTACTATGCTACCTAGGCTATGCCTAGAGGGTTAGCTTAGCTTAGCATAGCGCAGCGCTGTGCTTCGTTAGCATAGCATAGCATCGCATAGCATAACCACGCATATCATAGCATAGCATAACATGGCATAGCGCAGCATAGCATAGCATAACATATCATATCATATCATAGTATATCATATCGCAGCTTAGTATAGCATAGCATGTCATAGCATAGCTTAGCATATCATCGCACATCATGCCATATCATAGCTTAACATAGCATATCATATCATATCATAGCACATCATAACATATCATAGCATAGCATAGCATAGCATAGCGCACCATAGCATGGCATATCATAGCATAGCATAGCATAGCAACTAATGCTGCTTTCCTAGGGGCTCCAACTTCTAGGTAGGGTCGCACTGGGGTAATATTTCTTCTTCTTCTTCTTCTTCGTCAGGGGGTGGCGCGAGAGTGTGAAGAGAATCGCGGTTTGCACTCGGCGCTGCGCTGAGCGAGAAGTTAGGTGTTTTACCGTAGGTGGCTATGGTTCTCGCTCTGCACATCGGAGGACTTGAGCTCTCAGGGTGGGCGGAGGGTATGGTGCCTTCTTGGATGTCTCGCCTGGTCCGTGGGATTCTACCCACCCGCAGTATCCATGCAGCTCACAATGCGACAGCCAATGCAAGGTTTCCCAGCGTTCTGAAGCACTCACAGGCCACGGCGTCCGACACTTCCTCCAGACCCGCTGGTCTTTAAGCAATGCCGGATACTGTCCGTATGTTGCCCTTGTCGTCTTATTTGGTCAAGTCTTTTTGGGCCCCAGGATCGGAGTGCGCGCCAACCTGTTCAATTGTTCTGGCCCAGAATCTCGCGTACACTCGGAACTTAACTGTTGTGTCCGCGGGGAATCTCCCATGCAGGGGCCCATCCACAACGCCGAGGAGAGGGAGGACAAACAGGAGTGCGAAGAGGAGGAGGAGGAGGAGGAGGAGGCGGCGCAAGGTGGACCTCCCTCGTTGCCACGGCCTTGACGCCGCTCGGGAAAAGGGCCAGGATGGCTTTCGGGATGGATCTGGAATCTGGAGATCGGCTTTGAGCGGAATCTCGCAGGTGTCAGGGGATCAGACAGGCTCAGGGTGGGGATCGCCAAATCGGTCTGAAAGCGTTCCGAGGGGGGAACTGAGGGAGCGTCGTCCGCGCCAGGCCCGGCCAGGGGCTGGCGCCAGCCCGCAGTGATCGGCCCACCCGGTAGCAGCCCGTGCTGGGCACAGGCGCAGGAGCAGGACAATAGCTGCACCCTGGGGCGGTCTGCAGGGCCACCTCGCATGAGGAAGGCGAGCGCCCGCGTGCCTCCGCGCAACAGCAAACGCTTCGCAAGCCTCCACTCGCGTGGTCGCGTGGGGGAGCGCCCCCTTCAATGCTGCAATTGATCCGGGGCGCACTGTCTTCGAAATGCTCAGGGGAACGGGTTGCGCTGGCCAGGGCCTCCAGCCAGCGCTGCCCGGCACCGGCAGCGCCTCGGCGGGAGGGCGGAGCCGCGCGCACCGGCAGGGCGGGGAGGGCCCGCCGCCAGCGCCTGGCCGCGGCCGCCCAGCGCCACGGGCACGCAGCGCCCCCGAGAGCAGAGCCGTGCCGGGCCCGCGCCCGCTCCCGCTGCTGCTGGCCCTCGGGTAGAAGGCGTGCCTGCCCCGACCTCGAGGGCGAGCCGTCGGTATAGCCTGGCGCCGGGGTGTCTGGAGTGCCTCTATCTCGGGGGTGGACAGAACCCCCAACAGTGACACGTCGACTAGTGAATTGTCCGTTTTCGGTTCTCGAGAGGGCGCCGTGGCCGTTATTGCGAAGGCCTGACGGCCGGTGCCGCCGACCCTGTTCGCAATGCGCAGCAAGAGGCACGGGCTGTGGGATGGTTTGGGGGAACGGGGAGAAGGACGAGAAGGTGGGGGAGGGAGGTGTCGTATCTGACCCGGGACTTCCCCGGGACTCCCCCGGGACCCCCCCCGGGACCTCCTCTCCCCCCCCCGTCGGGGAAGGGAAAGGGAAGGGGCTTCCCTTCGACTCAATGACGACGTTGCTCAAGGTCGGTACGGGGGGGGGGCGTCGTATCTGACTCGGGGGGAGGGTCGCTACCCCCCCCGCTACCCCCCCCCCCTCCCGGCGGGGGAGGAATGAAAGGGAAGGGGCTTCCCTTCGACTCAATTACGAGGTTGCTCAAGGTCGGCTTGGCTGGAGCCCAGGGGAAGAGGAGTCCCAGGGGGGGGCGTCGTATCTGAGAGGGCGCCGTGGCCGTTATTTTCCAGGCTTGCGCCCGCCAGGTTTGGGCCCGAGGTCGTTTTCACTAAACCACGTTTTACTAAAGGGAGGTCTGTCCATCCCCGACTATCCCGCTCCCCGCGGCGGCTGGCCTTCGCGTCCCGCCTCGCGGCCACCCGCTGCTTGGCCGGCGTGCTGGCCGCGGGGTGGCGGACAGAGACGTCGAGCCCGTTGTCGTCCTGGTGTTCCCCTGATGGCCACACGCTCGACGCGGCCGTCGGGGCGGTGGCGGTCCTGGGTCGGTAGCCTCTGCTCGAAGAGTGGCATCTCGCCGCGCCAGCGTTGGACGAGGGCTCCGAGCCTCCTCCAGGCGAGGTCGCGTGGCGCGCCACCACGCCGCTGAGCTGGCAGGTCAGGGCATGGCAGCTAGCCGCTCTGGTTCAGCGCTCCGTCACAGCCGGCTTTGTCGGCGTCGCGCAGGCAGCATCCGTCGGCACGAACGGGATGTGTACGGAAAGAATGGGTACAATGCCCAACAGTAGTTCCTGTTCATTTTGTAAAGGACTCGCTGTCCACGCCGCCGCGGTCTGTATCAATTCGAGACAGAAGGCCGCCTGCCCAGCAGCGGCCGCTATTGGTTTGGGACAACATTTGTTTTGGGGATGGTACCAAGTTTTTCCGTACCCATTTCGGGCGTCCAGAATCTGGCCAGCGCCGTCGCAAGGCCATGTCTGTCGAGTTCAGCGCGCGGGAGTTGCAGCCGCCGCCGCGCCCCCGTCTGCCGAAGGGCGTCCTCCAGCGGTCAAAGCGCGTCCTCAGGGTAGGCCAGGAGCCAGGCGGAGGAGGAAGAAGGGGACAGGAGCAAAGAAAGAGCTTGAGGATGAGGAGCAACATCGCATATGGGGAGTGTAGTGGGGGATGAGACAGGGGAAGCGAAGAGAAGCACGACGGAAAAGGGGGAGGAGGAGGGTGGGGGGGGAGCCAGGAGAATGAGGAGCGGAGATGGCAGAAAGTAGTGCACCTTGATGTGCGTTTGGAGAGCCGCGGGATCCGGAGGCCTCCCTGTAACAGTTGGTTCCGACTGGGCTCCCCAGCGCCCCAGCACAGTCGCAGCGGCGGTGCTGCTGCTCCTCCACGCCTCCATGATTAGGAGGAAAACAAGAAGCGTCTGGCCCTCCTGCTGAGAGCCTCCATCCCCCCCCTCAAAAACATACAAACCCTTTTGGGGAGCCCCCCGAGCCTCATCTGGCTCCTCCGCTCCACCTCTGCTCCCCCCTCCGCCCCCGCTCCCCTCCAGCATCCCTCCTCCTCCTTGTAACTGCGGGCATTAGGACTGCGTGCCTGATTTTCCTTGTTGCGGCTGGTAAGTTCCCCACGACTCCGTCGTCGTGGCTTCTTCACGACGTGGGCCCTGGAACACTTTATAGGCCCCGCTCTTGGAATCGTTGCGCTTCTGGACGACGCCAGGGCCGAATGCCCGCACCCCGTGGAGGCCCGATGTGGAGAAGATGGGCCATCTCCCACCACCACCACCACCATATGTAGGACGGGGGAGAAGGGAGGGTGGGGAGCTCCTAGGTCCTCCTCCTCCTCCTCCTCCTCCTCCCTCCTCCTCCTCCCTCCTCCTCCTCCTCTCTCCTCCTCCTCCTCCCTTTCCCACTTCCCCCTTCCCTCCTCCTCCACCCCCTCCTCCTCCTCCTCCTCCTCCTCCTCCTCCTCCTCCTCCTCCTCCTCCTCCTCCTCCTCCTCCTCCTCCTCCTCCTCCTCCCCCTCCTACCTATGGTAGCGGTGGGAGAAGACGGGCCCCTCGGAAGATCCTGCCGCCCCGATGGGCCCAGGGCGCCAGAGGCCGGCGACCTCGCCGGCCACCCGGGCGGGCGGCGCCGACCGCGCTCTGCCGCCGCCGCGCCGTGACACGCCGCCAGGGGGCCTCGAGGGGGCCCTCCGCCTGGCGTGGAGGGGGGGGGCGGAGCCATCCGCCGCCTCCTCCGCCGGGAGGGGCGCGCGGTGGTGCCGAGAGGGGAGGATCCGCCTGGCGTGGAGGAGGGTCCCACTCGACCTCCAGCGTCGTGAGACATCACGACGGCGGGTTTCTCCCAGGCTCGGGCCCCTTTGGAGGCTCGCTCTGGGGGCCCGGGGCCACAGAAGCGGCCCGCGACGAGAAGCTCTTACCGGCGTCGGGAATTTTCTAGTGCCTCCGCCATGGAGCAATCACGACGTCGGAGGTCTGGGTCCTGGAGGAGTGTCCCACTCCCCCTCCTCCACCTCCTCCTCATCTTCCTCCTCCTCCTCCTCCTCCTCCTCCTCCTCCCCCTCCTCCTGCCCCTCCTCCTCCTCCTCCTCCTCCTCCTCCTCCTCCTGCCCTTCATCCAGGTCCAGGGCACCAGGGATGCAGTGTTGTCCTTTCCTTGGAAGACCTCTGTGGGCTACATGAGGATCCACCCCCGAAACTTGTGGTACGTCTCGGACCAGGACCTGGCTGTCTTGGGAACGCTTTACATGGTATGTGAGCGTATGCTGATATGGTCATCACATCGCATCATAAACGAAATGGCAAGAATAGCAAAGCCTGATGGGGGGGGGCCCGACTCGTCACTCTCATTGAAAGTATGGTTCGAGTACGGTCAAGAGTATGTAGGCCCTTATCCCAGAAATGGTTGCAGGCACATCCCAGTCCACACATATGGGGGAATCGTAGAGGGTATTCGTCAACATATGCAGCATATGAGCACAACCTGCAGGCTGAAGTTGCACATCACTTGGGAGAGCATGCCATCACCATTGTGGTGGATATGCGGAACTGATTTGAAACGGTGTTTTTTTTCCAGCGCTCATGACGAAAGCGCAGAATATGTTGGTTCCCTTGCGACTGATATGGCTGTTGCTGGAGACGTACGCGCAGCCTAGAGTTATTCGGGCATATGGGTGTTGGAGCATTCCAACCAGAGCGCTGCAAGGCATACTCGCAGGATGCACGCACGCTGACATACCGCGCGATTGAGCGAGTGCACAACATGTACAAGGATGTGATGCCACGTGCGCTTGTAGATGACAGCACATTCCAGTGGACGGGTAACGACATGAAAGAAGCAACCAACTTGCAGCGCGCGGTGCACATGTTCAGCCAGGACGCTGGCGAGTTAGGCATGCTCATTAAGTTCGAGAAGTCAGGTTTCGTGACGAATTCGAAGAGAGCGTTGAAAGGGTTCAAGGTAGAGCTCAGAAGTTGCGCTCGTCGGCCAAACAATGGATAAGGAACCTCGGACACGAGATGCCAGGGGTCCGTCCAGTTCGGAAGCAGGCGCAGGCCAGGATGAAGTCTCTTCGTGCTCGTCTCCCACGCCTTCAGAAGCTGCGACGGGGGGCGGGTGTACAGGTCACCGCTCTTTGGCGCACTGGACTGCTCCCAGCTGCTGGCCACGGCGCTGCAGTTGCAGGTACGACCCCTTCGGAGTTGGCCAGCTTACGAACTATTGCTGGCACGTTATCTGGACGTAGTTTTGGGCAGAACTCACTGACCTTGGTAGTGGCTACCCAGAAGGATAGGATGTATGACCCCATAGTTCATGCCACGCTGGAGCCCCTGAAGGCCTACTGCAGCTTCATCTAGGACAAGAGGGTAGCAGTGGGAATACTACAAAGGGGCTGGATGGCCCTACAGCAAAAGCTCAATAATAAGATGTCTTGGGATGGGGTTCGAGGGCCCATGGAAGTACTTGCGTTCACGCTTGCACGTATAGGATGGAGCATGAGCTCCAGCACGACCTTGGTGGATAGACCAGGGCTACTTATACGACCTCCTGCGCTTGCCGCCCAAGACTGTCATAGAGTTTGCACGCCAAGGTGTGGAGCGCTGGCAGGCCAGGCAGATCCTTGCCCATCATCAAGACATCTGCTGTGGACACGACTGCATGTGGATTTGTGTGCTGCGTATGTGTATTGGTGGGCCCAAGGCTGCCATAAGAAGTGCAAGATTTCCGGGAGCCCTCAGGACGCTTTGGTGAGGAGGCTTCTGGACTCGGGACAGGTCGCATCAGACAGGATACAATATTTCGGCGAAATGTCCCTGATGTCCTGCTGAATGGTCGTCTCTTGGGCATTGTATATACGATTGCAATGGACTATATGAAGATTGTCATGATGATGAGTTGGTATGTCATCCCAAGCTAAACGCACGTTATGAGTACCGCAGGGACCGTCGTGTACATGCTTTGGGACCTCCTGATTGGGACAGGCTTGACTGTGCAATGTGCATGCCTATATACCCCGTGGTGCCCCCCAAGGTCTCCTACGGGCTCGAGGTACACTACTGGGGCGACTGGGAGCCTGAACAGCAAAATTGGACCTCAGTGGTTTACACGGACGGGTCGGGGCTAGCTCCAGGACTTCCTGAGATCACCAGATGTGGATGGGATTCGTTTGCTTGGGAGATAAGGGGCTTTCTGTCAGAGGTGCGTATGGGCTTCTAAAAGGGCCATTGTCGACGGTAGGACGGGCTGAAAGAGCGGCCCTCTACTTTGCTCTGAAGCTGCTGCGCGACGTCAGGCTTGTCGTGTCAGACCTGTCCAGCCTCGTCAGGGAAGGCGCGGACTGGAGCTTCGCCCAGCAGGAGCCGGACGCCTCGTGCGCTGACCTGTGGAAACATTTTTTCGATGATGAGGAGTATGAGTAAGATCCCTCCCAAGTTTTACCGGTGTCCCGCTCACGAGACGGCGCAGCAGTTTGTCGAGCAGGACCAGCACCCTTCGGGAGTACTTTCTTGGCAACGCATGGGCAGACATATTTGCGAAATGGGGTGCGTGTTGCCATGATCCTGCTGAGACGTTGGAATTCTCACTCGAGTCCGCCATTAGCGACGCTAAGATGCAGACCAGGATGGTGTCTTGGGTTGTACGCAAGATGGTTTATCGAGACTCCCTCACTGAGCGGCCAAGTAGGTTAGTGAGAGCCCCTGCCCCTGTGCGGCCCATAGGGCCCACGGCCCATGAAATGGTGGTTCGTGAGCCTGGGGTTTTCCTATGCAAGACCTGTCTGGGAGTGGCTAGGACCAAAGCGAGTCTTAGCAGGATCCTTGGGACCCCGTGTGAGCCCACGGCCGAGCAGAGGCTGCGAGCTACAATGACACCCGAGCTGCAGCGTGCGCCACCGATGCAGTCGGAGGCCGTGCGTGTGGCGTTTGAGGCTTCTAGTAGGGATGCTCCTTTGGGTTCCATCGACGCGAATCCGTCAGTGCCGCCCGCTGAAGCTATCGTCGAGCTCAATGGGCACCAGGTGTTGGTGACCCATAGGTGCATGGTCTGCACCTCTTGCGGCTCCTATCAAGTGTCCACGGGGAAGGTTGCGAATTGTAGGATTAGCTCGACGGCCTGTGTGGGCCCTTCCCAACATGGGCCCACCCGGCCCAGGCAAAAGTATTTCATCTCAGTCATTAGGGCTGGGAAGGACCGTAAAACGGGTAGGGTCCTGACTTAGTTTTCTAATGGGTGGGCCCGTGCTCCTGTCAGTCAGTTGCACGACTGGTCGGCCGTGTCTCCTCCTCTTCTTCTTCCTCCTCCTCCTCCTGCGTGCCTGGGCCCTAAGAGGGTCCCCTCGTCGCTACGGCTGGACGCGGCTCGGAAGGCGCCGGGGCGGTGCCCAGGAGGGACTGGGGGATGAGCGGATTCTCGCCAGGGCGGAGGGGTGAGGGAGTTTGGGGCACGGGTGTCGTGTTAGTTTCAGGGGCGGAAACACCACCCCGACCCCAACAATTCGCGTTTACTAAACAGCCCTGGGCGTTTACTAAACAGCCCTGCCGTGTTCGATTCCTTCCATGGGTGCGTTTACTAACTGTTTCGCTTGTCGGGGTGTTTACTCTGGGGGTGGATTTTCTGTTCCCTATAGTTGTCCTCCGCACGGACTTCGATCCCTTGGTCTGAAGTATGGGCCTTTCCCTTCTCTTCTCGGTCAAACGCCCCCCTGTTTCTTTGCTTTGCACCCTGCGTCAGTAGCAAGATTTTCCCCCAGCACCGTGTCCCCCACATGGGTTCCCTCTTCAT
The DNA here is from genome assembly GCA_963575745.1 of Prorocentrum cordatum. Lineage (NCBI taxonomy): Eukaryota > Dinophyceae > Prorocentrales > Prorocentraceae > Prorocentrum > Prorocentrum cordatum. The sequence goes on from CAUYUJ010012836.1 coordinate 437,536, forward strand.
GTTCGGAGGCGGCGTCCCCTCGTTCCTTCCGCTTCTCCGCCTTCTCCGCTCGCTGTTGATTTGCGCTGTGTGTCTTTGTGGTGCACTTGGCTCGCGACGCCCTGAACGGCCGAGCATTTTTCTCACACTGTGTGGGCAAAACTAGAATCGGCCAGAACGTTCCGGGAGGGCTCCGGATGACCTGGCGGCTGCCCTTGTGTCAGAGACGCTCCTTCGGGATCCCGCAAATGGGGGGTGTGCCCCGGGGTGGGCGTGAGCTCGATCGGGTTTGGCACCGAACCGCCCAAAACCGATGCCCCCCAGACGCCGGCGCAGCTCCCGACAGTTGCCGATTGGTTGGGCCAGGGCATGCGGGCGGCATCTATTTGGTGCAGTTCGGTGCACCAGCGGATCGAACTCATGCCCCCCCTCAGGGTAACCCCCTGTTGGTGGATCCCGACCCTCCTGGGAGAGTGCACCCGCATCGCGCCCTCGGGGCTGGCAGTGAGTCGGGCATGTCCCTCTACAGGAGGAATATCCAAAAATAGTTTGACTGTTGTTGACTACTGTTGAATCTGTTTTCACTTTCTTTATTTCTCCTCCAAAATCCGCCTGTAGGAGGACATGCCCGACCTAAGGCTGGCAGGCTTCCAAGAGTCTCCCGCGGACCCGCGCGCAGAGGCGGAGGCCATCGCCCGCGCGCTCCAGGACGACGACGCCCCCAAGGAGCGGCGACGTTCTCACCGCCACGGCGGGGCGGGGTGGCAGAAAGATGACGACGAGGAAGAGGAGGAGGAGGAGGAGGAGGAGGAGGAAGAGGAGAAGAAGTGGGAGGTGGAGGAGGAGGAGGAGGAGGAGGACGACGACGAGGAGGAGCAGGAGGAAAAGATGATGGAGGACGAGGATGTCGCGGAGCAGGCTGAACGGGGGGGTCAGGGAGCAGGCTACCCATCGGTCGTTCAGAAAGTAGGTGTTTTTGGGAGTTCCGGGTTCCCATCTACTTTGAGCGCCCCTGACGCCCAATCTACTTTCAACGCCTTCCTACTTCATGCTGCTACCCACTTCACGGGCTGGGGTGTTTCTCGGTCCTCGTGCTCTGTCTTGGCTTGGGGGCCGTCCTCTCAGGCGAGGCTGGGGGGTCGCTGGCCCGAGCAAGCCCAGGGCTGTGATGGCCGACGATGCTCATCCTGAGCAGGGGCCGACTGTCCCAGCACTCCTGCAGGCCTGCCACAACATGATCTTAGGACCCACTCTTAGAGCAAACACCCGATGTGTTAGAACAAGACAGTCCCAGCCAGAAATATTCTAAGAACATTTTTCGCGCAGACCACAAAGGGTGCTCAGAGTAGTCTCTGGTGAGCCTACAGGCGAGCCAGGGCGTCTCGCCACTGCTTGATCATTGCAGCGGCCCCGCATTGCAGCGGCCCCGCCTCCGCTTGAGAGGTTTGATCGCCGCCCCGACGACCGTGGGATTCAGTCGGGCGTGTCCGTCTACAGGAGGAATCTATCGAAAAATATGTAAAACATAGTCAGGGGACGATATGTTTTATCTACCATTTTTGAGTATTTGTATTTTTCGTCCAAAGTCCGCCTGGAGGGGGACATGCCCGACTGAACCGTGGGAGTGACGGACCCGCGCGCACCTCGGCTCAGGCCCGGGCATGGTGGCGGCCCCCAGATAACGGAAGGACGTGCTCAAGCGTTTGGCGACTCCTCGAGTGGGATTCCGTCGATCTGCATGTGGTGATACGGGGCATGGCCTCCGGTTGACGAATCGTGCCGTCCAGCGCCCACCTTCGCAGCCGCGGATGGCTGGTAGGCGTAATGAAGCGTGCGAGGGCGCCCGAGCGAGAATTCGGCGACCTGTGGGTCTGAGCCCTGGGGAACGTTTCCAAGCGAGAGCCTGAGGCTGCCCCACCCTCGGGGGCGGCTAAGACGGGGGCGATGACTACGGGGGGGGGGGGAGATCATGGCGGAAGTCATGATATCCCCCCAGATTTCATGGTCCTCTCCTTATCTCAATACGTTCCGTGGCCCCCCCTGGTCCGCGCACATGCCTCGGCCCCTGAACTGCACACACCCCTCTTGGACCCCCCCCTCTGGACGCCCCCGACACCCGCACTCCCCTCGCCCCCGCGCCGGCCTCCCACGGGAGCCATCCCCCACGGCCGGCAGCAGGCCGATCGGCGCAGCAGCGCCACCCGCACTGAGGTTAAGTCGGGCCCGCCCCTTTCCAGGAGGAGTATTCAAAAATGGTCGACAAAGATAGTCTGGGGAAGACTTTTTGAGATTGTTGTTATTATTTTTGGGCATTTCAGGGGTATTTCTTATTTTTCGTCCAAGCTCCGCCTGTAAGGGGACATGCCCGACCTCACACTGAGGCCCTCGTCCAGCGCACGCGGCCAGAAGACATCCGATGGGTAATGGGAGCGCCCGCGCCACACCCTCTCCCCTTCCGGTGGTCTCTGGAGGTATGGAAGGGCCAGCGACGTCCCAAATTTGGTGACGATCCTTCTCTTCCTTAGGGGAGCAGGCAGTGACATGAACACACCACCTCGGAGGTCCGCGCGGATTCCTCGGATCGGCGCTGGACACCCCCCTGCAAGGCGCGCAGAGCGCGCCCCCGCCGGGGGGCCCCGGCGCCGATCCGAGGAACCCGCGCGGACTTCCGAGCTATTGTGTCTATGTCATTGTGTGTTCCCCTAGTCACCCAGTCCTCCTCCCGCCCCTGCCAGCCTCTCTCTTTCCCGCCCGCGCTGCCTACTGGAGGGGCCTCGGGCGGGGGAGGCGGCGACGGCCGGGACGCCGGCCACCGCGGCGCCCACCGCAGGACGCGCCGGCTTCGGGGATCTTCGGGGCCTTCCTTCGCTCCTCCCCCGCGCGGAGAGGCAGGCGGGTGACCCGTCGCCAGGGTGCCCTGTGGTGGCAGGGGGACACCCCTCGAGGGCACCCGCAGCAGAAGGGGTCTGGAGGGGTTGCTTTGGGTGGTGACCACCCCTCCAAACGCAGCGCAGCCAAGGGCACCCTTGCGTAGAACATTGCAGAGCCGAGCTCGATTGGTTTCGTGTCTCCGATGCACTTCTCCTCACCCTCCCGAAGATGGCACCGCGCGCCGGAGTGCTGTAATTATATGTATCCTTCTGATATTCCTTCTCCTGCCCCGTCGCCCTCCCGCCCTTTCACACTCGCCTCCGTTGGCTTTTTTCCTGTCGCTCGCCTACCTTCATCGTTCCCTTCCCTTTTTTCCCTTCACTTTTCAGTCTTGACGGCGCGCACAAAGGTTTTCTTAGGGCGACAGGGGGGCCTGCTCGGAAGAAGCCAGGGGGATTTTTGTACGCTCCTGCCTCCTAATAAGCTGTCTAGCAAGCGTACTCGGAATGAAGTCGAGTCACATTGCTAGGAAGCTCATGCTTTCTTAGAAGGCCATCTTCGCCCCACCCCCTTTCGTGTTCCGCCAAGCAGGCCCTCCCGCTTAGGAATGAGTGACGATGGAGGAGGACAGGGAGAACCACAGGGAGGAGAGGGATGAGGCGAGGGATGAGGGACGAGGAGGAAGGGCGGGACGGCCACTTCCCAATTGTCGCTTGCCCCTCAGCGTCCCTTCGCCTCTCTTCCCCAGAGGCTCTGCCACGGCATTGTGGACCTCTTGGCGTCGATGGCCGTGGCCCGCGGCGGGCACTGGACGGGCGCGCGTTGAGTTCCTTGTTGGGCACGGGCAGAAGCGAGATGAACCAACGTATGCCAACGTGTCCGCAGGTGCCGTCGATGTTTGTAGCACGCGCAAGTAGCTCTCACTGCTGGCGCTGCTAGCCAGGGAATTGCATGTCCGCGCTTGCCCTCCAGAGCCATGCCCCGTTCCGAACCAACATCACTGCCCAAAAACATTTAGTGCGAGGTGCCTTTTCGAGGCCTCGCAATGGTTCGTCGCGGATCGGAGGCCCCCTGTAGCGAGGGGCGGTGCCAGCATCGTGCGCGCGCGGTGGCAGGTGATCCCGCTATCTGCCTAGCGCGGCTGGTATTTTTGGTGATTTTCGTTTCGTGTGCGTGCTGTGCCCTGTGTGGCCACGGCGCCTCGTGCGCTCGGCGCGCCGCTGGTTTGCCTGTCGCGCGCGCGGCGCGCGCGCGTTCTTGTCGCGGGTGGCCCTCGATTTGTTTCGCGTTTGTTCCCAACCCTCCCGCGTGTCAGGTCCTCGTTTTGAATTCGCAGCACTTCGCGCCTCGTCCCTTCTGCTTTTCTGCCCTCTCCTCTGCTCCTCCTCCTCCTCCTCCTCCTCCTCTTCCTCCTCCTCCTCCTTCTCTTGTTCCTCTCCGCTTCTTTTCCTCGTCATCCATTCCCTTTTGTCTTGCGTGGTGTGCTTTCGTTTTGCGGCCGCGCCGAGGCAATTTCAGCGCGCCCTTCGCGCCGCGCGCTGTTCGTTGTTCCCAGGCGATTTGTTGTTGAAAGTCCTTTTGGCGCAAATCGCATGCCGGTGCCGCGACCAGTCTATCACGCCCATCGCGCGGTTCGCGGCCCCGTGCGCAACCCTGCCGACGCGTTGTGGTCGCGCGCCGCCTCCCTACCATTCCAGATCAATGTTCGCAAGGTTCGTGGCCCTATGAGGATTTCAACCGAAATGCCGCAGAGCACAAGCCGCATACCGCCGCCCAGATTATTTGAGGCCCCCCATCTCGCGGTTCGCGGCTCCATATTTTTGGAATTCCATTGAAGACCCCCCGCGGCACAGGCCGCGCGCCGCGCCTGGGCCATTTTGACGCACCCGCCACGCCATTCGTGTCTCCATATGGAACGTCACCGGATGCATTGAGGCATAGGCCGTTGGCCACCGCCCAGACAATTTCAGTTCATTCTATACACGGTTCGCGAACCCCGGGGAGTTCAAACGATTTTTTTTTGGCGCAGGACGCATGCCTCCGCGCAAACCGTTGCAGCAGGCCTACCGAACGGTTCGTGGCCCCATGCGCAGCCCCCGAAGGGTTTATCGCACAGGGCGCATGTTGCCGCCCAGACGATTTCAAACCGCTTGCCATGCGTTTCGTGGCACCATCGAAAAAAAGGGTTCCGCCGTAGACGTTTGTGATGCACGCCGCGCCGCCGCCTGGACCACTTCAGCTGTCTTCGCACGATACGTGGCCGCATTCGGAAACTCCATTGAAAGGTCTGCAGGCACAAGCCGCACGCCGTCGCCCAGACCAATGAGCACGGTTCGTGGCCCCGTATGGAACCCCGCCGACGGCGCTTGTGGCGCGCGCCGCATTGCGCTGTCGAGACAATTCTTGACGCTTCGCGTATCCCCGCCAGCCCATCCTACACCAGGCGCTCGGACGAAGAGCGCCGATGATCGGCAGCTGTTCTCCTCCCCCTCTTCCTCCTTCTCCCCCGCCTTCTCCTCCTCCTCCCTTCGTCCTCCTCCTCCTCCTCCTCCTCCTCCTCCTCCTCCTCCGCCTCTTCCTCTTCCCTGGTGGCGTCTTGGAGGTATCTTCGAACGTTTTGGTGGGTTCTTGGGCCTCGCGGGCGGGCGGGCGGCGCTCCGCCCGCCCGCGCGCAGGGCGCAAGAGGAGAGCCCGAGACGTCTCTTGAGGCCCTCTTGGAGGACATCGATCGCAAAAGGGGGGCGCATTTTTTCGCGTCGCCCCCCTGGGGGGGGCACGATCCTCGTGAGGGGTGTCGAATTTTAGCCCTCTCAGGGGTCGTTATTGGATGCTCTAACTGCCCGCGCCCCCCCCTGTCCAGGTCAGTGGGGAGGGGGTAGGGGGAGGGGTAAACCCTTCCCCGAAGGGGAAGAAGGAGGGGTGGGAGAGGAAACGCTCTAAACCACCGACGCCCAGAGGGCTGGTGGGATTATAACAAATATTGTAAGGATTAGGAAGAAGAGGAGGAGGAAGACGCGGGAGGGGAGGACGCAGGAGGAGGAGGAATGGGTGGACGAGGGCGGAGGAGGATCCTGGAGAGCTCATATGGCCATGTGGAATCGTCTTGGGACGGTGTTGTGGCGTCTTGGAACATCTTCGGTACCATTTTGAGGCAGGTTGCGCTATCTGGAGGCAGCCGCTTGGAATCGTCTTGGAGCAGTCTTGGAGCGTCTTGGAACATCTTCGGAACCATCTTGAGGCAAGTTGCGCAATTTTCAGCCATATTGGAGGTTATCTAGGGTTCCCCGAAGCTCTTTCGGAACCGTCTTGGCCCATCTTTCACTATCTTGTGAGCCTCCTGGAGGCCTCTTGGGCGTCTTTTGGGGCGTTTTTGAAGCGCTGTTGGAGGCCTCAGAGGCGCTGGTGGAGCCCATATTGGAGGGGATCTGTCAAAGAAAGCGGAAGCACTAATTAGCGTCGCTCCTGGAAAGCCTCTAAAATCGCCTCCTGAACCGCTATTGGAGGGCTCTTGGGCGCTCTTTGCGCCGTCTTCGGGCTTTCTTGGGCCCTTTCTTGGAGCTATCTTGAGCCATCTTGGAGCTATCTTGACGCCTCGGGTGGGCATCGGAAGCGAAAGCGCGAGAACGCCAAAAACAGTGATTTCCCCTAGGGTTTTGAAACATGTTGGCTTCTTGGGGGCATCCGAGGGGAGCTCTAGTGGACACTTAGAGCCGTCTTGGGGCGGTCTTGGAGCGTCTTGGAACATCTTCGGAACCATTTTGGGGCATCTTGCGCTATCTTGAACCATCTTGGAGGCGATTTTGGGCTCCCTGAGGCCCTCTTGGAGTCTTCTTGGCTCATCTTGGACGCTCCAACGCGTCGCGGCCCCCCCTGTCCAGGTCAGTGGGGAGGGGGTGGGGGGAGGGGTAAACCCCTCCCCGAAGGGGAAGAAGGAGGGTTGGAAGAAGAAACGCTCTAAACCACCGACGCCCAGAGGGCTGGTGGGATTTCAGCAACGCCGCTCACGTGCTCAGTCGCCGAATCTGGAGCGCAGGCCGCGCGCCGCCGCCCCAGGCTAATTCGGCGCTGTCTCGCGCGGTCCGTGGGCCCAACGGAGTTCCACCAAAAAAAAACCTCCCCCCCCCCCCTGCCCGCCCCCACCTCGCCAACTCCACCAAAGGGTTTTGTGGCACAGGCTGCTCGCCGCCGCCCATGCCATTTTTTCGCGGCCTTCACGCGGTCGGTAGTTTCATGAGTTCAACCGAAGACTTGCGTGGTAGATTTCGCATGGGAAAATCAATGTGTTCGTGTGCGTCGGGCGGTCTTGTCTATTTTGCGCACTGCGTTTGGGTTCTTCGCAAGGTTCATGTTGTCTCGGAGGGGCAAAAGGGAAGAAACGGGACAATTGACCAACACTATGGGAAGGAACGATGAGCAAGGTCATTTCTCGAAGGATGATGCGGGCTGCGGGCGCCTCCGTTGAATGGCGCTCGGAGCGCGTTGTTTTTAGCATTTGAGCGAGCGGTACCTCCCAGCTACATTATACTCTGGTGAGGCTCGCAGGTGACATTGTCGGCGGGCGGCGTTGGAGGAAGGGTCAACGAGGGGGGCGTACCAGCAGAAAGGAGGGGGGAGGAGGGACAGAGACGTGGGCGGCGGGCACGGCTGAGGGTGGGGGCCAGAAGCTTGCGGGGGAGCCCATGGGAGGCCCCACGAGGGCCCCCATGGGCCCGCGGTGGTCCCAGATTCCCCCCCCCCCGCGGTGGGTCCGGACTCCCTCGGCATTGTTGTAGGCCCACGGCGGCAAGTCCGCTCGCAGACGCGGACGTTCACCGTTGTGGGCGGGCACAAATCGGCCACGGTTGCCCGTAGGTCGCGCGCGCGGCAGTGCGACGCGACCGCGGCCTCGCTGCGCAGGCGCGGGCCATCGCGCCGTCGCGCGCCAGGGTTGCGCGTCGCGGGGGGGGGGGGTCGCTGCCCCGCGGCGCGTGCGCTTCGCAAGTGATTTGCTAGCGCCGGGGTTGCGTCGCCGCGGGGGGGGGTCGCTGCCCCCGCGGCGCGTGCGCTTCGCAGGCGATTTGCATTTGGAGGAGGCGCCTGAGGCGCCCGCGCCCCCGCGCGCGCGCGGACGGTTGCTTCCCTGGCGCGCGTTCTTTCATCGGTGTGTTGCGTGTGTGTGTGTGTGTTGGTGTTGCGTGTGTGTGTGTGTGTGCGTGTGGTGGTTGTGTGTGTGTGGTTTGCGTGTGTGTTGTGTGTGTGCGTGTGCGTGTGCGTGTGCGTGTGGCTGTGCGTTGGGGGTGTTGTGGCGTGTGCGTGTGCGTGTGCTGTGTGTGTGTGGCGTGTGCGTGTGTGTTGTGTGTGTGTTTTGTGTGCGGTGTGCGGTGTGTGTGTGTGTGTGTTGCTGTGTGTGTGTTTGTGTGTGTGCGCCGTGTGTGTGTGTTGTGTTGCGTGGGTGTGTGTGTGTGTGTGTGTGTGTGTGTGTGTGTGTGTGTGTGTGTGTGTGTGTGTGTGAATGTGTGTGTGTGTGTGTGTGAATGTGTGCGTGTGTTGCGTGTTTGTGTGTGTGTGCGCGCGCGCGCCGCCGCCGCTCCATCGGCGGGCCGCCCTCCCTCTCGCGCAGGCCCCTCTCCCCCTCTGCCCCGCTGATTGGCCGCAGGCAGGAATTGGGCCGCGCCCCGCGCTCGGGATTTGAGCGTGGGGCGCGCCGCGCGCGCGCGCGCCGCCGCCGTCGTTCGCGGGCTCCTCCTCTCCTCCTCTCCTCGCGGGTCGCCTCGTCTCTCTCTCGCTCTCTCCTGCTTGCCTGCCCTCCGTGCTCGTCCCTCGGGGCCTGTTCGCTCCCCCGCTGCTCGCTTGTGCTCGTTGCCCCTCGTGCCCTGCTCGTGCGCCGTGGCTGCCCCTGCTCTTCGCTCGCCTGCGCGCCCTTGTGTTTGCTCGTCGCCGCGTCCTTTTTCGCGTCCGCCTTTGTTGTCGCCTTGTCGCCCTCGCGTTCGGCTGTCGCTGTTGCCTCGCGTGGGGTCGTCCTGGCTTGTGCTTGTCGGCGTGCTTGCTCGCTCGCTCGGCGTCGCGTTGCCTCGCTTTTCCCGTCGCCGTCGCCCCTGCGCGCCCCCTTTGCTTTCCCGTCCGCCGCCTGCCGCTTGGCGCCTGCCTTGCTGATTCTGCCTTCGTGCCTGGCGGTTGCCTGCTTGCCTGCCTGCTCCCTCGTCGTTTTGCCGGCGGCTCGTCTCTCTTGGGCGCAGGCCCTCGCTGGCGCGGGCCCTGTGGGCACTTCGCTCGCGTCGCCTTGGCCTTTCGGCCAGGCTGCGTGCCTGGCTCGCGGCAGGGGCGCTCCTGGTCTCGGGTTTGGCGCAGGCCCCAGGGCCAAGTTTCGTGCGGGGGGGGGGCGCAGGCCTTAGGATCCCTGCGTTTTGGGTCGGGCGCTGGCCCCAGGGCCCGATCGTGCGTAAGGGGGAGGGCGCGTCCCGTTGATCCCTGTCTTGGGTAGGGCGCAGGCCCCAGGACCCGACGGTGCGAAGGGGGGAGGGCGCATCCCGTAGATCCCTGTCTTGGGTAGGGCGCAGGCCCCAGGACCCAGTGGTGCGAAAGGGGGAGGGCGCATCCCGTTGATCCCTGTGCGTCGGGTAGGGCGCAGGCCCCAGGACCCAACTGTGCGAAAGGGGGAGGGCGCATCCCGTTGATCCCTGTCTTAGGTAGGGCGCAAGCCCCTGGACCCCGTCTTGCTGGGCACCGCTCTCCTCGTGGGTCGGCCCGCGGGCCTTGTCTCGGGCAGGGCGCTGGCTTCTGGCTCCTCGTCTTGTGTGGGGGAGGGCGCTGGCCCCTGGTACCGCGTCTTGGGTAGGGCGCAGGCCCCAGGGCCCAATCGTGCGAAAGGGGGAGGGCGCATCCCGTTGATCCCTGTCTTGGGTAGGGCGCAGGCCCCAGGGCCCATTTGTGCAGAGGGGGAGGGCGCATCCCGTTGATCCCTGTGTCGGGTAGGGCGCAGGCCCCGAGACCCCGTCTGGCTGGGCTCTGGCTTCTTCTTGGGAGAGCTCCCGGGCCTTCTCTTGGGTTGGGCGCAGGCCCCTGGGCTTCCCCCTCTCGTGAGGGGCGCAGGCCTGGTCGCCACCTCTTGGGGTCCCGCGCAGTCCGCCCCGCGCGCGCTCGCGCCGGCAGCTCGCCGAGTTCGGGCGCCCAAGCTGTCTCGCGCCGCGCGGCGCCGCTCTTCGCGATGGGCGACCTCGGCAGTTTTCTTGGCGCCTTGGACGGCGCGTCGGCGCACGAGGCCGGTTGGCTCGAAGCCACGGTGACCGCGCTCAAGGGCCAAGGTGTGGTGACGATCGCCGATTTAGAGGGCGCGGCATTCGAGGACTTCTCTTTTGCCGACAAGGAGCTCGACGCCGCGCAGAAGCGCCTCGTGCGCGCGGGGATCGCCGCGGCGAGCACGCCGGCGCCAGTGGCTGGGGGCTCGGCGGCGGCCGCCCCTCCAGCGCCCTCGGCGGCGGAGAACGCGGCCGCCCTCTTGGCCGCGCTCAAGACGGGCGCCAGCGAGGCGCAAGCGATCTCGACGCGATCTCGGGCTCGCGTGGCCCCGCGCGGCGCGTTCGCAGGAAAAGCCGGCCCGCGTACTCTTGGGCCCTCTCCTCGGCAAGGCGTCGCTGGCCAACCTCCCGCAAGAGTTCTGGCCCAGGCGCGCTCGCGCGCGCGCTGGTTCTCGCATCTGGCCCCGTGCGCCGGTAGCTCCGACATGCTTGACGCGTTGAACACGAAAGTCTTGAAGCGGCAGAAGAAGGAATCCAGCGAGGAAGCGCGCGTCTTCCTGTACTCGGACATCCGCAAGTGGGTGCCCGAGTGGGCCCGCTCGGGCCCTCGCGATTTCGAAGAGGAGGCTGACGGATCGTCCGGCGCCAGCAAGGACATTCGTGACCTCGCCGAGGCTCGCGCCGCGCGCGCGTTGCCTGGCCCGCGCGCGGGCGCTCGCCCCGCGGGAAGTGGCGGCGGTGAAGAAAGGGCCCGAGAAGAAGGCCTACTTAACCCTCTGCCAGTGGCAACTGGCTTGGAACCGGCGCCACCTGCCCGTCGCGCGCCCCCCCGCGCGCCTGCCTGTTATCGCGCCGCGCGCGGCAGGTGCATGGTCGCGCTGGTCGCCGCGGGCCAGCTCACGTGGGCTGAGGTGCAGGCGCATCGCGACAACTGCTTGAAGGTGGCGGTTCAGGCTGCACGCGCGCGATTTCTCGTCGCTCTGTGTTCGCCGCGCGTTGCCGCGCAGGCGGCGGCCTCGAAGCGCCGCGTGCACCTCGGTATCGTGTGCGACGAGGAGGCGCGGAAGGCGCGCCCCTGCGTTCGTGCTTGCGCGGCGCCCTGCGTCTGTGCCGGCGCGTGGCAGCTATGGGCCGAGCAGCTGCGCTCGGGGGACCCAGATTTCAAGCTGGGGAAGACGATCCTGCGGGTCGACCCGCGCGCCCTACAGCTGGCGCGGGATGCTTGCGACAAAGACGACGGCGCCACCCACGCGACGGCGAGCGTCGCGCCGCGCGGATTCGCTTCTGCCACCTTTCTCCGCCGTTTCCGCGCGCGCAGGCACCGGCGGCCCGCGCCCCCGAGAAGGCGCGCGGGGCGGGCGGCGCCAGCCAGCCGTGGCGCGCCGCGCAGAGCTGGAGCAGCGGCCCCTGGGGCAGCGATTGGCCGAAGGGCCAGAAGCGCGAGCGCTCGTGGGGCAGCGATTGGAAGAAAATGGACACGAGGAAGGCACGGACGCCGCCGCGCCCGGCGCAGCGCTGAGCGCCGCCCTGGCAGGGCGCGCGCGAGCCCCCGTAGGGGTGGAGCCCCTTCAGCCGTCAGAACGGCTCGCGCGCAAAAGCCTGCCTCCGCCCGCGCCGGGTCGGGGCCGTGACCCGGGCGCGCCCGATAGTTCTACGCTTTGTCGCTAAAAATGGCCCCGTGCGCCGTGCGCAGGACCCCCACACGCGTGCTGGGACATGCCGCGTGCGCTGTTGCCGCGGAGGCCGCTTCGCTTTCCGCGCCGCGCTGCGAGTGCCCGGCTTGGCCGCGGCCAGCCTGGGCGGGGCGTGCGGGGGAGTTCCGCGGGGCAGCGTGCGTTCCGAGGGCGCGTTTCGCTACGCTTTGGCGCCTTGTCCACGTCCGCGGTTTGCAATCTTGTGCAATGCCTGCCGTGCCGGTGCCGCCCCCGCCGCCCGCATCCGGCGCGCGAAAGCGGGCGGCGCCTGGGCTGCATGCGTCGTCGCCAAATCTCGCAAGGCGCGCTTTCCCGGCTCTCGGTCGCGCGTGAGCCAGCGGCGCGCGTCAGGTGATGCCGGCGCCGCCAGCGCCACCAGGGCCGCAATTCAGGAGCGATTGGTCTCGGCGTTGCAGCGACAGCGCGTGGCGCGACATCTGCGTCGCGGCCGGCGGCTGTAGCGGCGGCGACGCGGAGAAACTTACCTTTCTGGCACGGGCGCTGGACGGCGACCCCGCGCTCTGGGGCAAGTGGCGGCCCGCCGCGGCCTCGGCTTTGCCGCCCACGGCCGCTGAGGCAGTGCGGTGGGCCGCGCAGACCGCCCCCGCCGTCGTGGTGGCTTTCCGCGAGGGCGAACTCGCGGCGCTTCGCGAAAGGGATCGGGCTCTCCGGGCCAGTGGCGCCGTGGAAGAATGGTTCCGGGGGGTGGACCCCGCCATGCGGCGCGTCGCACAGCGCGTGAACGGGCCTCTCTGCGCAGAGATCGCGGAGCGCATTGCCTTCTGCGACCCAGGCTGCGTGGAATTCTTCAGGACGGGGGCGCCCCTCGTCGGCGAGCTCCCGCGGTCGGGCCACGGCAGCCCAGAGGTGTTCCCTCCCCGTCTGGGCGTCGCGGAGCTGCTCGGCAACGCCGAGTCGACAAATCGCGACATTTCCTGTGGCCTCCGCGACGGCGCGCACGGCGACGCCATCCTCCGCAAGGCGCGGGACGAGGCCGAGCTGGGGCGCATTAGTTGCCCGGTGCCGCTCCGCGACGCGTGCCTGGACGGGGCCGTCATCGCTCCGAGGTTTGCGGTTGAGCAGCTCCGTGAAGACGGGTCCTCGAAACTCCGGTTGGTCGACGACATGACCAAGGCTAGGATTAACGAGGCGACGCGGCCTCAGGAGCGGCTCCACCACGATGCCGTGGACGCGCTTTTCGAAGCAGCTCGCATCTTCCAGGAAGTTGCGGGGCGGGCACCCGCCCTCTGGAAGGCAGACATCGACGCTGCCTTTCGTCGCGAGCCCATTCGCGCTGAGCACCGCCGGTTCGCTTGGATCGTGTTCAGCGCCGCCGGGCAGGTCTGGGCGGCGCAGCACGCGGCAGCGCCCTTCGGGGCCACGTCGTCGGTGCACAGCTGGGCGCGAGTGGGTGCCTTCATCGCGGAGGCGGCGCGCGTGCTCTTGCGGATCGCCGCGCCGCGATATGTGGATGAATATTTTGGGCCGGATCACCCCGAATTGGTGGAGCACGCAGCAGCGCAGCTGGCGGAGCTAATTCAGCTGATGCTCGGCCCAGGCGCGGTGGCGCCGGACAAGATCGCCTGGGGGTCCCCGCTGGTCATCCTCGGCCTCGAAATCAAGGCGGGGCGGCCTTGGCGCGACGCGCCGGCCGGCCGGCTGCGCGCATCGCCAGGTGCTGCCGCGCGCGTTCTGCGCGCGCCCCGCACCCGCGAAGACCGCCAAGTGGCAGCGTGTCATCGGCGAGGCGCTCGCGACGCGCGCCCTCGCGCCAGGCGGCTCGCGCGTCCCCCCTAATGTGTCGGGGCCTTGCGTTCGCTGTGCAGGCGCATCGTCCAAGCTGGCCGGAGGCTTGGCCTGGGCAGCGTCGCATCTCTTCCGCCGCCTGGGGCGCGCCCTCCTCAGGCGCGGCGCTGCCCCCGCGCGCCCGGGGGGGCGGGGCGCCGTGCTTCGTGCTCGCAGGCCGTTGTACGCGCAATCGCATCGCGGGGCATCGAAGGCCCATGAGCCGTTGATGCTTGCCCTGCAGCCGTGGCGATAGGTCTTGGCCATGGACTTGTGCCGAGCGCGGCCGTGGGG
>CAUYUJ010012837.1:0-13124 GCA_963575745.1 Prorocentrum cordatum
CGTCCGCCTGGAGCTCGCCAATGGCATCATCACCACGTGCCACGAGTTGCAGAAACGGAAGCTCAAATTTGCGTATAAGATTGTTGTCGTACGTAGCATGATCAGTGACGCTCGAGTTGTTGTTCGACTCGTCCCCCGAGCTGGCTTCGTTGCGCGCCTTGTCGCACATGCAACATAGCTCGGCATCGACTTCGGCAGCGGCAAGCAAGTGCGCGCAACCAACGTGAGAGGAAGCATCGTCTCATTTGTTCTAAACTACGCAGATTCACTAGGGCCACGCGCCAATGTGGAGCTATGTCCAAGCTCCAACAACGCGTGCTCCCCCCCCGCGCCCCATCCCCCCGCCAAGTCAGAACCTTTTATGGGTGCGTACACGGTGTCGGGCTGTTCGGCGAGCAGCGCGCGAGGTGCCGCCGCCGCCGAGCGCAAGCGTGCGCCTCGGCGGCGAGGGGGCGGCGCCTGACCACAGTGCTAGCCCTTCGGGCCCCAGGGGCCGACCCCGCTGTGCTCTACCCTACATAGACTGTAGATACGCGGCTCAAGACATGGCGCGACCGACCTGAGATACGAGCAGGTGCGCGACGAGCATGGCCGATCATCCCACGGCAGATGCAGGCCATCCCTGCTGTGCCAGCACAGGCGCGGCTCATCAAGGGCCCAAGTTGCGCCATCATGCACTCGCTGTTGCGCCTGGGATGCCCCCCCCAGGATCCATCGACTTGGTCATGCGCGGCAGGTCCCGACAGCAGTGAGGAGTGGCAGCTTCCAGACACCATCTACACGGGCAATCCACATATAGACCGACATGGCGACCTCCTGGCAGACGCGCGCGCGGCATGCGAGCCCCAGCTATGGGCTCAAGCCGCCAGGCACTTCTGCGGGGGCGGCCCGGAGATGGGAGTGGACAACGCATCGTGCATCCAGCTGCTGAAGCACATGTCCAAGGTACCGAATGGCAAGAGATTGTGCGAGATCCTGGTCACGGCGGCTGCAGGTGGAATTTGGAATTAGCAACGCAAAGCGCAGGAGCTCAAGAACTACCAGGGCTCGGAAAAGCGCGACAGGTGCGGCACAGACGCGGAGACCCCGCTCCGCAGACATTGGCAGCGCGCGTGCAATATTGGCGCCAAACCTTACGACGACTCGGCCGATCCGCGCACGCAGGCTGCCACCCAGCGCAACATTGCCGAGGCGTTCTGGCTGCGAGGGCCCCTCCCTGCACCCTGGGCGGAGGTGAGCCCACCACCGACCGCCGAGGTCTGGCGGTTCACGGGGGGGGGGCGGGAGCTGGCGCCTGGCATATTTGGGCCAGGCACCGCCGCCCACCCTGCGTTGGTTTTTGGAGACGCCAGCGGGGGCCCAGACAGCCGATGCCTTAGGCTTCGCCGAGTGGGTTTGGCAATCCTATGTTTCGAGAGTTTGCTTCTCACCATCCGCCCCAGAGGGTCTATCTTCGGGCCCCCGGAGTCTGGTGGTGGCGAGAGGAGAGCTCAAGCGCCTACACTTGGCGTTTTGGGCCACCACCCACCACCGCACGTTCGCTGCCGATTTTGAGGATGTTGTCACGGGGTGGCATGAGCAGAGGTTCTGCCACCCCTGAGGCTCTGACGCGGACATATGGGCGGCCATCGGACATATCATGGCCACCCGTCCCATCGAGCACGTCATTGTTTTTTTCGCACACTCTCATTTGTCGGCTACCCAGGTGGCCAGGGGAGAGGGCATCAAGCAACTCATCATCGGCAGCGCAGTTGTAGACGAGCTGGCAGGCCTGGGCCTGGCAGCTGCGCAGGCCAGAACTCCCGAGGCTGAGAGGCATCGTCTCCTGCTGCATGAGCGACGCGCAAGTTTGGTGCGCCTCAGACTCTTGCGGGCGGCAGTCGACTGCCTAGCCAAGGAGAAGGAGCTGGAAAAGCAGTGCGACGGAAAAAGGAGACGTGGTGTGCGGTCTCCCCTCCCTCCACCCCCTCCAGCTGCCGCGTCAGTCGCGGCCCTGATGTCGAGGCAGGAGTTGACCGACTGCAAGAACAGGTGCACGATTTGCCGTGGCTCTGCGACCGTGGCCACCATGAAAGAATGGCATACCACCGCGTGCCCTGTTTTAGTGAATGTGAATGGTCGCATCTCCTCCCCTCCAGTTGGAGGGCGGATACCAGCCGGGGGGGCTGGCTGCACACTTCACACCACCTTAACGTGCATGCTGTATCAGACGGTTGGTTATGTGGGAGGTGTGGGGCCACAGCTGGCAAGCAGCTGCGTGCGCTAGCCAAGTCCTGCTCGGGCATCCCCACCCCCACGGGACGTTAATATCTCAAGAGAATGTGTGATGGGCTACCCCCGAAGGTCTTCAGCAAGGCCGAATTGGCCCAGCGAGGTCGGGGGTATGATCGGTCGGGATTAGCATCGCCATCGGTTCCTACTCCTACTCCTACTCCTACCCCCCCACCACCCCACCAACCCACCTCGAGGAGGCCGCGTCTCGCGCCGCCCGCTGCCGCGCGCGCGCGTGGCGGGAGCGGGCAGGTGGCCGCCTTCCATTTGGACGCGGCCGACCTGCAGGCAGCACCGCGGCGGGAGGGGCGGGCAGCGGGGGGGGGCGGAGGAGCACGGAGCAGGGAGGATGGGACAGGGAGCGTGAAGAGGAAAGGAGGAGGAGGAGGAGGAGGAGGAGGAGGAGGAGGAGGAGGAGGAAAAGGAGGAAAAGGAGGAACAGCAGCAGCAGCAGGAGAGGGGAGGCAGGAGGAGGAGGAGGAGATGAGGAGGAGGAGGAGGAGGAGGCGGAGACAGAGGCGGAAGCGGAGGCGGAGGCGGACGCGGAGGCGGAGGCGGAGGAGAGGAGGAGGAGGAAGAGGAGGAGGAGGAGGATGAGGAGGAGGAGGAGGCGGAGGCGGAGGAGGAGGAGGAGGAGGAGGAGGAGGAGGAGGAGGAGGAGGAGGAGGAGCGTGGGAGTAGCGGGAGGGGGGTCCTCCCTACTCTTCGTCCTCGTTTCCTCCCCCTTGCTCAGGTGCATGCCCCATCTGCTCCAACCACCGAGGAGGGCGCAGGGCACTCGGCGCCACGCTCCCCCGCCCTCGCCCCCGAGGAGGCGGGGAGGGGCATTCGTGGCCGCGGCGCGCGCGCTGCTGTGCTC
Source organism: Prorocentrum cordatum (assembly GCA_963575745.1). Classification (NCBI taxonomy): domain Eukaryota; class Dinophyceae; order Prorocentrales; family Prorocentraceae; genus Prorocentrum; species Prorocentrum cordatum. The sequence goes on from CAUYUJ010012837.1 coordinate 3,131, forward strand.
GCAGGCGGCCAGGATGATGTGGAGGCGCAGGCGTGGGCCGCCCGCGGGAGACCGTGATCGACCCGATGCATAACCTCATGAACCTCGACCTGATTACGTGTCCTCGTTCACGGCCGGGGCCTTGGCATTAGAAGGAGCCGCGCTTGCCAGTCAGCGTATAGTTAGCACTCTGCCGTCAGCCAGTTGACCTAGGCTTGGGGCAGAAAGCACCTCGACCTGCACCTGCGCAGCATGAACGCGGTAGCGCCCCGCCTGCTGGCGAGTGGCGCTCGCGTGTACAAGGGAACAGATGAGAATGTGTGGTGTTTCCATTCCAGTGCTGTATTGGGCCACACTTGCACCCCGCCTGCTGAGGAGCGCTTCCACGAGACGTCTTACGATGAGGAGCAGGGAAGGCGGCGCCGCTTCCAGGCTTGCACGGGCCTTTCTGCTCCTGGAGCAAGGGTTGAATGTGGCCATTGCCTACAAGCTACCCGACGACGTCGTCGACGCCTACGACACGCTCTTAGCCGATATACGCACTCCTACTTGCATCGGCACATTCTTGCAGCACTTGTTGACGATCACATGAGCTACTCGCCTGCTTGTGCCCAGCCATGCAAAACCATGTCTGCTTGCGCAGTACGACCGCCGCAGCTTGTATATTAGTTTAGCCTGAGTTCATTCACACATGATGCCTTTCTCACATCTGCTTGCAGCCACGCGCCGCTCCTAGGCTGCCCGCTTGAGCACCGTGCCTGCGTACGCGCGCATGCGAGATATGAAGTCAAGCCTCCTGCTACGGAATATGCTTACATCGGCTGATCACTTGTCATCTTTTGGATAAGACATTTGCCTCCACCATTGGCTTGTGTTTCATCCCAGACGTCGATGTAAAAACTCATCCTGCTTCCCCTCCTTCGCCCCTCCTCATCCGCCCTCTCCTGCTGTTCTCTTATTACTCGCACTCCTCTTCCCCCTCCTCTCCTGTCTGGTCCTCCTTAGCCCAACCGACCCCCTCCCTCGTCCATCCCCATTCGTCCTCATCCGCCCTCCTCCTCTTCTTCCTCCTTTCGGAGAGCCGATGCGCCTAGGCCATCCAGATCGCAGGGGAGAGCGACCGGGAGCAGAGCTCGCCGTGGAAGTCACGCAGAGGCAGGCCGCAGTGGCACCACAGCACGCCCAAGTGGCTGCAGCGGAAGAGGGCGGCCCGGCTTGCGGCCTGGACGAGTAGCAGGCCGCGAGCTGGAGAGAGGAGGAGGAGGAGGAGGAGGAGGAGGAGGAGAAAGTGAAGGATGTGGAGGAGGAGGAGGAGGCGGAGGAGGCGGAGGAGTGCGGAGGAGCAGAAGGAGGAAGAGGAAGAGGAGGCGGATGGGGAGGTAAAGGCGGAGGAGGAAGATGAAGAGGAGGAGGAGGAGGAGGAGAAGGAGGAGGAGGAGGAGGAGGAGGAGGAGCAGGAAGCGGCAGGATGAAAGAGGAATGATAAACAAATGGACTACGAGGATGGCGAGTATTATGATCACGACGATGATGCTTGTGATACTCATTGTCATGATGTGGATAATGTTGTTGATGCTGCTGGTGATGGTAGTGATGAGTACGATGCTAATGTTAGTGGTGATGATGCTGCTGCTGATGGTGGTTAACATGAGTATGTTGATGAGGGTGCTTGTGCGAAGGAGGAGGAGGAGGAGGAGGAGGGAGTAGCAGTGGTGATGCAGAAGAGAATCAGGAGATGGAGGAGGAGCCTCTCGGATGAAGCAGGATGGATAATGTAGAAACAGCGCGGAGGCGGGAGGAGGGCGAAGAAAACAAAACGAAAGACGCATGAGGAGGAGCCAGGAGGAAGACGAGGAGGAAGGAGGAAGAGGGACGGAAGATGACGATGGGTTCGAGCGGGGAGAAGGAGGATGACGATGAATAAGCAGGAATCTTGAATATAGGGAGGGGGAGGTTGAGGAGGAGAAGAATATAGAGAGGGGGAGGTTGAGGAGGAGAGGGGGAGGTTGAGGAGGAGGTTGAGGAGGAGAAGATCCTGCCTTCCTCATCCCCTCTCCGTGGCCGCTGCCGTGCACCCGGAATGCGACGGGGACTGCGACGTGATTGGCACTGTCGGGGCACGCTTCACCCGCGTCGAGCGTGTCGCATCACGCGTCGGCGATTCATCGGGTATCTGACGTACTCGCGCATCTCCCGAGAGCAGCCGTGGAGGGATCCCTCGATTTGAAAGAGGCGCGAATGGTATCCGCGCGCTGGTCGCCTGGCGGAAGTCATGATGGACATGCAGCAATCGTAGCAGCCAGCTGGACCTCTGGATCCAGACTTGCAAGCCGGAGGGCGCAGGCGTGGAGAAGGCCTGCCTGCTCTTCGTCCGCCTCGCCCGTGGAGGACCCCACGGTACAACAGGGGCCAGGGGCAGCGTTAGGGAGAGGGTTGGTTAGTGTTCGTCGACTCCCAATCACTCGTTCATCGTCGGTCGGGGCTCGATGGCCCGCCGCGCCCGGGAACGTGAGGAGTCGCATTCGGGGGCCTGCCGCCGATCTACCTGCGATCTATCGCCGATTCCAGCTCGACGCTCTCCTTTCCCAGAGCTGGTCCCCCTCCATCGTTCCCCTTCAGCGGGGGTCGCGATAGCGGCTTCAGTGTCCAGAACCAGCCACCCGATTGTACCATCATCACCTCCCGCCAGCTGATGGCAGCAGACGTGCATCGAATTCCTTGCGCAGGCATGCGGCTCGAGGGCCCGGCAGCGTCACTTTTCTCACAGACAGTCGGGCTAGCCCGATTTAGCTTCGGGCTGAGTCGAGTGAAGGTGGCAAGAGGGCTGCGAGAGAGTCGTACGACCTTCCCGGCTGCCCGCGCTATCGGGCAGAATGGTCGGACTTAGTCGGGCGCCGATTTTTCGAGATCGCCAAAAATAAGGAGGGCGGAGGAGAAGGAGGAGGGGGAGGAGGAGGAGCAGGAGGCGGCTGGATGGTGATGATGATGTTGATGATGTTGTTGCTGCTGCTGCTGGTGATGATGATGCTGATGCTGATGCTGATGCTGATGATGATGATGATGGTGATGATGATGATGATGGTGATGATGATGATCATGATGATGATGATGATGACGATGATGATGATATTGATAACAGTTATGATGATGACGATGATGATGATGATGACGATGGTGATGGTAATGTTGATGGTGATGGTGATGGTAGTGGTGGTGGTGATGATGATGGTTATGACGATTATGATGATGATGATGATTATGATGAGGAGGATGACGATGCTGATGCTGCTGATGATGATGCAGATGATGATTATGCTGCTGATGAGGGTGCGGATGACGACGTTGATGATTATGATGATGATGATGATGATGAGGATGCTGAGGATGATGCAGATGCGGATGCGGGTGCGGGTGAGGATGCTGATGATGATGCTGGTGTTGATGATGATGCTGATGATGATGATGAGGAGGAGGATGATGAGGATGATGATAATGATGATGATGATGATGATGATGATGATGATGATGATGATGATGGTGATGATGCTGATGATGGTGATGGTGATGGTGATGGTGATGGTGATGGTGATGGTGATGATGATGGTGATGGTGATGGTGATGGTGATGGTGATGGTGATGATGATGGTGATGAGGCGGATGAGGCGAAAGAGGAAAGCGTGAGGGAGGAGCGGGAGAACGAGGAGCGGTGTGTGTGGGGGGGAGATACCGATACAGCACCGCCGCTCCCTGGTCCTCCCCTGGAGAGCGCCCCGACCCAGATCTCGAGGCGAGTCTAGCCTTGGCGACGAGAGAAGGCTACAGCCGGCGCGAGAGTCAAGAGCCCCACGGGCTCGGGGCAGGTGCCGTCATGCCCTTCGTGCTTGCGCTCTGCCCCGGAGTGCTTTCTCCGTTGCGGGCACCGCCGGGATGCTTGGGGTCCTCGGTGGAGGGGCTCCTGCTCTCGATCCATGTGGCCACGTCTTGGCAGCAACGGTAGCGGTATCCTCGGGGGGCGTGGGACGAGCAGGAGGAGGTGGACGACGAAGGGCAGGGGGGGGAGAAAGAGAGAGGCACAGGACAAGCGAGGCGCATTGGCGCCACACCTCGCATCCCATCACTCTCTCCCATCCCTTCCCATCTCGCCGACTTGTGCTGTATCCGCGGACCCGTGTCATAGCCGACCTGGAACTCAATTGAAACACCATTGCGTTATGCGACATCGGAAGGGGAGGAGGATGAGGTGGCGGGTGAGCAGGAGGATGAGCAGGAGGAAAAGAAGGAGGATGTGGAAGGAGGAGGGCGAGGACGAACAGCAGCAGCAGACACTGCAGTGGAAGGAGCGGGAGGAGCAGGAGGAACAGGGGAAGGCGGAGGAGTGCACATGAGGGGGGCGACAACCGTGAAAAAGGACTCGGATCCAGAAAAGTGGCCAGCGCTCGGGCGAGAGAGCCGTTCTCCGCGACGGGGGCAAAGCGCCGATCCGATAAAGAGGCCCCTGCTGCAGCGAGAGCACCAGTGTACAACACCGAAGCAATCGGAGTGTAAAGCAGCATAAAAATCATGTTACCCAATCCGTATGCGGAGAGAGCCGGCGATCTTCCGGACGGAGTCAGGGGAGAGAGGAAAGTGGTTTTCATAATGTGTAATTGCATAACGAAGAGGAATCGTAGACAGAGAGAGAGTAAGAACATGAGGAGGAGAAGGAGGAGGAAGAGAGGAGGAGGAGGAGGAGGACGAGGAGAGAGGGGAGGAGGAGGAGGGGTGGGAAGAAGAAGGAGGAGGAGTGAGGAAAAGGAGGAGGACCAGCAGGAGCAGAAGGAGGAAGAGGAGGAGGAGATGGAGCAGCTGCCGCCCGGAGGTCGCAGAAGGCCACCCGCACGACCGGCTGGGGCGAGGGCGCCAAAGGCACGAACGCGTGCCCCTCGAATTTCATCGAGCTCACGGAGGCCGAGCGTGGGGCCTAGCGACCCCCGCACCCCCAGGGCTCGCGGAGAGGATCGTCCTCCTCGTCCTCGTCCTCGTCCCTCCCCAACGTCTCCTTCCTCCTCCCTCTCCTCCTCCTCCTCCCTCCCCCCCTCCCTCCCCCTCCTCCTCCTCCTTCCTCCTCCTACCCCCTTCCCTCCTCCTCCTCCTCCTTCTCCTCCTCCTCCCCCTCCTCGTCCTCCTCCTCCTCCTCCTCCTCCTCCTCCTCCCGGAAAGTGGGAGACCATCTGGACGGACCCCGTGGACAGACGAGCTGACATCATTGAGCAGTTGGAGCGCACCAAGCGAAGAGCGTGGGAGGAGGACCTAGACCCCATAGACATGGACATGCTCAATAGTGCGCTCCGAGTCACATCGGCATCCAAAGCGAAAGGTCTGGATCAGCTTGGCCCCACGGATATTGACAGACTTCCTGGCCAGGCTAAGCAAGAATTGTTGGAAATATTGCAGAGAAGTGAAAGTACTTTGACATGGCCAAGACAGCTATCAGCCACCAAGTGCGCTATGGTGGCCAAGCCTGGGCCAGGTGCAGGTGATCGAGTATTGGGTATGTTACCGTTACCAGTTAAGTTATGGTCGAGAGCGCGAGGCGGAGCATGTGCCTTGTGGAGTGCTGGGCTATCAGACCACTGGGACACTGCGATCAAGGGGAGCTCGGCGCTCAGGGCAGGACTCCTTCGGTCGATCTTGGACGAGACAGGCATCGAGATCGGCGCCTCGGCCATGACATTGTTGTTGGATATAGAAAAGTTCTACGACACGGTCTCGCTGGTCATCTTACTGCAGATTGCGTGTACGGCAGGATTCCCTGCGGTGGCAGTTGGATTGGAAGCGATGATCTTTCTTGGACCCAGATACTTGCAGGAGCGTTCTGTCATCAGCGAGGCCATCTGGCCTACCAGATCACTGGTGGCAGGATCCGCGAGAGGAGTAACTCTAGCGAAGCTTTTTCTTCATCCAGTGCTTGAGATGGCGCATCGAAGACACCCAACAGCAGGATTGTGGACGTTCGTGGACGACACGGTAGCAAGATGCGAGGGCAGTGCACAGACGGTGGCTGAGCAGCTGCTGGAGGTGTCGACGGATATATGCACTGGATTGGTGGAACAACGTATGACCATATCGAATAAGACCACGGTGATAGGCTCAGACTTGAAGGAGGCTCGGAAGACAGCTAAGCGATTACGAATACGTGGCATACCCGCGAAGGCCAGCGGCGTGGCGACGGACCTGGGGCTGGGCACAGCTGCAGGACGTAAGCGGGTAGCAGCAAAGAGCAAGCAGCGGCAGCTCAAGGCGAGGAGGAGGTTCGCGAAGATCGTGAAGCTGAGGAAGATCGCTGCGCTGAAGCATGAGTCCAAGGGCCTCTATAACGTGGGCGCACTGCCGCAGGCGATCTATGGGCAGCAGACGTACGGCATGTCCAAGCCGGCGATCACCGTGCTGAGAAGGCAGGCGGGCAAAGTGGCAGGAGGCAGTGCAGGAGGTCGATGTCTGACGACCACGCTGGGCATGGAGCTAGGCCTGAGAGACCCCGCAGTTGATCTCAGACTGGGTGTGGTACGAGAATGGATAGGCCTGTGGCAGAGGTTTCCCCACATCCATCGACGAGTTGCGAAAGCATGGCCGTTCATCAAGGCGCGACTCCACATATATGGCGACAAGAGATGGCGAGCTGTACGGGGCCCCACAGGAGCTCTGATGGCAACGCTAATGGATGCTGGATGGACACCCTCGACAGCCACTCAATGGCATCGACCTGGACCTGAAGAGTTGGAGATGCGGGAGCTGCCGGCCTCCGAGGACGGCAAGTTCGTGGCCACGGGCTGCTTCCAGGAGCTCCTGGACGACCTGGAGGGCGACCTACGCAGGGACCTCTGGACGGAGGCTGCCAAGCACGAGTTTGGTGACAACTTGCAGGAGGGCGGAGACCTGTGGCCCATTGTAATGGAGCAGCGCAGGTTCGAGCGCAAGGGGATGCTAGATCAGCTGGCGCTCAACGTGACGGTGGTCGCTGGCGGCCAGTGGCCGAGAGTTCGCTGCAGGGAAAAAGGATACGAAGTAGCAGTCGATTGCCCGAGATGCAAGCAAGCCCCTGAGAGCTTGAAGCATAGAATATGGGAATGTTCCAGGAACACTGATCATAGCGATTATAGCAAAACTGAGCCTTTGGTTGTGGCGGCTTTAGCACAAGCAGAAGCGGAGCCAGCTTTATGGCTCCGTGGTCTTCCCCCTACTCGCCTCACTCACCCCCTCTTTGACGATGGGCGGCTGGAGGGGCGGGAGCTTAGGCTGGGCGGGGAGGGGGACTTTGAGGCCTCTCGAGGAAGCGACGGGGTTTTAAAGGTTTACGGCGACGGCTTCCTTCTTCTTTTCTTTTTTTTTCTCTAGTTTTTTTTTCGGGGTTTTAAAGGTTTACGGCGACGGCTCGGGGGGGCGATTTTCGGACGACCCCAGACGGAGGAGACGTGGCTCTTCTATCTGCTCCCTGAGGTGGTCCCAGGGAGAATGGATTGTCCAGGCGGCGCTGGCCCGTCCCCTGCTCGGAGCCCGCCAAACCGTCCCCCGCTCTGAGATCCAGGCGTTTTGTTTAGCGTTAGAAGAGATCCCTGGGCCGTTCGTTTTTGTCACTGATCATTTGTCGGTTGCTAAGAAGTGGCGTTTTAAAATGGAGAACCCGTGCCCGACTGGGGCTAATGAAGATTTGTGGACCAGGGACCGCGTGTCCTGGAGTTCTAGGCCAGATACCGCCACTGTCGAAGTGCAGTGGACACCCTCTCACACGGATGAATCCCCAGAGCTGCTGACTACCGAGCTGCAGTTAGAGACTGCGGTTGGTAATGCGGTAGCTGATATATGGGCGGGAGAGGGGGCGGAGCTGGCTTGGGAGTTCGGTTTGGTTGGGGAGAACCCGCAGACAGATAGAATTGATGCCATTGCCAGTTTAGTGCGGCGGCGCGCGAGACGAGCGTTGGCCGACTCAGCGAGTGCAGAAGTCCAAGCGAAGAATGGAAGGCAGGAGGTTGCTAAGCGACCCCCAGCCAACAAGTGTGCAGTAGCAGTTCGAGAGTCGGCCCACCGCCTTGAGAAGTCGGGCACGGGTTGGAGGTGCGCGGTGTGTGATCAGGTGGTGCCAGGCTCTCGACTGCTCAAGTTCTCGGCCACCCCTTGCGCAGGCAGGGCCATCCCAGAGGGACAGTTGCCCCCTGAGGTGATTCAGGCCCCCAGAAGTTTCGTGGCGGGGGCCTTTGAGTTTCACGAAACTCATGCGATGTTTTATGTGGACAAGTGGTTCATGCATGCCTGCAGCAAGTGTGGTCGTTACGCTACGGTAGATGGTAGGCATATCAGCAAGCGATGTGAGGGATTGACCCCCAAGGGGACCGAGAACCTCACTCGAATTCGTAAGGGTATATATCCCAGGAGGGAGGGGCCCCCCCAAGCCGTAGTGGAGGCTATGGCGGCGCGTGATCGTGAGAGGGTGGTGTCGTCTCACGTCGGTCGTTCGTGCGATGGAGAAGCGCCAGGGGGCCCCTCCCTCGCCCCTCCCCCACCGCCCGTCCCAGCGGAGGCAAGGCCCGCCGCCCAGGAGAGTGCTGCACCGCTTCGGAGTGCACAGGCTCGACGACGGGAGCCGCCCCGCTTATCTTTTGGGGCGGTGGGAGGAGGAGGCGATTCAGGCAGTTCAGACTAACCCCATAGGTGGGTAATTTTGTGGAGGACAGAGGTCCGCTCTCATAGCATTCCCATAGCATTCCTCCTCCTCCTCCTCCTCCTCCTCCTCCTCCTCCTCCTCCCCCTCCTAGTTTCTTCGCGCGCCGCGCTTCCCGAGCGAAGTGAACCCCACCCTCCCCCTCGGAAATCGTGGGGGGTGGGGGTAGGGTTCACATGTGGCCCCCATACCGAGGACATCGGTCATGATGGAAGGCACCTCCGCTCAAAGTCGGTCCCCGGGCCCCTCCCGGGGTCGAGGCTGGCCGGATCTTCGAGCCGCGTCCGGGCGTGCCGACGAGGGGCGCTCCATTCGCACCCCTTTCTGCTGGTGAGAGGCATTGCTGGGCCAGGTCGACCCCCCAGCCAGCTCCAACTCCAAGGTGGCCTCGCGATGGCGCGAAGATGGCCGCGCGTCGCGGGGCACCAGGGCGCGAAGCTTGGTGACCCAGAAGGCTCCGCCACGCGCAGAGTGGGGCAGGGGGAGAGGGGAAGGGGGTCCTGCTGAGGGAAAGGGGGCTGTTGCCTATGACCTGCATCGGGCCTTCTTGCCACGTCTTGTCCGTGCAGGGGCACAGTACACGTGGCGATGTCCAAGAATGGATCTGAGGTGGCCTAGAGACGCAGGAGGGGAACACGTGGGAAGTGTATACTAGGGAAGACGAACTTCCAGAAGATGTGGAAAATACCAGGAATCCTGGGATTTGTGTGTATGTATCTGTGTGCCCTGGGCTCCTTCAGAGACAGCGTGCCCCGAGTTTCAGGCTTCGGTCGTGAGGATCCGCGAGGACTCGATGTGGAGCGCAATGCCGTACAGAAGGGGGGAGGGAGGCAGGAGCCTCTCCCGCGGGGTGGGCGGCATCCGAGGTGCAGGGCCATTGCCAGCATGGACAGCGAGTACTCAACTGTTCTTCCCGGGACGAGGGGGAGGAGGAGGAGGAGGAGGAGGAGGAGGAGGAGCAGGAGGAGGAAGAGGAGGAGAGGGGAGGAGGAGGCAGGAAGAGGAGGAGGGGAAGGAGGAGTAGGAGGAGGAGGAGGAGGAGGAGGAGGATTGTCACGGCTGTCGTTTAAGGCACGGGTAATGTTTTACCGCTTCGTGCCCTAACAATGGTGGCAAGCTAAACCACCGCATGAGGGGTCAACGCATGAAGGGCCAATGCCCCAGCATGAGGGGGTCAACGCATGAGGGGCCAGCTAAGGCCCCAGCATGGGGGGTCAGTGCATGAGGGGTCAACGCATGAAAGGCCGGAGCCCTGGCATGAGGGGTCAACGCATGAAGGGCCAATGACCCAGCATGAGGGGGTCAATCAACGCATGAGGG
>CAUYUJ010012838.1:0-13113 GCA_963575745.1 Prorocentrum cordatum
GTGGGAGGAGGAGGAGGAGGAGGAGGAGGAGGAGGAGGAGGAGGAGGAGGAGGAGGAGGAGGAGGAGGAGGAGGAGGAGGAGGGGGAGGCAGAGGAGGAGGAGGAGGAGGAGGAGGAGGAGGAGGAGGAGGGGGAGGAGTGTGAATCCGAAAGTCATCGACGATGTTGGAGTACACCCTCCCTCCAAGCTCCCTCTCTGCAGGCACCTACAAGGTGCCATTGCCACTGAGGGAGTTGCCCCGTTGGGGCACAACCGTGTGAAAAACCGAACGCGTGCCAAAACATCATTATGATGACTTCAACGCTGCAACTTAGTATGATAATTACTTGTAGGTGTCCTGAACCGTGCCAGAACATGATTCCTGGTACTTGGACACCGCGAATCACATAACGGTTGCGCCCTGACAGTCCTGAATCGTTCCAAAATTTCGGCGTTGGTACGTTAACGATGACACTTAGTGAAGTGCTGCACATGTTTATAACGTATATGCACGGCGTTAGCGCGAGAGGCACATGTTGAATAGAAACCGCTCTCAATACGGGAAATTGTTGCAAATGTCTTAAACGAATTTGCTCGGCGCTAACACGAGAGCCACATGTTGAAAACGGCCCGTCCTCAATCCGTGAAGCTCTTGCATGTTTAACGAAGGTACGCGGCGCCAAAGCGAGAGCCACATGTCGGCAGCGGCACGCCCTCAATCCGTGAAACTCTTGCAAGCTTTTGACACGAATGCGCGCGGCGCTAAGGCGAGATCCACATGTTGAACACCACCCGCCCTCCATATGTGATAGTGTTGCCAGTTTTGAAGTTTCAGGCACATAATGGTGAGGAAGTCTCAGGCGAAACGCCCAGCCCGCCGTTTCGCCCGACTCGGTGTCCGACAGGGAAGAGTTATCTATACGGAAAAGGGATGGAGGAGGAAGGAGGAGGAGAAGGAGAAGGAGCTGGAGGAGGAGGAGGAGCAGGAGGAGCCGCACGAGGAGGAGAGGAGCAGGAGACCACGAGCTCGGTTTCAAGCAGCTTGCCCGGCCCTGGCGGGGGAGCCGCAGCGGGAGGATCGACAGGAGCAGAAAGAAACGACGACGACGACGACGACGACGAGGGCGGCGAGGATGGCGACGACAACGACGACGACAGAGGGGAGGGGGTGGAGCACCGGTGCGAGCGGAAAATCCGACTCGGGTGAGCTGGCCCCTTCGCAGAGCAGCGGCAGCGGAAGCCGAAGCCAAAGCTGAAGTGCACAGAGAAATGAAAAGGACCCACCCTGCAGGTTTGGTTGACAGCACATCGTTGAGTGGTGCTGCAGCCTCCCCTGAGCACAGGCCCACCCCCAGAGCATCAGCCAGACAAGTCGGGTTTGCACCCTCATGCTTTGCTGGACCGAGCGCGTTTCGAAACTGCCACTGCCGCCGTCACCCCCACGTCAGCGCCACCGACTCGGGCGACGGCGACAGCGACAGTGGTGCTGGCCGACGCGTCCAAGCCTGGCGGCGTGCAAAGCCAGACGCGGAAGACGAGGACGAGGAGGACGACGACGAGGAAGACGAGGACAACGAGGATTGGGACGGGGACGAGGGTGACGGGGAGCGAGCGGGCGGGGCCGCTCTCTTGGCGATCCGCGGCCCAGTTCCGCCGGCTCCGCCGTTTTTTTTTCACGTGCTGTTGCACCACTGGTCGAGGGGGCCGTTGCCGCCGCACGCCGGACGCGGGTCCAGGCTGCCTTGGCGGCCCTTTTTCCCGCGGCCCCTCGTGTGCGGTTTGCCCCGCCCTCGCTCTCCTGTCGACCTGCCCCCCGCGAGAACGGGGGTAAGGAATGGTGCGGGAGGGGGAGGGGGAGGGGAGGGGAGGGGAGAGGAGGATGAGGAGAGGAGAGGAGGAGGAGGAGGAGGAGGAGGAGGAGAGGAGGAGAGGAGGAGGAGGAGAGGAGGAGGAGAGGAGGAGAGGAGGAGGAGGAGGAGGAGGAGAGAAGGAGGAGGAGGAGGAGGAGGAGGAGGAGGAGGAGGAGGGGAGGAGAGGAGGAGGAGAGAGGAGGAGTAGGAGGAGAGGAGGAGGAGAGGAGGAGGAGGAGGAGGAGGAGGAGAGAGAGACACAGCAGAAGAGGGCGCCAGAGTGCCTGTGCGCCCACTCGCCGAGGCCGCCGAGCACGGCGGGGCTGGTCCCTCAGACGACCAGGGACCTGTCCAGCCACGGATCCCTCACACCCTTGGACCCTGCTGGAACTGGGAGCCACCGCTCCACCAGCACGCGGATCAGACCAAAGGCCTGATCCACGAACACGCCGTAGAGCACCATGAAGAAGCCCGCGGCGACGACGATGCCCTCTGGCAGCGCGCCCAGGGCGAACCCCGAGCCAGCACGTGCCCAAACGTGCTCCGGCGGAGCGCTTCCGGAGCACGCTGGGCCCCATTGCCAACGCCACCTGGCATCGCAACAAAAACTATGCAGCCGACGCGGAGGCCGAAGCCGTTCTGGCCTGGTGGCCCCGCATGCTGTCCAGCAGCAGGGAGCCCGCGGTCATCGCGTTGGTGGCTCCACGCCAGGGAGGAGGAGGAGGAGGAGGAGAGGAGGAGGAGAGAGGAGGAGAGGAGGAGGATGAGGAGGGGGAGGGGGGAGGGGGAGGGGGAGGGGGAGGGGAGGAGGAGTGAGGCGGAAGAGGCGGAGGAGGAGGAGGGAGGAGGAGGAGAAAAGGAGGACACGGACAAAGAGGGAAGGAGGAAAAGAGAAAAGGAGGACAAGGATGAAAAGGAGGAAATGAAGGAAAAAGGAGACAGGAGGAGGGGAGGAGAGAGACAGGAGGAGAAGGAAAGGAGGAGGAGGAGGAGAGGAGGGGTGGAGGGAGAGGGGAGGAGGAGGAGAGGGGAAAGGGGGAGGGGGGAGGGAGGAGAGGGAGGAGAGAGGGAGAGGAGGAGAGGAGGAGAGAGGGGGAGGGGCAGGCAGGGGGAGGAGGAGGAGGAGGAGGAGGAGGAGAGAGGAGAGAGGAGAGGAGGAGAGGAGGAGGAGGTGAGGTGGAGGAGGAGGAGGAGGAGAGGGAGGGGAAAGGAGGAGGAGGAGGAGGAGGGAGGGGGGGAGAGAGGGAGGATCATGCGGAAGAGGAGGGGAGGAGGAGGAGGAGGAAGAGGGAGGAGGAGGAGGAGGGAAGGAGAGGGGAGAGGAAGGTGAAAGAAGAAGAAGAAGAGCAGTGAGAAGAATAATCCAAGAAAAAGAGGAGGAGGAGTAGGAGGAGAGGAGAGAGGAAGAGCATCGAGGAGGGGGTAGGACGGAGGGAGAGGAGGAGAGATGAGGAGGAGGATGAGGAGGAGGAGGAGGAGGAGGAGGAGGAGGAAGGGATCGGATCGGATCGGCTGTCCGCGGAAGGGCCCGCACAGGGCCTGCAGCTGGGGGGGGCAGCACGAATGGGCGCTACAGCCCGAGGATGGATGGATGAGGGAGGAGGCGATGACAGGGGCGAAGCTGTGGGGCGGGCATTTCACGCATTCGCCATGGAGCCTCGCCGAAGGCGTGGACCATCGGCGTCCCCGGAAACGTGCATTGCTTTGCCCTGGGCTCTTCGCCACAGAACAAGGAGGAGGAGGAGGTGCAGGACGAGGAGGGGGAATGAGCGGGAGGAGCGGGAAGAGGAGAAGAGGTAGGAGGTGAAGGAGGAGGAGCAGGAGGAGGAAGAGTGGGACGAGCAGGAGGAGGAAGAGGGAGGAGGAGGATAATGATACGGGCGACAAGGCGGAGAGGGAAAAGGAGCAGGAGGAGGAGGAGGAAAAGGAGGAGGAGGAGAGGCAGGAGGATCATGAGGGGAGGAGGAGCAGAGCAGGAGGCGGAGGAGGAGGAGCAGGAGGAGGAAGAGGAGGAGGACAATGAGCAGGAGGAGGAGCAGGACGAGGAGGAGGACGAGGACAAGTGCAGAACCAAGAGTCATCAACGACGTAAGAATTAACCCTCTCTCCACGCTCCCTCTGCATGGACCCCCTAGAACGGTTCATTTCCACTGAGGGAACTGCCTCGTTGGAAGACAACTGTTTGAGGATCCTGAAGCATGCCAAGACATTGCTCTCGGGATTTCAACGCCACATATCAACCTGACTGCTGCGTATTGACGATCCGGAATCGTGCCAGAGCGACATGCTTGTGTTTTCAACACCGCGAATCAACATAATTGTTGTTCCCGCAGAATCCTGGATCCTCACAAAAAAAAAATCTAGTACGCTGGTCCTGGGAATCCGTGAAACCCTTTGCAAATGTTGAAAAACGAATATGCGCGACGCTAAGGCGAGAGCCACATTTTGAAAAGAAACCGCCTTGAATCCGTGAAACTCTTTCCAACTGTTTAAAACAAATGCGCGCGTCGCTTGGGCGAGAGCCACATGTTCAAAACGGCCCGCTTTCAATCCGTGAAGCCCTTGCAAAGTTTTGAAAACCAACGCGCGCGGCGCTTAGGCGAGAGCCACATGTTGAAAATTACCCGCCCTCAATCCGTGAAACTCTTGCAACTGTTTAAAGCGCATGTGCGCGGCGCTAAGGCGAGAGCCAAATGTTGAAAACGCCCCCCTCCATCTGTGAACCTGTTGGCACGTTGTAAGCGTCAGAGTCATACATGGTGAGGAAGTCTCAGGCGAAACGCCCGGCCCGCCCTAGAAACTGGCTTCTGGGTGCGACAGGGAGAAGTTCTCGATAGGGAGAAGGAATGGAGGAGCAGGAGGAGGAGAAGGAGAAGCAGGAGGAGCAGGAGGAGCAGGAGGAGCAGGTGGAGGAGGAGGAGCAGCAGGAGGAGGAGGAGGGGGAGGAGGAGGAGGAGGAGGAGGAGGAGGAGTAGGAGGAGGAGTAAGGAGGAGGAGGAGGAAAGGAGGGGGATAGGAGTAGCAGGAGGAGGAGAGGAGGAGGAGGAGGAGCAGGAGGAGGAGAGCAGGAGGAGCGCACGAGGAGCAGGAGGAGCGGGGCCTCCCCCGCCCCCCCGCCTCCCTGCCTGCCCCCCGTCCCCCCTCGGAGGGAGGGGGTCGGCCCAGCGCGGCTGCCCCTCGCGCTCCTCGCCTCTGCCTCTCGTCCCGCCGCAGGTCGCCGCACCTCGAGACCTCGAGCTCCCATCGTCGGAAGCTGGAGCACAGGCACTACCAGTGGCGGACGGTTTTTTCCATCCCATGACTTTTTTCGAGGGTCGGGGACGACGTCGGGGTGGTGTGGTGCGTACACGTGTGTTCCCCGTTTTCCTGGGGAAACAGCGAAGGATGTGTACGCCAGGATCCCGTATACACCAGGATCAGCTTTCCCGTGCGAGATTCAGTGTGAGGCCAGGCAAAGGCGTCAGTGTATACAGTTCGGTTCTTTACATCGCTGGTTGTTTCGCACGCGGACGCGAGCCAAGGTATGCACCTTGGCCGCCGTCACGAGAGAAACAACGACGTGGATCGGGAGGAGCCAAGGCGTGGCAGGGTGTCTCCAACGTCACCTCCTCCTCCTTCCTCCTCGGCCTCCTTGAGTTTTCAAACCATTTATTAGAGGCGTTGCAGTGCGGTGCCGACTCGAGCGAATAGCTTTACTCAGGCCCAGCCAGCAGCCCTTTTTAGCGGGTCGTCACAGTGAGCGGCATCGCCGCTTTGCTGGCCGGGCTATTTGCATGGTTTTCAGTGCCCTGTTCAGTTCTCCTCAGGCGTTTGCGTTTGGACGGCCAGTTTTGGAGGCTCGGCCACCACTGGCACATTGAGGGCAGTCAGTCACAAAATGCTTGGCCAGAAACAGGTACTCGTCAGCATGTTACATTCGGCGGCCAGCGAGGGGGGGAGGTGAGAAGAGGCGGGCCTTCTCGGAAAGCTCGGAAGTCCCCCCGCCTTCTGAGACGTGTCAGAAGCCCTTCCCGCAGACGCGGAAGGCTTCTCGGGAGGCGCGGGGGGCTCTTGGGGAGCCCCGCCGCCTCCTGAGGAGGCTTGCTGCGTCGCCTTTCCCCCCCCCTCGCTCGCCGCCGAAGCACGTCCGTGGGCCAGCACGCCCGACTGCCATGAGCCTGCCGCCGCGGTGGCGCGTCGGAGGCGCCGTCGGGGCGGTGTTCGGCGGGAGCCCCGGGCGCGCGCGCGCGCGCCGCCGCGGGTCGTGCGCGCCGCGGCGAGCCGCGGCGGCCAGGCCGGGGGGAGGGCCGAGCTGCAGCGCCGCGCGGGCAGCCGGGCCGACAGCTGCTAGGCGCAAGAACGGCCTTTCGCCGGAGTGACCTGTGGTGCGGGCTCATCCGGCTCCCCCCGATCTCGGAGGTTGATAGACCTCCTGCCCTGACACGTCGATTAGCGAATTGGCCGTTTTCGGTTCGCGAGAGGGCGTCACGGCAGTCATTTTTGCGGGTCCAGGTCTGTCGGTTTTGTACCCAGTCCGTTTTCATTAAAGGGAGGTTTATTAATGGGAGGTTTGTCCACCGCCGACGATCGCCGAGCACGATGCGACATAAGCGGCCCACTCCCCCTTGGTTCTGGCTCCCTCGCGCCTCCAAGAGCTGCGCACCAAAGGTCACTCACCCAGGGTCACTCGTACGTCCAGCCAGCGACATTCGGTGGTCCAGGCGCGTGGCGCCCTGCAGCGGAAAGGCATGCCAAGGAACGCCCTGCTCGCCTCCAGGATGCCCCGGGTGTTCGTGGGTTGCGATGGTCCTGCGGTGGAAGGCGCGGCGCTCCCGCGCCAGAGAGATCCACGGGTGTGCTGGGGTCTCAGGGTGGGGTTTCTTGGGTGCGGGACAGGAAAATGACCACAGCCACTGCTTCTTGTTTGCGCCGCCTTCCAGCCGGCCGAAAAAGAAGCAGTGGTTGTGGTCATTTCCCTGGTGCCAAAAGCTCAACGAAAATGACCCCTGGTGCCAAAAGCTCAACGAAAATGACCACAATCACTGCTTTGTTTCTGCGGGCTGGAAGGCGGCAACAAAAGAAAAGCAGTGGCTGTGGTCGTTTTCACGCCCCGTATTGGGGAAGGCTTTTTGTGGTCGGGTCCCCACTGCACCGCCCGCTCACCGCGGAACTCTTCCACGTCTGAGCGCCCTCCCCCTCCCCCCCTCGCGCGGCCGCCCTCGTCTTCGCTTCTTTCTCTCTCTCTCTCTCTCTCTCCCTCTCCCTCTCTCTCTCTCTCTCTCTCTCTCTCTCTCCCTCCCTTGCACTCGGTTGCCCAGCGGTTGCCCCGATTGGCCCCACGCTGGTGCGGATTCCCTCCGCCTCGCCGCCGACGGGAAAAAATGCGGCGCGCTACCATAGAATCGGCGGCGCCAGCGGACGCGGGCGCGGGGGTCGCTAATGGCAGGGCGTGCCGGGTGCGGGCGCCAGAGCGGGGGGAAGAGTCGGGCGGGTGGCAATGGCGGGGTAACCCGACTGGGGAGTGAAGACCAGGGCCCGGAAGGGGCACTTCCGGACGCCTCTTGGAGCCAAAAATTGGTGCCCTCGAGTGCCTGCTCAGGGCCCCTTGTCTTCATCCCGCCTGCAGGCCACCCCACCACCATCACCCGCCCGAAGAAGGCGAGGGCGGCCGCGGAGGGGGCGGCGGGACGAGCCCCAGCCGCCGAGAGGCGGCGAGCGAGCGGCGCGCAGGCGATCCCAGGGCGCCGAAGAGGGTGCAGCGTCGCAGGCGCAGCGGCGCGAGGAGCCGGGCGCCGGACCGCTGCCACGGAGACGCTGCAGAAGGCGCCCGCGGCACCGATGCCGGCGCCGAGCGACGTCCCCGCGCTCGCCCGGCGCCCTCCTCGGCCTGCAGCTGCTGGGCTCGGAGCCTTCCTGGCCAGGTCCGACCCCGCGGCGCGCCCGCCGCTGCTTCCCGGCGACGCGCGCCTCTGCGGGCGCGATGTCTTGGCTTGCCCTCGGGAGCGGAAAAGAGGGGGGTGATGACGAGGGGGGGGTGGAACTCATGGCGGGGGCCATGGTATTTCCCCAGATTCCACGGCGCCCCTTCTTATTTCATTACGTCCCTGGGCCGCGCACATGCCGCCGGTCATGATTTGCACCCCCCCCTCTTGGACACCCCCCTCTTGGCCGCTCCCGATGCCCGTTCACACGCACGCACACACACACACACACACACTCGCTGGCGATCGCGGCCTCGCGCACAGCCACGAGGCGGAGACAGGGGGTCAGAGAGCGCCAGCAGTGCGCGCGGCCAGCCCTTCAGAAGATTGGACAGGGTCCACAGGGATCAACCATGCCATGAGACACACACACACACACACACACACACACGCTATCTCTCTCTCTCTCTCTCTTTCTCTCTGTCTCTCTCTCTCTCTCTCTCTCCTCACTTTCTCTCCCCCCCAACCCTCGTCATCGTCTTGCCGATCCCCATCCCCGCTGGGCCATGGCAGCCATAGCCAGCCCCCCTCCAGCTGGTGGGGGTAGGCCCCGTGAAGCTCAGAGGAAACAGCATCATCTACTTACATGTGTGTAGATACATGTCCCCACATGTCGGGGGGGGCGTAACTCGGCCAGTGTGGCTGTGGCAGTTGGGGATGGGGACCTCCCTCCCCCTCCAACGCCTGCTGCCGCTGTCCTCCGACCGCTCCGCCGCCGACACCTCGCCCCCTCTCTGGCCTCCGCTGCCCTCCTCCAGGGCGCCGGCGCCGCGCGGCGCCCCGGCCGCCTCTTTGCCATGGGCCCCGCGGCCGACGGCGGCGAGGGCCCCCGCGGCGACTCCGCCAACGACGGCGGGGACGCCCCGGCCGGCAGCGGCGCCGCCGCGGACGCTGTCGGACGCGGGGGCCAGAAGCGACCTCCTCGTCATCTGTGTCCTGCTAGTCTTAGGTCGGGCTTGTCCCCGAACAGGGGGATTTGGGGCAAAAAAGAATAAAGTATTCAAAAAAGCTGAAAAGATGCCCAGAAATAGTCCAAAAATAGTCCCCAGACTTTTTTTTACTATTCTTGAATTCTCCCCCCTGTGAATTTTCCCCCTGTAGAGGGACCTCCTCCTCCTCCTCCACCTCCTCCTCCACATCATCATCATCATCATCATCATCATCATCATCATCATCATCATCATCATCATCATCATCATCATCATCATCATCATCATCATCAGCATCAGCATCATCATCAGCAGCAGCAGCATCAGCATCAGCATCAGCATCAGCATCAGCATCAGAATCAGCATCATCATCATCATCATCATCATCATCATCATCATCATCATCATCATCATCATCATCATCATCATCATTATCAGTATCATTATCATCATCATCATCATCATCATCATCATCATCATCATCATCATCATCGGCATCATCATCATCGGCATCATCATCATCAGCATCACCATCATCGTCATCGTCATCATCATCATCATCATCATCATCATCATCATCATCATCATCATCATCATCATCATCATCATCATCATCATCCCCCCCTGAGCCTTGCCCCTTGGCGTTTGGGCCATAACGTAGGTTTCCAGTGCCCATTTAGGACGATCCAGGCGTCCTCTGAACGCTCCCGAAGAGGCGCCATTGCTGGAGAGCACCCCGAGGCCGAGAGCCGACGAAAGCGCCCTCCTCCCCTGGGCGTTGCCCCTGAGCCTGGTGCCCCAGCCAGCTTTGGGTGGCGCCCTGGCCGCCCGCATCGCCTTTCTCCCTGAGCTTCTTGTCGGCCCCGCCCTCGCGTTGCTCTTGAGAGCTGCGCAGGACCGGCTCCAGGCGCCGTGGGCTCGGGAGCCTCCGTCAGTATCTTCGTCGTCCTCGCCCGTCCCTCCCATCCCCCCTCGACTGCACGTGAGAGTGACCTCTCGCAGGGTTACCCTTTGGTGCCGGCCCAATGAGGCCCCCCGAACGCCGAGCGCGATGCAGCAGTAGCGTCTCGCGTGCTCGTGTTTGGTCCCCCCGCGGTCCCCCAAGAAGCCGCGCACCGAAGGTCACGCTTACCTGGAGTCACTCTTGCGTGCAGGCGATCCTCCTCCGGGAGGGAGAAGGAGTGCGTATATCAAGGGCACGATGCCGTCCCCAGCCCGCCCGCGTGCTGCTTCCCCTCTCTGTTGTCCCGAGGCCCTGGCGTCGCTTCCCCAGCAGCACGCACCCCAAGGGGCTCCCCACCGGCGGCCCTTCGTTGACCCTGGTGTTGCTCCCCGACTCCTCCTCTCGGCAGCGCGCCCAGGGGCCAGGGGGGGGGGGCGAATGCAGAGGGGGAGGGCCTTCTTCGGGCGGGGCTAGGACTTATGATACTCCAACTTAGCTTGGCCTTGATGATCACCAGGAAGACTTTCGAGCGCCCCATAAAAATACCGAAACTCGAGGGTGTTCACGTGTCGGGCCCTGGGAGACGCTCGCCCGACATTGTTTCGACACTGTTTCGACACTCTTTTGACACTTGACCGGGTGCTCGAAAGTATTTCTTCAATGTGGCCCTTATGTAGGTTTTTCTTTTTTTTTTTTTTTTTTTTTTTTTTTTTATGTTTTTTTTTTTGGCCCTTATGTAGGATTGGAACAACATAAGCTAGGACGAGGATAGCTCCGCTCCAGAGCATTATGGCACGCTCTCAGGGCGTTGCGGAACGCTCTGAGAAGGCCGCGGCGCCCGAGACATCTTCAAGAACCGCCAGATCTCAGAGATCCTCGAGTCATCCTCGCACGATTTGATCCTCGCCCTGGTTTCGTCGTACTTCTCAGAAGGCTCAGAGTGCTTCCAGCCTTCTGAGCAGCGTCCCTTCGCCGAAGGCGCAGAGGGCTCGTCAGAAGGCTGGCTGACTTCGCAAAGCCTTGCCGTCATCTGATCAGGAGGGGGAAAAACGCACAGACACAATTAGTCGTCGACTCCCAGGAAAATGTGGGAAAATATGGGAAGTGGGGGGAAGACAAAAACCCAGAAAAAAACCGAACATAAATTGAAAAGATTGGGAATCCGGTTATTTGTGTCTGCTTATTTGTGTGTCCCAGGGCCCTTCCATCTGAGAAGGCTTGCCCCCTCTCACTCCACCCCTCGGCGAGCCGCCGATCCGTTTCAGGTGCCACGATTGTTGCTCCTGGCATGGACCCCCAGGGGTCAGGACCCCTGCCCGGGGACCAGTTCCTCGTGCCGTGCCGCGTGTTTACCCTCCCTGTGGGGCCCAGCAAGGGGGCCGAAAACGGTGAGACTTCCCAGTCTCGAATTGTTCAAGACGTCTCAGCTTTGAGGGGTGGCTGGGAGCAGAGGAGGGACGCATCGGCCCCCAATCGCCCATGGATTGCCGATGTTGGAGCCCGACAGACACAATCCCGCTGAGGAGAGCGCGGGCTCACTCTATCGGGGGCCTATCGCCGATCTATCGGCGATGTATCGCTGATTCCAGGTAGATATTCCCCCCCTGTGCCAGTCTCCCCATAACGTTTCCCAGGCAAGCAAGCAAGTCCGGCCGGGCGACTCAGAGAGCCTCTCGCCCCATTAATGGGGACGGAAATGAGGACAGTGTGAAACAAACGATTACCCGTGCACAATATATATGAATAACTTAATAACACCCCTCGCATCAGACAGAATGTTCGGCACAGTGCGCTTGCGCCCCCGACGGGGCAGCCTAACGTTTCCCCTCGGGATCGAACTCGTGCCTACCCCTGCCTCCCATCGATCCAGGAGAGCCGACACGGTTGGCGGGGCAAGGGCTCGGATGTCGCCACCTGCAGGTCAGCGACGGAAGAAGACGGGGTCGTTTTCGCGACATTGGCGCGTAAGTTGCCCGCGCAAGGTCGCGCGTGAGCGCCCTTGTTTCCAATGTGGAGTGCCGCGCCGGCAGCCCGCAAAAGCCGCGGTGTAAGGTCGCTGTGCCATCTCGCGTACGACCCGTGGCTTTGCATCGCCGGGATGTTTCGACGCTTTCTCCGGGGGCCAGCGTTTCGGCCCAGATCCATTTCTGGGAGCCCCTGGGCTCGAAGCCGTGCTCTGGAGGCAGACGTCATGGAAAGGCGCCTGGAAGTGGAGAACTCATGTTGCTGGAGATGCGAAGCGGAGTCTGATGGACCTCCTACCCTGGCACGTCGGTTAGTGGATTGGCCGTTTTCGGTTCGCGAGAGGGCGTCGCGGCCGTCATTTTTGCGGGTCCGGGTCCGTCGGTTTCGGTCTCAGGCCGTTTTCGCTAAAGGGAGGTCTACTTAAAGGGAGGTTTGTCCAGCGCCGACTGTAGGAGGACATGCCCGAGCTTAACCTACAGCACGAGCTGCGCAGGACCCGCTTCCTGCGCGGCGCCCTCCGGCGCCTGCCAGACGGCCGGCGGCTGTTGTGTTTGCGGGTCCAGGCCCGTCGGTTTCGGTATTGTCCACCGCCGAGCGAAGGTTGTGGATGCCGTGACGTTGGACAATCTAACAATCTTATCATTGAATTAATGTGCGTAACGTGTGTAAAACTTGTTATCACAATGTTTCACACAAGTCTTAACATATTAAAAAATGTGAAACGCCTTTTGAACATCTGGAAGTTGCTGGGCAGCATGGCTTCCTCTCGATGAATCGACCTCGACAAAACTAAGGCGTCGGGTGGCCCACAGACCGGGGGTGGACAGACCTCCTACCCTGACACGTCGATTCGTGAATTGTCCGTTTTCGGCTCTCGAGAGGGCGCCGCGGCCGTCCTTTCCCAGGCTGGCGCCTTCCAGGTTTGGGCCCGAGGTCGTGTTCGCGAAACCGCGTTTTACGAAAGGGGGTTCTGCCCTTTAGACATCTGGAAGTTGTTTGGCAGCACGGCTTCCTCTCCATGAATCGACCTCCACAAAGCTGAGGCGTCGGGTGGCGCACAGGCCCGAGGTCGTGTTCGGGCCCGAGGTCGTGTTCGCGAAGCCACGTTTTGCGAAAGGGGGGTCTGTCCATCCCCGCACAGACGGGCCCCTCCTCCCCCCTTTGCCTCCACCAGCCCCTCCGGGCAGCCCCAGATTAAACAGATTAAATGGATTTAAAAAAGTTGAACCGTCTTTTAGACACCTGGAAGTTGTTTGGCAGCACGGCTTCCTCTCCATGAATCGACCTCCACAAAGCTAAGGCGTCGGGAGGCCCCCGGCCTCTCCCGGCCCCCCCGGGCAGCCCCAGCCCGCCTCGGCAGGGCCCCCCCCGAGTAATTAGGCCGGGGGGCGGCCTCGTCACCTCGGTCGTGGGGCGCGGAGCGCCCCATAGGGGCGCCTCCGTGGGCCTCCTCCTCCCTCCTCCTCCTCCTCCTCCTCCTCCTCCC